>JAJUBA010000255.1:0-210000 GCA_029620275.1 Acrossocheilus wenchowensis
AATTAATAATGATATGCACTGATATACTTTCCATTTTATAATTGCCAAAACAAAACAGGAATCATTACACATTACACACTATGCACTTCCACTTTATATATATATATCTAGGTGCTTTTTTTCTGCAGGTATGGTGAATTATGAGAGAAGTGATGGGATGAATGAGCTTTACCTTCACCCACATGAGCGCTGGAGACGTGACCGTCAGTTTATCATCGTGGATATGAACTCCTCCGTGAGTCCTGACCAAAAACACAACGAGACAAAAAGAATTCACATTGTCAAATGAAATCATAATTAGAGAATATTAAAATTGTGAATTCCAGGTCTGGAAAACTATTTGAAAAGTCAGTCGATGGATAAACATTTTTCTAGTTATGCTCAGCGCTAAAAATGCTTTATTGGCTAGAAATTGCTCTTTGTGAGTTATTAATAATAATTCATAGTGGTGTCAAATGAGTAATCGCATCCAAAATAAAAGTTTTTGTTTACATAATATGTGTTTGTGTACTGTGTATATGTATATACATATATATAAATAGCACTAACATACAGTATATATTTACATCTATGTATTTATGTTAATATAACTTATATTATATTTAAACATATTTCATATATAAACATTACAAATTTGAAATCTGAAAGATATTTTTTTTAAATGTATACATGCATGTGTTTGTATTTATATATACACATAATATATATATAAACAGTACACACACATATATTTTTTTTTTCAAACTTTTATTTTGGATGCGATTAATTATTTGACACCACTAATAATTCATTATCCAGAAATCATGAGAATTTATTTAAAAGTGTGGGAATCCCATACAATATAATCATAGTATATCAAACACATTTTATTTATACAAATATATTAAAACATCTGTATTACTGAATAAAATACATTTTTGTGTATTTTAAATATTTACAAATTTTATACAAAATATATTGTATTAATGAATATGCATTTCTTTCTTCTTTTTTTTTTTTATTTTTTTTTTTTTTTTTTTGCTCTAAAATAATTTATTGGCCAGAAATTGCTCTTCATGAATTATTAAAGATAATTCCTTATCCAAAAGACATTGAAATTACTTGACCAAAAGGTGTGGGAACCCTGAACAGTATAAATATAGCAATATTAATATAATAGTGCTGTTACCTGAACTCGGGCAGCTCGCTGTCGAACTGGACGCTGCTCTGGAGAATCACCTCAAGATTTCCATCGACAGCGACCACTTTCAGCTTCAGAAATAAAAATAAGGGCATTACAGAGCGTTTAAAACAGCTTCATTTACATTTATTTTTGCATTTGTCCACTCACATTTCATTCAGGTTCACATTTTATCATTCCCTGAGAGCTGACCCCAAGTTTTATGTTATTAATTAAATAAACTGTGTGTTTTAAAGCCCACACCAATTAATGACTTTCTAAATTCATATTTTGAGCACTAGATAATGCATCACAATGGTGAATGTGTTGATACAGAGAGGTTACCAAATATTCAAGATTAGAGAAGACCAAAGCTCATTGAAAAAAAAAAAAAAAAAAAGCCAGCTAATCTTATTATTGATGCACAGATTTCCACACAGAGACAGACAGAACTAAATAAAAATACAAATTAAATGAGCTTTTTGACACTAATAGATCTATCAGAAAATCACTGGACATTTTTGGAAGCGTGTCAGAAACAAAACGATGCTCCCACACCGTGCAGTAAAACGATGCTCCCACACCGTGCAGTACAAAACAGTATCGTGTAAATATCACTGTAAACAAATCAGAATCATGGCATATATCAGATATTTCCATCTCACTATACCACTATAGCACTATTTGTAAGCGTACTCTACCATAAAACTACTTCGTAACATTATCTCTCACTGATATGAGTATTTATCTACCTGTTGCGTGCTGAAATCGAACCCCAGAAAACAAGAATCCGCTCCTGCAGCCATTTAGATCACAAACATCCCGCCATCAAACGCTACTGTAGCAAAGACTCGGCTTATTAATATTCATGAGGACGCTAACGTTAACTTCCTGGAGCGACGGTCATGTGACCTAATTAATATTCATAAGCGCACCCCTCACCAGAGCAGGATTCGTTCTTTCACCTTGCTTAGTCACGCCCACTCACCACCGTCAGCCAATCATGTCAGCGAGCACGTGATATGAACAGAGACCTTCGTTCAATGCACTTAAAGGAACTGTGCGTGCATCGCCTAAAAAAAACATGTTTGCTTAACTTAGTGAGCTTTAATCTGTGACCCCGTCATGCTACAGGTTTAATTATTGCCGTGCTTTTTAGAAATATGTATTTATAATAGCAGGAAGTGGAGTTTTCAGCACATTTTAGAAACAGGAAGCTGAAGGATGTCTGAAACAATTCATGGAAGTTGCAAAGAAGTTAAACACGCACGTGTAAAAACAAAGCTTTTTATGTGCATGTGTAAAATAAAGCAGCCAAGCAATCTCAGCTCAATTAAATAGTATTAAATAGTACTTTATGAAAGCGAATTGGATTATGGTCAAACAACCCAAGATTGCATTTGTGCAGTAATATTAACTGCTGCTTTTAACACATTACAAAATTGCATTGTATGTTGTATTATTTTAATGTTGGGAGCAATTCGCCTGCAATAATACACTTCAGCTTCAACACAGTAAAGTAACTAACATACAAAATGATTGAGCTTCTGAAAGTTCACCTCACCCATTGCATCAACAATACTGAGCAAACATTCTGACGAATTACATGATTAATGAGTTTAACTGCACTGTTTTATTTTTCTAATGTCTTTCTTTTCTCTCTTTTTTCTATAGTTATTTTAGCTAGACTTTGCACAACATGCTAATATTGAAATATGAATATTGCATGACTGTTCCTTCTTGCCTTTGTCTTTGCAACCTGCAGAACAACCTTGAATTGCCTTCTTTTGTTTGCATTTTGATGCAACTCTCATTGGCAATGCCCACAAAGCACACATGCACATGAGACGAGAGCCTTCAGATGGACAAATCAAGCTGCATTTATGATTATACTGCAATAAAAGCAGATTTCTCTGGATGTTATCAGGATGTGGCTGTGCTGTTGCTCATATCTGGTGTGTGCAGACGTGTGGGGAGAGATCAGGGCAGAAGAGGAGGACCAGAGCAGCGTCAGGATGGACATCGAGCTCTTAGAAGAGCAATACAGCTCCATCAGAGAGAAACAGAGACGCCAAACTCAGGTCATATGCTTCAGGAAAGGTAAGAAATGATGTTTGGGTTTGTTAGTGAAGTTTAGACTCTAGAATTCATCAAAGAATCCAGCGAACAGGAAACGTTCTCAGAAGGTTCTCTCAAAGTTATGAACTAACATTCTTTCACTGGAGTGTTTGTGGCAGTTAATAACTACTCAAAAATGTTATTTATACATCATTCATGGAATGTTTTTCTGAAACATTTTCATAGGCAAAATTTTATAGGCATATGCAATGTTCTTGTAATGTTGTCTCTAAAGTTCACATAACAAAAGAAAAATGTTTTTTAAATGTTTTTGAACGTTCAGAGAACAGAAATAAAAATTTTATATCATTAGCAAAACATAGTTTGTTAGCTTGGATTAGATGTATATGTTCCAAAAACAATGGAAGGTCATGAATAATTGCATCAATTAATCATCTTATTGTGAGTTACATGTTTTGTAGTTAATATGTATTTGCTAATATGTAGCAAAATGTATTTTAAAGTTTTGTCACACATTTCACTCACGGACTGAATATTTTTTTATTTTTAAGAGTTTTTTTTTTCTTTCTTTGAAGTCAGTCTAAAATCATAAATAATTTTTGGTACTTTGAATTAAAATAAATCTTGACTAAAGTAAAATAAAATATTTAAAAATAAAATTTCATTCAAATAGTTGCCAAGGCAACATTTCTCATTTTCATTTATCTTGATATACTAAAATAATAAAAACTTAAATATATTAGTTCTTATATATATATATATATGTATATATATATATTATATTAGTGCTGTCTAATGATTAATTGCGATTAATCGCATCCAAAATAAAAGTTTTTGTTTACATAATATATATATATATATATACTAAAAATTTAAATTAAAAATTAAAATGCAAAGACTAATTCAAAATATTAATAAAAACTATAATATTATACTAAAATAGCCATACTACAAATAAAAATAATGAGCATTTCCACTATTATTACCCTGAAAAAAATGTAACAAAATTCATAAAATATAACAAAGGAAACATCAAAGGTGACGTGACAACTTGCCCCGCCTTGATATTTATGTAAAAATATTCTAGTCCTGAGTTCAACTTCAGTTCAGTCGTCATTATATACAGTAGCTGACTCTTGTCCTAATTGTCAGTGTGGTTTATTGTTATTAATTGGACATTATTTATCATAACTGAGATACTGACTCTGTGACATCTAGCCCCAGTTATGCGTTAAATATGTATTTTTTAAGCAAGGAACTTTTTTGAATGCATTGTCATGATTTACATTTGTATTTAATCATGTGATGTTGTGTTTAATGAGCTTTTGTTCATCTACAGCACAAAACGATGAAGAGATAAGTGGCATAAGTCTAGTGGACGTGGTTCCCGTGTGTCAGATCAAACGCTCTTCTTCAACAAAAGCACCAGAAACCTGGTCTGAGCGTGTGGTGGATTCTGATAGCGGTCTGTGGCGCTCACACCTGGACCTGCACCGCATTAAACACACGACTGAAGAAACTGAGCAGAGAAATAACAGCGCTGCGTCTACAGAAGCCTCCAGCACCAGCTCAGAGTCAGAGCGGCTCTCTGAGGACTCGAACCCTGGGGAACCTCATCTGAAGATCAAGAACTCGAGGAAGTTCTCAGCTCCGGCGGTTTTGTCCCGTCAGCTGAGCCTCGGGAGTTATCGCTCCACACCTGCAGGCTCCAAATATTACCCCTTTCCTCAGAAGAAAACCCTGAGGAAATCAGAGACGGCCAGGAGACTGGGGCTCTACGCCTCGCTCTAACGAGGAAATACGACTGAATAACCAGGAAACGTCCTCCTAAACTTATGAATAGTGCTTTTTACATATTTATGTATGCATAATAAATATATACAGAACACACACATATAGGGTACAACAGGGCTAAAGGCACCTTTGATATTTATTTTCATCTAAACCACTAGATATGCATGAGCACTTTCCAAAACATCCGCTTTTCAAGATGCACATGCAAATTTGTCTGAACCTTGACGCGACTTGATTCTGTGCTTACTTGATCTAATATTTTATGTTTTTTAAAATGTTGTAGATTTAAGTAGCAAATGAGAATCACTCAAATTAATGCATATATTTTGAGACAAAGGTCTTCTTTATGATTTTCAGTTTTGTTTAAGAAAATTAAAGCAACAGTTTTTAAACAGTGAAAGAATATGTAAAAGTATGGTATTTGGGGTAAAAAGCGCCCCTGCTGTTGCGCACCGTAATTAACATGATAATTAATAGATGGCTGACTTTTCCATTTGTTGACATGGTTAGATTCAGATGTAAATATCATATATTATGTTGGGTGTCCATATTAGAGATAATCACCATGTTTAGAATGAAACCATCATATTTAAAAACACGATATTAATCATATCATACAATAAATATCATTTGTTGTTACTACTGTAAATATATGTATATTCAATTATTATTGGATCTCCTTCAATACTTTCAGAATCTTTACTTATTAAAATGATTTTATTTCTGCATTTTAAAATATATTTTTTATATTAACATATTTTAATCACAGTACATTTATTGAGCAAAAATGCATTCTTTATTTTTTCAAGATAAGCAGAAAATAGTACAAACTTTGCTAAAGTGATTGTTTTGAACAAGTATTAACTTAGACATTACTTAAAAAAAAACATTATTTTAGCTGAAGTATTTGTATGAATACCGTGTGCTTTTTACCGCTCGTGCCACCTCACACATTTATACGATTTTTAAACAAAATAAACAACTTGAATGATTTATTTTCACACAAAATCTGTTGCTCCATTAATGTTCAGCACATTTTTTCTTAAGGTGGGCCTTTAGCCCTGTTGTACCCTATTATGCAAACAAAAACTTTTATTTTGTATGCGACTATTCAATTCAATTTCACTTTATTGTTGGAATTTCTTCCAAAAATTGTTTCGCATCCCATAGCGTTTACTGTCTAATTCACATCAATACAATTTTTTTTTTTTTTATTATTATTTTTTTTTTACACCAGTAGTATTCTGTAATGACCAAAATGAGCTGAAAACAAAAGCACCAGCTGTTTCTAATGGCTTTCTATCATGACACTGACAAATAAGCGGTTGTGTTTGACAATTAATGAAACATGAGACATTGGTTGCATTTGCATCATATAACTAATTGTTCGTTTGCATAGTTTGCACAATCACTAATTGTCAGATCAATATTTGATGTACATTTACAAAAACATTTTTTGAAGTTGTAAATAAAATAAAAAAAGATTATTGGAGTATTTTTTTAAGAAAAATACTGTTTCGGTCTTTCAACTTCAACATTTCTTGTTTAATTTAATGTGTTACTCGCTGTTTCTTTGTAATTTGTGATATTTACTAGCAATTTCTGAGGGAAAATTGTTTCAAAATAAATCTTACACCAGCTTTTTTCAGTTTATATAATGCAACACAATCCATCTGTGTAACTTAGGTAACAGTGTTATTTATATAAAATAAATATTGATCTCTCTGTAATATATATATATATATATATAGACACACACATATATACACACACATTATATATATATGTATATATGTGGTATATATTAGCTCACATTCATTAATAAAAATCAAATTAATCAAGTATTTTTTAGATTTTTAAAACAACAGTATACAAAAATATACAAATTTATACCCACAAATGCCAAAGTGTACATAACAACCGTTCGTTAATTAAAAAAATAAAAAAAATAAAAAATATCCATAGAAAATTAATGAATTGTGGTGGGACCAAAATAAAATAAAATAAAATAAAATAAAATAAAATAAAATAAAATAAAATAAAATAAAATAAATAAAAAATAAATAAATTAAATAAAATAAATTAAAAAATAAATAAAAAAATATTCATTGGAATAATACATGCATCAAAATTATTATCCTTCTATTAAACCTAATACATTTTCAATATACACCAAAGGAAAAAAAAAAAAAACAATAGATCAATAAACAATAGATTTTCAGTAAAAATAGTTGTTGTTTTTGGAGCAAAAATCATAGAAATAATCAATACCACAAAAATGCAATCCATCTACATTTACTTCTACAGCTCCCTAATTAGTCAAGTTAGTCATGTGAAATCTGAGAAACAAGCACTTGTATTTGCATTTTTCCTCCTTTGTGAGTAGCTTTAGGTAAAACGGAGTTTTAAATAAATTAAAAATTAATCAATTATCAAAAATAGAAATTTTAATATTTTTATACACATTCTATTTTATAAATATATAATATAGAGATAAAATATATAATACAGCAAACATTTCATCCCCAGTCCAGTAGGAGGTGCTAAAAGCACAAAAAGATAAAAAGAAAAAAAAAAGAAAAGAAAAAAAAAAACACATGACGTGTCCAACCGGAAGTGACCGCGAATCAGGAAGAAAACAATAACAACATCACGTGTTCATCAGCGCAGAGTCGGTGAGACGTACTTAACTTTTAACAATATATTTAAACACAGCGCATGAGTCTCACATTAACAACACATACACATACATATATATATATATATACAGAAATAATAATAAAGCGTCTAAATGTGTTGAGCTGTTTTGTGACGCGTCCGATGATAATAAACGCAGTATTTTCAGGGGATTTCCACTCAAGAGCGGATGGGTTTCGCTTTCGCTTCCAGACGCTTTGAGCTTCAGAAGATCTCTGGAGGTGTTTAGAGATGGAGGAGAAACACATGCAGTCGGTGCTGATCGCTCTGCTGAGGCAGGACAGAGTCCAGCTGTGGACAGAACCCTTCATCTCGGACCAGCAGAAGATCCAGGTGAGAGCAGCACATATAACACTCGATCAACCCTGGGTTTACTACAGATACAACCGAAATACATGGTTACTACAGTTAAACCGTGGTAACCAGACATTAGCCATGGTTTTACAACACTAAACACAGTTTTACCATGGTATTCATAGTAAAACTGTAGTTATACAAATGGTAGTAAATACACCTAAAAACATGGTTGCTACAATTTCACTATAATAAAACCATGGTTACTTTGCTTTATTTTACGCTGCTGTTGTTACATGTTACATGTACTTACTATTATGCTAATAATAAATTATGCATAATTACATGCAAGTAACCCTATAGTAAGTACATGTAGTTAATTCATATTACTCAGTACTTAAATGCATAATTATACAATAACAAGGACACCTTAATACAGTGTAACCCACTTTGGAAATGTAATAGGTTGCAGAGTATTGAAGTATTGAAACTATTTCAGTTACTTTATTAAAGTGATGTAACTGATTACATTTGATTACTTTTCTAATGTTTTCAACTGTACATGTAAACCAGATAATGTTAACCATACAGTATTCCTCAAATTACATGTATTTTGGGTAACACTTTATTTACAGTGTCATTGTTACACGTTATATCTACTTGCTATTATAATAGCAATAAATTATGCATAATTATTACATGCAAGCAACCCTAAGCCAAACCCTAATGCTAACCATAACTATATAGTAAGTACATGTAATTAATTAATATTACTCAGTACTTAAATGTATAATTACACTGTAACAAGGGCACCTTAAAATAAAGTGTAACCTTCTTTTGTAATTGAATTCTGTAATTTAGTTGCATGTAAGCAGTTAGTTCCCAGCACTGGCTGTTAGTGTGTTTATTTGACTTCATCTGTTCAGGAACTGGCTCAGAAATACGTGTCAGCCACTGAGTTTACTCTGGAGGAGGTGATATCGACTCTGGAGAGCATCAGAGCAGACACCAGCCGGAAAGATGAAGGGAATAAACAGTTTAAAGAGACGGCTGTGGCTTTCGCTGGAGCTCCACCTGCCCAAAACAGCAGAGGTACTGATGCACTGACATTCATTAGCTCTACACGGACCGTAACGAAGCACCGCATTCACCTGAATATAAGATCAACACCCTTTTTCAAGATCTAGAGGCTTTTTGAAAACCAAATCTTGTTTTGAAAACCAAATCTTGTTTTATTAAGAATATTTGGTCCCACTTTATATTAGGTGGCCTTAACTACTATGTACTTACATCAAAAAATAATTGCAATGTACTTATTGTGTTCATATTGTATTGCAAAACACTCCTGCTGCTATTGAGAGGGGATACAGGTAAGGTTAGGGACAGGTTTGGTGGTCTGGGTCGGTTTAAGGGTGGGTTAAGGTGTAAAGGATGGGTCAACAGTGTAATTATAAATGTAATTACAGAAATTAATTACAGATGTAAGTACATATAGGTATTTTTAAAAATATAAGTACAATGTAAAAACATGTATGTACACAATAAGTGCATTGTACCAAATTATTGGTTTAAATGTAAGTACACAGTAGTTAAGGCCACCTAATATAAAGTGGGACTGAATTTTTTTTCCATATTGCATGTTTTTTTCCTATTTTAATATTTGTTTTGAGTGTATGGTAAATACTGGTAGAATGCACCAACATTCACATTTGAGACCCTGGACCACAAAACCAGTCATAAGAGTCAATTTTCTGAAATTGAGATTTATACAATAAATAATATTTCCATTGATGTATGGTTTGTTGGATAATATTTGTCTGAGATACAACTATCTGAAAATCTGGAATCTGAGGGAGCAAAAAAATCTAAATATTGAGAAAATCACCTTTAAAGTTGTTCAAATGAAGTTCTTAGCAATGCATATTACTAATCAAAAATGAAGTTTTGATATATTTACGGTAGGAAATTTACTAAATATCTTCATGGAACATAATAATATCCTAATGATTTTTGGCATAAAAGAAAAATGGATCATTTTGACCCATACAGTGTATTTTTGGCTATTGCTACAAATATACCCCAGCGACTTAAGACTGTGCACATTTAAAACACTTAACACGGTACTTTTTACTTGATTACAGTATTTAAGTACACTTTTTATGTATCTGCACTTTACTTGAGTGTTATTTTTTTCTGGAAACTTAAGAGTTTAATTTCACTACATTTAAAAGACAAATATGGTACTTTTCACTCCATTGCATTTCTATTAAGGTCCTAGAAGTAGAAAGTCGTTACTATGTAGCAGCTTTGAAAGTCAGATTATTATTTTTTTTTCTATCAGTAATCAGCATTTTTTGAACACTAACTAGTTGCAGATGTGATATTTATTTACATATTTTATATTTTATGGTATATATTAGACACAATATTGTCTGATTTTGCAAAACTGTGTAAATGTTTCTATAGTTTTTTAACATTCTAAAGCTCTTGATTCCAGAGATATACGAGGCATAAGGTACTGGAAGTTTTACATGCAACAATAATAAAGCAGTGCATTGACATAAAAAAGGAAATTTACTTTTGGTACTTAAGTACTTTTAAAAGCAAGTACTTCTGTACTTTTATCTGTCTTTACAGAGTAGTATTTTACCAGCAGTATCTGTACATCCGTACTATGTCCACCTCTGCATGTACCGTTTACTAATTTAACTCATGATTTGTTGTTGTTTTATTGTTTTTTTTTTAAGATTAAGAAAAAGAAAGTTCAATTAAAAACCAAACTGGACATCACCACGCAAGAGCTGAAGAAACGGTAAGTTTAAAACTGGACTGAAGCCCGTTTCTTTGGAGGCCTGTTTCTGCAACGGAATAGAAAATATATATATATATATATATTATTGTGACATTTTTAAGATATTTGCAGATGTAGACCCTTCGTGTGATCGCTGTGGGCTTGCACCAGCATCAGTGGCCCGTATGCTTTGGAGCTGTTCAAAAATATCAACTGTGTTCTGTTATTATCAAGAACATTGATTTATTCTTATCATTTAGATCCTCTGATGGCATTTTTTGTTTTTTTAATTGAAGATTCTAAGATGGCTAAAACACTGCTGAGCACACTATTGCTTCATTTGTCTACTAGCACAAAGATTATTATTAATAAACTGAAAACATTAATATCTCACAGTTCTGACTTTTTTCTTGCAGTTCTAAAAAAAAAAGTGCAATTCTGAGAAGAAAAGTCTGAATAAAAAGTCACAATTACCTTTTAAAATGTTGATTCTCTGGTGGGAAAAAAAAAAACAGAGGATGCAAACTCAGAATTCAGAGAAAAATTGTGATATAAACTTGAAATTTTGAGAAAAATGTCAGTATTGTAAGATAATAAGTTGCAATTACCCTTTTTTGTTTTTTATTCCATGGCAAAAAAAGTCAGAATTATGTGTTTATCCATTTTTTCGCCTCCAGAATTGCAAGAAACAAGTTCAAATTGTGAGATAAAAACTTTGCAATTAACATTTTTACATTTTTATTCCATGCCAAAAATGGGCTTCTATACATTTCTGTTGCGATTCACTCATTTATTTTTTATTTTTTTCAGTCTTTGTGTTTAATTTTAAACTTATTCTGCTTTAAAGGATCAGTGAAGAGTATGGATTCAAACACTTTAATCTGATTTTGACGGGAAAAACACTGTCTCCAGGTAAATACGCAGTGTTTATATTAGAGCCTTTATTCACAGATGTATTAATTACTGCACATTGTAACACGATCCGTGTTCGTTTAAGGAAAGAGGCTTGATGAACAGAATGTGAAGACCAACAGTAAGATCATGGTGCTGGTTGTGTCCTCGGAGCAGGAGAAGACTGAAATGCTGAGGAACGAGGAGAAGACGCGCCAGCAGGATGAAGGATTGCAGAGAACGCAGAAGGGTTTCCAGATCCTGTCGGAGAGAGGTGAACCTTCAGTATACACAAAAAAGCACCATTTAAAGTTACTGACCCGTTAATATGATAAAAAGAGTGCAGAACGTTCTTAATTTTAAGAGTTATTAAGCGCAATAAGCCTCGAAAAAGGATTAACTGATGCACGCACACAGAAAGCGGCTTATGATGCGCTTAAATGGTCAAATACAACCAAAATTGTGTCAAAATGCCCAGTATTCCCATAAAAATATCAGTTGGATTCATGCATTAGCTCTTAAAGTGACAGCAGCCTAATATACCTGCTGCTGTCTTTGTCATTAATGGTAATCAAACAACAAAATAAAAGACTTGACTGATCGCTTTTGTAGCTTTAATAAGATTAGTATGTTTAATTCATACAGTAAAGACTGTGAAGGGTTTTATTTTACGTTTGATTATTCAGTTTTTGTGGTGTTTTGTGAACCTGAGTCCTAAACCTACCTGCGCTCTTTATTTCTTTTGTAACTTTGTCCTTGTCATTTTCTTCTGCTCCTATTTTTTTTAACAACAACATAAAAAAGTTTCAAAAAATCTTTGTGTGTCAGATTTTGATAAGACACAAAAATATTTTTGAAGTCACATATGTGACTCTGCAGCACAGAAGCAGTCATAAGCAGCACGGGTATATTTGTAGCAATAGCCAACAATACATTGTATGGGTCAAAATTATACATTTTTCTTTTATGCCAAAAATCATTAGGATATTAAGTAAAGATCATGTTCCATGAAGATAATTCGTGAATTTCTTACCATAAATATATCAAAACTTAATTATTGATTAGTAATATGCATTGCTAAGAACTTCATTTGAACAACTTTAAAGGCGATTTTCTCAGTATTTAGATTTTTTTGCTCCCTCAGATTCCAGATTTCAGCCAAATATTGTCTTATTTATTCAGCTTTTAGATGATGTAGAAATCTCAATTTCGGAAAAATTGACACGTAAGACTGGTTTTGTGGTCCAGGGTCATATATATGTATTATATCTTATTATAATTTCTGTATCCATCAGACGGGAGTGAAGATCCGGCCACCACCCCGTTCTTAGAGATCGCTGATCAGAAGGGAAATCCGCTGCAGATCCCTGACAGCGAGAGGAAGGTGAATCCCACTGTATTCATGTTACTGTGAAGAGTTTTCCTATATATGTGTCTTCCAGTCTTCTGAACCTCACAGAGATGAGATGAATTCCTTAGTGTGCATACAGTATCTTCTTATGAATTAGTGGGACTTTTTTTCTCTTAATGCATTGCTTTAGTAGAGCATTATTAGTTTGTGTCGCTTGCATTAATGTCTGATCTCTTGTATTGATCAGGCTCTGATCCTGGCCATGGGTTTCCATGAGAAAGGTCGAGCTCTGATGAAGAAGAGGAACCACAGCGCTGCTCTTTCTCACCTGCTGCAGGCCGACGAACAGTTCAAGTACGACTTTATCAAACACAATAAAAGAATCAAACCTTAGAATCAATCATGACTGTGTTCACTGTTCCAGCTTCAGGTTTCTTTTCTGGCTGTATATTTGCAAAAAAGCAAAGAGCAATCATTATGCAATCAGTATGTAAATAAATGCATGAAAAACCACCAATTACAGTTCAGTATGCATTATGCAAATAATACAGTGACATCAGCGCTGTCTTCTGAAGAGCTGCTTTATAGCTGATTCGAATCTGTTTCAGAGTTGATGAACTTTGAAATATCAACACTGTAACTGAACTGAATTGAATCAACATTGAACCGTACTGAGCTGAATAATGACTCTGTTGTCTTTTTTTGAGCTGCTTTATAGCTGAAATTGTCTTATAGAATATGACTCATTTAAATCTTGCAGAATGCAAGGCCTTTGATTCTTCTGGAAAACAGCTCATTTGATTCTTAGAGTATCAATCATTTGACTCTTATAATATATGACTCATTTCATTGATTATATTATAGAATACAATGCATTTGATTCTTTTGCAAGTCATTTGATTCTTAGAATATGACTCATTTGATTCTATAGAATCCAACACCTCTTTTGATATAGATATTCTTGTAGAATATGGATTTTTTGATTCTTAGAATATGACTCATTTGATTCAACTCCTTTGATTCTTGTAGAATATGGATTTTTTGATTCTTAGAATATGACTCATTTGAATCTTGTAGAATGTGACACCTTTGATTCTTGTAGACTATGACTTGTTTGATTCTTAGAATATGACTCATTTGATTCTTATATTACACAACTCCTTTGATTCCTGTAGAATATAACACATTTGGTTCCTCTAGAATACAGCTGGTTAGATTTTTAGAATATGATTCATTTGAATCTTGTAGAATACGACACTTTTGATTCTAATAGACTATGATGGATTTGATTGGTTTAGGACCTGTGGAGTGTTAATCCAGTGCTGTGCTGTGATCATTATCTTGAATGCATCTGCTGATGTTGTTAATGTGTGTGTTGTGCAGTAAGTGTAACTCTGCGCTGCTGAGGACGGTGGATAACTACGCTGTTCTGCAGCTGGATGTGGTTTGGTGTTATCAGGCTCTGCAGCAGCTCGACTGTCTGAACGATGCTAGAGAGCGTCTGGAACGAGCCGAGGACTGCTTCAAGAGATGCTACGGAGAGCAGCAGAGCCGTCTGCAGCAGATCAAGGTCTGAGAAACACCTTGAGCATCTGAACGCTGAGCTTCACACACACACGCGTGTGTTTTACAGCGTATGTCATGTGTTTCTGGCTCTCAGGGTCACACCGGAGGCGAGGACGTGCTCTTTCTGAGGCTCTATCTGCTCCAGAGTCTGCTGGCCTATCATGATGGCAAGAAGAACCAAGCGTTAAACAAGCTCAGAAACGTAAATGCTTACATTTTTAATTATTCTGTCTCTGTTACTGTTTATTTACTTTGATTACCAAACTCAAAAGAACATCAAGTGCTAGTACTGCAGATTGAGATTCATCCCAGTGATCTGAATCTTTTGATTCTGTTCAACAAAAAGACTCGTTCACAATTGTTCAGTGATACACCAGTAGATGGAGTATTTGGAACGTATCTTTGAATCGTTCGCCCAACACATTTGTTCATGAAATAAAACCCACATCACGTGTATGTTCACATTAATGCTAATAAAAAATCTACTAAAAAACCATCAAATAAAAAAAATAAAAAACATTTTGGTAAATAAAAAAATATGTAAATTTTTTGAGTACATTTTCATTAATTTTTTTTTTTTTTGAAAAGCTGTTTTAGGAACCATTAATTATTATTATTTATTTATTTATTTATTTATATTTTCATGAAAATGTTATATATTTAATTGTCCATATAGAAATCATAGAGGTATAGTAAGAAAAATGGTTTTATTCTAAACAATAAAATACAAAATAAATAAATTTATTTAAAAATCCAATAAATAAATAAATAAAAAATAAATACAAAAAATAGATAGCTCATTTTATTAAACATATCAAATGTATTTTTATTTTCTATTTTTAAAATAAAAAATATAACCAATAAATAATATATTTTAATATATATATATATATATATATACATTTTAAAACCCAGTAAAAAAAAAAGTAAAATATATTATTTGATTATTATATAATATAAATTTCTTTATGAATATATGTTTTCATAAAGAAAATTAAAGTACTTTTAGAACCTTTTTTTTTTGCATTGCATTGCATTGCAACATTATTTTAAATACATTTAACTGACCATATAGACTTTTACAGGTTTTCTAAACAACAGAAAGACATTTCAGGTGAACAATAAAATGCTTCAGAATTGTTTCTTAATATATGACTCAGTTCATTCTTATAGTATACATCATTTCATATTTATATAATACAACTTGTTTGATTTGTAGAATTTGACTCATTTGATTCTTATAGAATATGTCTCATTTGGTACTTATATCATATGACTCATTGAATTTTTATAGAAAATGACTTGTTTGATTATTATAGCATATTGATTTATTTGATTATTCAAGAATATGACTCGTTTGATTCTTCTAGATATGACTTGTTTGATTCTTCTAGATATGACTTGTTTGATTCTTCTAGATATGACTCGTTTGAGTCTTCTAGATATGACTCATTTGATTCCTCTAGATATGACTCGTTTGATTCTCTAAGAGTATGACTCATTTGATTCTTCTAGATATGATTCGTTTGATTCTTCTAGATATGACTCGTTTGATTCTTCTAGATATGACTCGTTTGAGTCTTCTAGATATGACTCATTTGATTCTCAGAGTATGACTCGTTTGATTCTTCTAGATATGACTCGTTTGATTCTTCTAGATATGACTCGTTTGAGTCTTCTAGATATGTCTCTTGATTCCTCTAGATATGGCTCGTTTGATTCTTCTAGATATGACTCGTTTGATTCCTCTAGATATGGCTCGTTTGATTCTCTAAGAGTATGACTCATTTGATTCTTCTAGATATGATTCGTTTGATTCTTCTAGATATGACTCGTTTGATTCTTCTAGATATGACTCGTTTGAGTCTTCTAGATATGACTCGTTTGATTCTCTTAGAGTATGACTCGTTTGATTCTTCTAGATATGAGTCGTTTGATTCTTCTAGACATGACTCGTTCGATTCTTCTAGACATGACTCGTTTGATTCTCTTAGAGTATGACTCATCTGTGTGTGTTGGTCAGGTGGAGGAGCTGTATGGTCAGCTGTGTCTGGACCCTGAGAAGATGCTCCAGCTGATGACTCTGGGTTTCTCGGAGCAGGAGGCGCGTCTGGGTCTGAGAGCCTGTCGAGGAGACGTGGAGGAGGCAGAGAAGCTCATCAGGCAGAAGAAGAAGGTGCTGCAGCGCAAACATATTCATAAAACACCACAGCCTTTCCTCACGTGAGTTAAACATGAGCTGCTGTCTCATCAGGAGAAGAAGGAGCTGAAGGTGCGAGAGCGAGAGAAGAGGAGGCGCCGTCTGCAGGACATCAACACTCTGGTGGAGCTGGGCTTCAGTAAGAGAGACGCCGCCAGAGCCCTCCATCAGACCAGAGGAGACGTGGACAAGGCCTACGGGGTCAGAACACACACACACACACACACACACACACACACACACACACTCAATCACACACACGCACGCATATATATACACACACACACACACACACACACACACGCACACACACTCGCACACGCATGCATACACACACACGCACACACTCAATCTCACACACACACACACACACACACACTCAATCACACACACGCACGCATATACACACACACACACACACACACACACACTCCCACACGCATGCATACACACACACACGCACACACTCAATCACACACACGCACACACAATGAACACTTTACTGAATGAACAGAATAAAACAGACCCAACAGATGAGCAACAAACAGAAAAAAAACATCTTTTCAGGTTTTTAAATGTTTTACAAAAAAAAGAAAAAAGTTTAAAACAAATTAATAAAAAAAATTATATGCATATGTATAAAATATTCAGTATTTTATTGTTTACACTTATAGTGAATGAAAAAAAAATGTGTAAAAAATGTATATAATTTTTTTTCCAGATTTAAAAAAAAAAAAAACATTTTGCAAAAGAAACAAAACAAATTAATACAAGGGTTTATTAATATGCATAAATTATTTGAATTTATGCATATTAATAAATGAATTAATTTATTCATTCAGTTATGCATACTTATAAATAATGTTCAGGTTTATATTGAATGAAAAGAGAAAACAGACACAATATATGATCAACAAACAGAGAAAAACTTTTGATAATTTCTAATATATATATATATATATATATATATAATTTTTTTTTAAATATAAAATAGGAAAAAATGAAGGGAAAAAAATAGATGAATACAGAATAAATGAAATCATAAACATCTTGAAGACATCTAATAAAGGAAACATGCTATAGACGTATTGCAGACGAGCAAACACTCAGTGTTATAAACGGGTCCGTGCTGAGACTGAATGGTGTTTGTTCTGCAGGTTCTGCTGGACGGCGCTGAAGCTGAAGCTGAAGCTCAGAGTTCAGACACACAGACTAACCTGGATCAGGTGTGTTCCTGTGTGTGTGTTCATGCATGAATCCAGCTGTGAGACGCGGATGATGCTGATGATTCTGTGTGTGTTTGAGCAGCTGCTGGCGCTGGGCTTTCAGCGGGACATGGCCGAATCGGCGCTGAGGATCATGGGAGACGATCTGGCTCTGGCCACACAGATGCTGCTGGATAACCAGGGTGTGGTTCCTCCGGACCTCCTGTCTCCATCACCTCCATCCTCCTCCTCCGAGGAGCCCAGCACCTCCTCCGACTCCACCGGTGAGACCTCCATACGCTCACGTGATCAGTGAAAACATAATATACAATATATGATCAACTTACAGAAATATAATCTTTTCTGTGTTTAAAAAAACTTTTTACATTAGAAAAAAATATGGATATTTAAAAAGAGACTGTTTAATAAAACATTATAAAAACATTATTTAAAAAAATGGATATTTAAAAAGAGACGGTTTAAAAAAAACATTATTTAAAGAAAAAAAAAGAAAAGAAAAAAAAAAATATATATATATATATTTACACACACACACACAATATATGATCAACACAGATTAAAAACAAAAAATGAATACAAAAAAATCATAAAATATAAAAATAAATATTTAAAAATGTAAATATATGTCAACTGTTATATTTATATATATATATATATATATATATACATACACACACATTATATAGAAAAGAGAAACCAGACACAATATAATGTCAAGAAACAGAAACAAATCTGATTTTTTTTAAATAGGAAAAAATGTTGAATAAGACATATATATATATATATAAACAAAAAAGGAAAGTTAGATGAATACAAAAAAAATACATATTATATTTACATATTATAACTACATAAAAAATATTATAATTACACAGATTTATATAATGCTATTATTTATTTGTAATAAAAATCAATTGTCAATCAATATGTGTATATATATATATATATATAAAACTATTCCCAAACAATAATAAATTATTGTAATTTATAAAAAACAAATAAAGATGTAAGATATAAAAGCTATAAAAATAACAATGACAATAAATTCAAACTTTAAAAATGTATATATAATTTATTATTTGTATTATTTACAAATAATTAAGATGTATAAACAATTATTTTTAGTATTTATTTTTGTCATTTATTATTGTTTTATCTAATAATGATGATGATGATGATGATGATGATCGGTGCGAGCTGTGCTTGTGTTCAGCGTCCGGCTCGAGTCGTCTGGACGAGGAGCTGGTGAACGAGGTTCTGGAGGACATTCCCAGACATGAAGAAGATTATCTGGATCTGACGCTGGACGAGGAGAAGCAGCTGATGGTGCAGATCAGATCCAGTCTGGAGAAACAGAGCTCCTCCTCCGGATAAAACCTGCTCCGCGTTCATTAACGAGCTGAGAATGTGTGCCATTTTATTTGTTTCAGATAACACTCGATCAAAAAAGAAGAGAACCTTGGATTTATACAATGATAATAATAGTAATATCTGTTAATAACTTGTGTAATATTCTGAAGCTTGATTTATGACGTATGTCAAAGAACGACTGATTTATTTTTATTTAAAGATCGGCTGAAGGGAATGTGTTTGTTTGGTTTGATGGTGATTCTACACTAATTTCATGATCGGTTCAGTTCAGCTTTCATTCCTTTCAGTTCGATTCTGATTCTTTTGTTCCGGTTTATAATGTTTGTTGAACATGCAATAAAGATTCGCTCGTTGTGAACGTTGACGGTGTCCACATTTTTTATTCTCACTGCATTTTTAAAATATAAAAATTCAAGTTGTGAATAAGAAAAAAGATAATTGGAATATGTTTCTTAGTATTTAATTGTGAAATTAACAAGTAATGTGAAAATTGTGTCTGAGTAAATCTACTAAATATTTTTTTTTAGTGTAGTTTTCAAATATATATATATAAATTGTGATTTTATTATTTTATTTGACATTTGTCATTTAAAATGAATTAGTGAAGGTAAAAGAGTGATTCAAAATCGAATTTTTATATATTTCTAAAAAAAAATTTAGTCTCTTCTGGTCACCCAGGCTGCTTTTATTTGATCACAAATACAGTAAAAATTGTGAAATATTATTAGAATTTAAAACAGCTGTTTTCTGTGTGAATATGTGTTAAACTGTAATTTATTTCTGTGATGCGCAGCTGTATTTTCAGCATCATTACTGCAGTCTTCAGTGTCACATGATCTTCAGAAATCATTCTAATATACTGATTTACTGCTCAGAAACATTTTGATTATTATCAATGCTGAAAACAATTGTGCCGCACGATATTTTGTGGAAACTGTGAAAGATTTTATTTTTCAGGATTCACAGATGAATAGAAAGTTCAAAAGAACAGCATTTATATGAAATAGAAATCTACTGTAACATTATAAATGACACTTTTGGTCAATTTAATGCATCCTTTATGAATAAAAGTATTAATTTCTTTAAAGATAAACAGACTGAACCCAAGCGTTTGAAGAGTAGTGTTTGTAAATGTGAAGCTGAACTGATGTTGATGGCGGTGTGATGAAGTCCAGAGACAGACACAGAGACTCTTGTGTGATAAAATACCATCTTGACTGTGGTTTTGAGAGTTTATTTTACATATTGAGAGAGAAACGGGGTCACGGGAGGATGGAGGGTTTAGAAGTAGTTGACGACCCTGCGGATGGACTGGATGTTGGGATTCTGCGCCTGCCACTCGTTATGACTGCAGTAATTACCTCGCTCCACGATGTACATGCGGCCGCGGAAGTTCGGCTCTTCATACATCACCCACCTGAAGATCAGACCACATACCACAGAATTTATAGATAGAGATTTATACAGCATTGCTGACACGAGCTGAATAAATAATCTTTCCATTGATGTATGGTTTGGACAATATTTGTCTGAGATACAACTATTTGAAAATCTGGAATCTGAGGGAGCAAAAAAATCAAAATACTGAGAAAATTTAAAGTTGTTCAAATGAAGTTCTTAGCAATGCATATTACTAATCAAAAATGAAGTTTTGATATATTTACGAAAAAAATAAAATAAAATGATAAAAATTTAATATTAATGAAAATCTTAAACTTAAAAAAGCACTAAAATTACTAAAAAATAAAAAATACAGCTAAATAGAAATATATTTTAAAAAATAATAAAAAGACAAAAGCATATAATATTAAATAAAAATGTAAGCTAAATAGAAATATAAAAAGAAACTAATAAAAATGGAAAAAGCACATTAACTAAAACAAAAGAGATGGTAATTGGAATAAAGGTGAAATAAAAAAAAAGATAAAATATGAATATTAAGGGAAACTTGAACTTCAAAAAATTGTAGCACCAAAATTACAAAAAATATAGCTAAATAGAAATATATAAAAAATAAGAAGACAAAAGTATATAACAACAAGTATTAACTTAAACTAAAACTAAAAATAAGATAAAAATAGAAATACTGCTGAAATAAAATGTGAATATTAGATGAAAAACAAACTTCGACAAAAATTAGAGATGTTGCTGGCACTGAAATAAAAATGTAAGTTCTAAAATAATAATAAAAATTAAATAGAAATAATATAACAGACTAATAGAGATGACAATGACAATTTCAAAATAACAAATGTTGGTCATTTAAATAAAGTAATATAGTAAAGAATTAATATTTGATGAAAAAAAATTAACTTGTAAAACTTTTACAAATTTTTACGTTTACAAAATAAGTACTAAATTTAAAAAACAAAATGATAAAAACTTAATTTAAAATAAAAACTAAATTAAGTAATTAAGCTAAATTCAAAATATTTATACTATAATAGTAAATAAACAATACTAAAATAACAATGGTGTTCATCACTAATTTGTTTTTCTAGAAGAAATGCTGCACTTTAAACTATTTTTAACTTGTATAAGTTTGTATGGTCACATGTGTACTTTTATAAGCGCATATGACACTAAAGCGATCACAAACGGTGAGAGACTGGAGCACCTGCAGCATCTGTGATCTTAATTACTCTGAATGAGTGTGAGTGTCTCGTTAGTGCAGGAGTGACGAGTGACTCACGCTCCGTCTCCGAACACTCGCACGGAGTTGATGCAGTTGGTGTTGAATCCGCGGCTCTGAAGGAAGGGACAGTCGTCGCACAGATCCATGCACTGACCCGTGTAGTTACAGCCCTCGAACAGCTGCATGCGGTACTGCTCGCCGTGCTGAAGACAAGCAGAACACCAATCATGACGTGAGTGTGTGTGTGTTAACCCTGTCGTGTTTAGTGCACTCAAGCCCTTGATAGTGTGTGTGGTCATACAGGACATAGTTAAACAGAAATATAAACATACAACACTAGACATAAACATTTGTTATTCTTATTAAGTCCTTATAACAGGGAGTGTTTTTTGCTAGAAAATTCTAGCAAAATTTCATGACAAATTTTTCACATATTTCTGAAGTATGAAGTATAGGCTACAATATTGAATGATACAGGCCTACCACATCCCGATCTAAAAAAAATAAAATAAAATAAATGATAAAATAAAATTACTTTTTGTCAGCTTTTTGCCAACATTTTGACATTTTAACTGAGAACTAAAATTAAAACGGAAAAACTAGAGTAAAAATTCTTTAAAAATAGAAACAGAAACATGCTAAAATGACAAACACAACAAAATTATTAAATTCTTTACTAAAATGAAAATTAAAATAGACGATCTCAAAAAAAATAAATACTATAAATAACAAAAACCCACAAAAAGATTACTAGCTAAAAAAAATTATGAAATTAAAATGAAAATGGAGAAATCTAAAAATAAATACTAGGCTAATTTAAAATATTTACAAAAATATACGATATTCTAAAATAACAACTTAATTTTCCATAGTGATAAATTAATATATATAATGTTTAAAGGCTATAATGTAAATATATATATATATATATATATATATATATATATATATATATATATATATATATATATAGTATGATGTATTTATAAATAGTACAAAGGTTTTAAAAAATTAAAATAGTAAATAAATCATAGGGTGTCATGCTATGTTTTAATGCATGGCCTCATAAATGTGTCGCATGTCTCAAGTTTAAAAAAAGTTAAAAAAAAAAAAAAAAAAAAAAAATATTATATATATATATATATATATATACACACACACATACACACATACATACACAAATAGAACAGAAAAATTAAGCTAGAGTTAGAGGTTTTTTTTTTTTTTCTAAGTAGTTAGAAATGAATAGAGCGTGCTAGAGTTGGAGGGTCAGATGAAGATGGCCGAGGTGTTCTCACCATCCTGATTGGTTTGCAGGAGCCCATGTGATCGTTGTGTGCGTTCCAGCGCTGGAACTCGGGGTACTCTCCGCGCTCGAGGATGTACTGCTGGCCCTTGAAGTCCGGATGATCGAAGCAGATCCAGGCGGCGCTCTCCACGCGGATAGAGTTCACCCGGTTCATGAAGCCGCGGTCCTGGAAGTTATCGCATTCTCCATAGACCTCCAGTCTGCGGCCGGTGAAGCAGCGGCCCTCGTAAAACACGATCTGAGGAGCAGAGCCAGGCTTTCAGTCAAACATCAGCAGCTATCTGAAGCCCTCTCAATCCCAAATCATGCTATGTGTTACGTCCCAGGTTTGAGAATAACATACATGTCTGCTTGTGTTCTCTCTTTTTTATTATTTATTTTTTATTGTCTGCATGCTTTTTGAACAGTAGCTATTGTAGGATGGCCCATGTTTTAACCTCTTATGCATCTGTATTTCATTAATAGTTGGAATAATTTACGTATGCATGCACGAATGTGTTTGTGTTTGAGCTCACCAAGAAATTCCAGACAATTATGTTGTTTGGCAATAAATAATAAAAAAAATAATAATAATTCAGCACAGAAATGGGAAGCGAAGGGGCTTCAGGGTTGAGCGAAGAAAACGCTTACTAAATAAAAAGATGATAAACTCTCCAAGCCAAGGTTATTACTGTTAACTGAAACTAAAATCATTAAAAACATTACTTAAAATTGAATTAAAACCATTAAAAAAAAAAAATCCCATGGCAACATTTCTCTTTTTTGTTACATTTGATCTAAAGTACCAGTGTAAACTAAAACTACATAAAAATACAACTAAATCTAAAACTAACAAATAAAAATGATTAAAATGATATAGACATAAAAAATACTAATACTAAAATACTAAACATATTAAAAAAAATACTAAAACTTAAACTAAAATGACAAAGTCAGACTGTAAATATTATGTAAAAATGGTATCAGAAACTCTCCAAGTAGAGATTTATTGTTAACTAAAGCATTATTTAGAATAAACATGAATTTATAAAAAAACCCATTTATAAAAATTCAGAAAAAACTAAAACTAATAATTAAACATGAATAAAAACTATATAGACTTTAAAAAACAACCAAAAACTAATAAAAGTGACAAAGAAAATACTAAAATTTAACTAATATGAGCATGAAAACAGAAAATATAAAAATTAAATCTAATCTAATTTTTTTTTTTAATTCAGCTAGTTGCCAAGGCAACATTTCATAGTATAAATTGAAGTATTAAAATAAATAAAAACTACATAAGAAATAAAAAGAAATAAACTAATACTAATAAATAAAAATGAGTGAAAACTACTGTATAAACATTTAAAAGCAACAAAAACTAATAAAAATTACAAAAAAAGTTAAAAATAAATAAATAATAAAAAAAAATATATGCACATATATATAAAAAGAAAATCTAAATATGAACTAAATGTATAATAGTATCTCAGTGATAGTAAAATGACCCTGCAGGCGTGAAGGGGCCTAAAGGAGGTCAGAGATCGGGGTTTGATGGCTTCTGGCCTAAACTCTGCTGACCAATCACACGCTTACCTTTCCAGAATACTGCGACATCTCCACTGGATTGTGTCCAAACTCACCCACACGCACCAAAGTGTGAGAGGGAAAAGTTGGACGGGTCAATATATACTGCGCGCGGCGGGCGACAGCGTCTCGCGAGATCCGCAGCACAATGAAGAGCTTTAGGCTTC
This sequence comes from Acrossocheilus wenchowensis, assembly GCA_029620275.1. Taxonomy (NCBI): domain Eukaryota; kingdom Metazoa; phylum Chordata; class Actinopteri; order Cypriniformes; family Cyprinidae; genus Acrossocheilus; species Acrossocheilus wenchowensis. The sequence goes on from JAJUBA010000255.1 coordinate 25,100, forward strand.
TGCTGACGCCACGCTTTCCTCGTCCTGCTGATTCTGGGCTTTGAGCGCAATAGATTCTGCTTCGCTCGACTTTGTGTCTCATTCTGACCGAGCCGAGCACTTCTGCTCTCGTATCAGGGGTTTGAAGCAAGATGTTCACGAGGGTTATTCACGTTTTACTCTTTATCTGGATGCTTCACTCACATCTGAACGGATTCAACAAACTCAGAACAGACAGATACATCACTGCTACTGATTTAATAAAGTATAATAAATATATTTTCAATTCATATTCTGAATTGTTTTTATTTTTGTTTTTTAGTGGTATTTTAATTTTAGTTTGAATAATTGTTTTGTGTAATTTTTATTTATATATATATATATATATATATATTATGATTACTTTTTATTTAGTTTTAGTTAAGGAAATATATAACTGAAATGTATTTAAATTTATTTTATTTAATTAGTTTATGTTAACAATAGTTATATATATATATATATATATATATATATATATATATATATCTATTTGTATTTTACTTTTAGTTAGTTTTAAATTGTTGTTTTTTGTAGTTTTGATTAGCTTGTTTAGTTGTTAAAAATACATTTTATTTAGTGATTTATATTATATTTTTTTATTAGTTTTATTTCAGTTGCAGTTTTAAGGAAATCACCTGAAACTAAATGAAAATGAGAAATGCAGTATTTAATTTTAACATTTGATTTAATAGTAATCAAGTATGTTTTGTTTTAGTTAACGTTTCAATTTAGTTTTTATTTTTATACTTTCCATTTGTATTTTAGTTATATATATATATATATATATATATATATATATATATATATATACACATATGAAATGTTTGTATGTATATATTGTTTTAATTTTAGTGGTAGATATTCAAGGAAATCGACTCAAAGTAAACAAAAATGAGAAATGTTGTAGCTGAAATAAGTTTTTTTTAAACATTTTATTTCAAGCATTTTATTTTAATTTCTTAATTAATCACACATACAGACAATAAAAAGATCTTTTATGAAGCAAAACGTCGTTCTTTCAGTAAACAATACAAACCACCAAATCTGTGACTGTACTTTTGCTTTACTTCACATTTTTAATCAAACTCCTGTCATTTCAGATTCATTATTACACGTGTAATTAGTCTTTAATCAGATCATCCGGCCTGCTGTTTATCAGAATATTAATCTTGTTCAGACCACATTCATCTTGCTGAGCGTTTATGAATCTGACTCTATTAAACCCTCTGCTTAACTCAACATAAATAAATAAATACATATATTTTAAGCATGTTTTGAACTTTTTTTTTATCTTATAAAACTGATCTTGTTTGTTTGATCAAACAGGATGAATGTTTTTAGAGCAACACAAACCATCAAAACATCCCAGAATTCATCAAATCCACCGATACTTACTGATGTGTTCGGTTTTCCCTCCAGAATGAGGTCACTTCCTGCAGGATGATGTCATTCAGGAAGCGGCTTCTGTTCGTTCAAGGGATTTTTGTGGAAGACCGACAGGACGGATTAAAACAATATTCACAAGAAAACACATTCAGTCTGAAATATTCTGATTCAAATAGAAAATAAAGAAATACCTGGAATATTTTAAATGGATTTCTAAAATATTTGAATTTCTTCGAGGCTTAACAGAGATGAATGAGTTTATATAAACCTGACAAAACCAAGTCAAAAGCTTGAGATTTTTATATGATATTATAGTTTTATTAATACATTAAATCAGCTTTTATTTTCATATTTTAATTTTAGATTTTAATGTTTTTTTGTAATTTATTTATTTTTAAATACGTCTTTGTAGTTTTTATTAACTTTTATTTCAGCTTTAGTTTGAATTTAGGAAATCAACAAACTAAATAAAATCGAGAAATGTATCTGAATTTTTTTTTTTTAATTAAGTATTTTTTTTTTTTACACTTTTATATTTTCTATCTGAATGTGTTTTCATTTAGTTTTATTAACATTGTTGTGTTTTTTATCATTTGTATTATTAAAAAAAAAATTCTATAGAAGTATTTAATTTTTATTTCCGTTTTAGTTTCATATATTTAAGGAAATCAACTTTAAATGAAAATGAAAAATGCTGTATATTTTACCTCATCAAAATGCCACTGTAATGCAAAATTTATACATAATTATAAAATGTTACATCTATCTATCTATATCCCCAAAATCTTATATATTATTTAAATTATGCATGAGACATTTATATACATTAATATTTTAGCACACCAAAAATTAATATGAATTTAAAAAAAAAAATTTATATATATAAAAATATAAAAGTCAAAGTATTTTCTCATTAGGAACACAGTTTTGTCAGTGAATGTGTGTAATTAGTAACAGTCATATTTCTTTAAATCACAGCAAGCGACTCGAGTGATAGTGAAACAAAATGCTGCGTTTAATGATTACAATCAAAAAAGTCCAACAACATTCACAACTGAATGAATGCTGCCAACTTTATTGGCCATAATTACCGTTTAAGAAACACGATATACAAATTCCAGAGGGTTTGGGGAACAGAGAGGAGGATGAGAGGTAGAGAAGAGCGAAACGCAAACGTAAGGCTGAAGATGCGCGCGAGTGTGTGTGTGTGTGTGTGTTATTCACGGACAGATTCTGTCTCACAAAGGAATAAATAAAAGAAAAATCACACAACTAAAAAATTAAGTCAAATGAAGTATAAAAAGGTTTAAAAGAAAAAGCCGACATGTCTATATGCAGGAAACAGGCAGTTAGCCACTTCAAGTAGAGGGATTGGTTTCCCAGTGTCCAGTGCTGCAGGAGGGGCTGGAAACAGACTTTTCTAGCAAACATCTCAAGATCAATGTCTTGAACCCTGTTCAAATCCGTTAAACCTAGAACTAGACCAGAAAACACGAGTCAAGCCCAAACTCCAGCCTCAAACAAACATGCTTGCTAGAAAAGTTTGTGCTGGTTCTCCGGTGGGCGGGGCAGACTGTGGGAGAGGGGTGGGGCCAGGGGCGGCAGGGGGTGGGGCCAGGGTAGGGAGGGGCGGGGTTATCTACATCATTGAGCAGGGTGTCCGGCCCTGAGGAGCGCCGCCGTCCATCTTCTCCGCCTCCAGGATTATCCTCTTAAACACCTCCACGGCCGTCTGCGAACACACGCGAAATCATCACATACATATACACACACACACACACACAATTTATTTTGTTACTTGAAATAAAATATTAAAAATAAAACAAAAATTAAATAATTTAATTTAAAAAAAAATATTAAATGTTTTAATTAGTATTATTTTTAGTATTTAAAATTAAACATCTCATTTTCATTTTGTTTTATTGATGTTCTAAAATAATTAAAACTAAAATTAATAAAAGCTACATAAACATTTTAAAACAACAAAACTCAAAAATAACCAAAACACATCAAAAGTACTAAAACTTTAACAAAATTTTAACACGAAAGCAGAAAATATAAAAATAAAAGCTATTTTATTTTAACTAAACTAGTATTTCAAAAAGCTAAAACAACACTACCAGCAGTCAAAAAAAAAAAAAAAGTCAATTTTAATTCTGGCATTAGAATAATTCTGACATGCCAGAAAGGGAAATAATAGCAAAGATGCAAATATAAGTTTAGCAATATATTAAAACAGGAAAAAATAAAATAAAAATCAATGGCATGGTCCTGTATAACATCTTGAAACAGGACTGAAACAACACACGTAAAATATTAAATAATTAAAGGTGTAAATATTTGTTCTGTCAACAAATTCTCTTCACCAAAATCTCATTATGTTAATGCAAAAAACTAATTTTTTAAAATTAAATTTAAATTTTACTACTGAAAATAGGCCACGAATTTGTATTATACACAAGAAACGAATTTTTTAATGCACTGGCCATCATAAACGGATTTATTATCAAATCATAATTTTGCATAGAATTTTCATTGTCATATTGATGCATTAATCATCGATATTATATTACACAAAAGTATGCAGTTTTAAATTACTCAGTTCGGGATTATTTGCTAGACAAAAATACATAAAAATGTGATGCATGAAATAAAATTAAATATACGAAATGAACTTATTTTATTTCAGCTAGTTGCCAAGAAATTAATTCTCATTTTCATTTAGTTTAACTTGATGTACTAAAATTACTAAGCGGTAATGAATTAGTTAAAACTATATAGACATTAAAAAATAAAAAAAAATAAAAAAAATAATTTAAAACAAATAATAGTATCTCAGTGATATTAATATTATATTAAATTAATATTTACACTATCGCGATTAATCACTTCAAAAATAATTTTTTGTTCACGTGTGTGTACTGTGTGCGTATATATATATATATATAAATAAATAAATAAAATAAATAAATGCACACACATACAGGATATATTGGAAAATATTTACATGTATATACATTTATATATTTTTATTCTTATATTTTATATTATATATAATATATTTAATATGTAAACATAACTTTTTATTAAATATACCTGCATGTGTTTGTATATATATATATATATATATATATATATATATATATATATATATACACTGCAGGTATATTTAATATATATATATATTACACACACACACACACACATACATAATAAATATACACAGTACACACGCATATATTATGTAAACAAAAACTAATTGATTAATTGTTTGACAGCACTAATTAAAATAACAGTGTCTCTACTTAATATTAAAAAAATTAAATGAAAAATGAAAACAAGCATCAGTATGTACAAAAAAACAAGTGGTATCAGAACATCCCTAATAATAATAATAATAATAATAATAATGCTGCACTGTAACTCAGTAGGATTCAGCAGAGAATGAATGCAATCAGCCGCAGCTCTTCATCAACACTAATGTCTATAAATAAAGCTGAGATCTGATTATTATACAAACACTGAACGTCTGCTGGATCGGACGTCATCGACTCATTCACGTCTCACAGAAGAATCACCAGACAATCAACACCTGCAGAGACAGACGAACCGAGCAAGACAGAAAACACTAGAGGAAGAGGAAGGAGCGAGACAGGAAACGCATCATCACCTGATTCTCTTTGGCTGAGGACTCCATGAACGCTGCGTTCCACGATTCTGCCAAAGCTTTGCCCTCTTCACAGCTGATAACACTGAGAGAGACACAATACACACCTGTTAATCTGAACAAAAACAATCACCGATACGTTCAGGACTCAACTCTTGCGTTGCAGTAACTCCAGATATCACATGGATTCAACATTATTCAAATTATAACTTATGTTTATACGCACATCAATGATTTATCAGTCATATATATTCAGATTGATATTCAGATTATTAGTGTGTAAACTAATAAATTTATGCACCGAATAACCAACAGCAAGAAACACACACCAATGGAGCGAATGGAGATATTAATTAATGCATGCACAGAAACGCTCGTTTACAACATACAGCATCAAACACATCTGTTTAATCACGACAGTCAGAGCACTGCTGGGGGTTATTTTCATTTTTTTAATTTTTATTCTCAGTTTTCCTTTTGACAGCAATTTTTTACATTTTTTGTTGGTTGCATTTGTCACTTTTATTAGTTATTTTTTTAATATTCCTATTCAGGTTTTTTCCCCCCAAGTTAGTTTATAAAGCAACTCAAACTTTTTAATTTTCCTTTTTTTGTTTAATTGAAAAATGGTTTTGATAGCGTTAGATTTAAAGATAAAACCTTGATTAAGAAGAGTTTTCAGATAAAAACCAGTGTTATTTTACCATTATTTACATACTATTATAGTTTTTATTAATATTGTAATATTTTATTAATATTAGCTTTTACATATATTTTTTTTAGTTTCCATTTTAATTTTAGTTTAAATTTTAGTAACTTGTATGTGCTTTTATCATTATTATTAGTTTTTAAATATTACTATCGGGGTTTTCCTTTATTTTTATTTAGTTTTCATTAATGAGATGTGATTATGAACGATGGACAGGTAAGAGTTAAATCTGAATCCTGACAGAGGCAGAATCTCAAAGAATCGATACACTGCAGACAACATACACACAGCCTCAGCATGTCGATGTGTGTGTGTGTGTGTGTGTGTGTGAGAGGGTATGCGTGAGTGAGTGCGAGTGTGTGAGTGTGTGAGTGAGCGAGTGTGTGAGTGAGCATGCGTGAGTGCGTGCGAGTGTGTGTGTGTGTGTATGCGTGAGTGAGTGAGTGAGTATGCGTGAGTGCGTGCGAGTGTGTGAGTGAGTGAATATGCGTGAGTGAGTGAGTGAGTATGCGTGAGTGCGTGCGAGTGTGTGAGTGTGTGAGTGAGTGAGTGTGTGAGTGAGTGAGTGTGTGAGTGAGTGAGTGTGCGTGAGTGAGTGCGAGTGAGTGAGTATGCGTGAGTGAGTGCGAGTGTGTGAGTGAGTGTGTGAGAGTGAGTATGCGTGAGTGCGTGCGAGTGTGTGTGTGTGTGTGTATGCGTGAATGAGTGAGTGAGTATGCGTGAGTGAGTGAGTATGCGTGAGTGCGTGCGAGTGTGTGTGTGAGTGTGTGAGTGAGTATGCGTGAGTGCGTGCGAGTGAGTGAGTATGCGTGAGTGCGTGCGAGTGTGTGAGTGAGTGAGTATGCGTGAGTGCGTGCGAGTGTGTGTGTGAGTGAGTGAGTGAGTATGCGTGAGTGCGTGCGAGTGTGTGAGTGAGTGAATATGCGTGAGTGCGTGCGAGTGAGTGAGTATGCGTGAGTGCGTGCGAGTGTGTGTGTGAGTGAGTGTGTGAGTGAGTGAGTGAGTATGCGTGAGTGCGTGCGAGTGTGTGAGTATGCGTGAGTGCGTGCGAGTGTGTGAGTATGCGTGAGTGCGTGCGAGTGTGTGAGTATGCGTGAGTGCGTGCGAGTGTGTGAGTATGCGTGAGTGCGTGCGAGTGTGTGAGTATGCGTGAGTGCGTGCGAGTGTGTGAGTATGCGTGAGTGCGTGCGAGTGTGTGAGTATGCGTGAGTGCGTGCGAGTGTGTGAGTGAGTGAGTATGCGTGAGTGCGTGCGAGTGTGTGTGTGAGTGAGTATGCGTGAGTGCGTGCGAGTGTGTGTGTGAGTGAGTGAGTGAATATGCGTGAGTGCGTGCGAGTGTGTGAGTGAGTGAATATGCGTGAGTGCGTGCGAGTGTGTGAGTGAGTGAGTATGCGTGAGTGCGTGCGAGTGTGTGAGTGAGTGAATATGCGTGAGTGCGTGCGAGTGTGTGAGTGAGTGAATATGCGTGAGTGCGTGCGAGTGTGTGAGTGAGTATGCGTGAGTGCGTGCGAGTGTGTGAGTGAGTATGCGTGAGTGTGTGCGAGTGTGTGAGTGAGTATGCGTGAGTGTGTGCGAGTGTGTGAGTGAGTATGCGTGAGTGTGTGCGAGTGTGTGAGTGAGTATGCGTGAGTGTGTGCGAGTGTGTGAGTGAGTATGCGTGAGTGTGTGCGAGTGTGTGAGTGCGTGCAAGTGTGTGTGTGTGAGTGAGTGAGTGTGTGTGAATACGTGCGAGTGTGAGTGAGTGAGTGTGTGAGAGTGCGTGTATGCGTGCGAATGTGTGAGTGAGTGAGTGTGTGAGTGTATGCGAGTGTGTGTGTGTGTGCGTGCCTGTGTGAGTGTGTGTGCGCGTGAGAGTGCATGTGAGTGTGTGTGAATGAGAGTGAGTGAGTGTGTGAGAGTGCGTGCATGCGTGAGTGCGTGCGAGTGTGTGAGTGAGTGCGTGCGAGTGTGTGAGTGAGTGAGTATGTGTGAGTACGTGCGAGTGTGTGTGTGTGAGTGTGTGTGAATGAGAGTGAGTGAGTGTGTGAGAGTGCGTGCATGCGTGCGAGTGTGTGAGTGAGTGAGTGTGTGTGTGCGCGAGTGCGTGCGAGTGTGTGAGTGAGTGAGTATGTGTGAGTACGTGCGAGTGTGTGTGTGTGAGTGTGTGTGAATACGTGCGAGTGTGTGTGTGTGAGTGTGTGAGTGTGAATACGTGCGAGTGTGTGTGTGTGTGTGTGTGTGTGTGTGAGTGTAAATCGGATGGTTCGTCACGATACGATATCGATTCTCAGACCCAGTGATTCAGTATTTGCTGATACCTCAAAAGTATATCGACTGATATTTCGATATTATAATATTATATACCTATTTTAAACAACCATCTACATTTTTATTAACTCACAAATGCAACCAAAATATATAACATTTTCACATCCTGCACCTCAACTGGAACATTCACAACAACAAAAAAACAGGCTTATATAATAATAAAGAAAATAAACAATTGGAAAAACAATCCTGGCTGCTACGGGCTCAGAGCTAAAAATCTGTTCTACAGATAACCAAATCACAAGCAACAGCAGAAAATAAATACAACAGAACAAAGACAAGTTCAGTAAACGGTGCTTTTCAGGTTTTTCAGCTCAGTCTAAAAGAAATGTTCAGGTACGCTGCAGAAATGTAATAATCAAGTGTAAAATAACTGCACTGTATGAATTAAATATAGATCAATCATTTTTGATGTTAAAGGTTATTTAGTCAGGAGCAGTGAGCACTTGTATTTTTCTTTGACAGCGTTTGCTTTCACTTTAAGAACGAAAGCACAGATTTAATAAAGCCTACTGACACACGTGCGTTTTCTTTCTCAACTGTTTACGTTAAGACATCTGCCTAACCGACTGCGTTCACTATTCGCCAAAACACGCATTTTAATGTAAATTTGTCTGTATTTATTCATCAATGCACAAAAAAGCGGAAGAGAGCTCAATTTAGTATTCGAGAAATCAAGAAATATATATATTTGGCGTCACGTACCGTTCCATGTGAAGGTCTTTCTTATTGCCCACCAGCATTATGGGTACTCTAGGAAAGAGGGCATTAGGACATTACTGATTACTGACAACACATACAGACATGAACTCAGTTTAATACACGCAAGCATCATTTATTCATCATTACAGTCAAAACGGCCCCTTTATACTCTGAATGCATGTTTCTGGTCTTATGCATTTTTTCTTGTTAAATATCATGTTTTCCTTAGAAATTGATCACATTGTGGAAGTAAAACTGGTTAACTTTAATATGCAGCCTGAATTATCAAAACAATTACAGTCTCAGTAATAGAAAAACTTAACTCTGCAAATTAAAATAAATAAATAAAATATTTGTTTTAAATATTACTTTGCTTTGGGGAAAAATAACTTTGCAAATGCTACATTTAATAAATAAATAAATATTTTTGTTTGGGAAAAGAAATAACCTTTGCAAATTCTAAATAAAAACATTCATATAGTTTTGTCTTTAGAAATTATCTTTGCAAATGCTAAATATATATATATATATATATATATATATATATATATATATATATATATACACACACACAGAGAGAGAGAGAGAATATATAATAAAAATAAAATTATGTAAAATTTTGTAAAAAAACAACAACAAAAAAAAAACCTGAACTTTGCAAGAGCTTAATAAAAACTAATAATATTAATAATAATTAAAAAAAAAAATTTGTTTTAAAAATATAAAACCGAACTTTGCAAATGCTAAATTATATACTTACTGTACTTTTCCCACCATATCCAACAATTTTTCATGGATAACTTTTACTACTTCAAAACTGCAAAAAAAAGAGGGAGAGACAGATCAGAAAACTATCAGATAATTTTACCTAAAGTTATTTAAAAATTAGAATAAAACAGGCAGAGATGATTAATCAGCGGCTTACTGCATCATTCATAAAGCAATAAAAGACCTCCACTACCTTCACCAGAAACTAAAGCACGACTAACAGTCCCTTAATGTCCAGAACATCAAACCTGATCTTACTTCATAACTCTGTGAGCGAGCGGAGATCTTCTAGAAATAAGACGTCGTGTCTCAAACTAATGAGAATTCAATCAGATGCAATGTTTTATTCATAAACCATATTCTGGCAGTCATCAGCAGCAGATTTTCATCTTCACATCCGGAATCAGCCTCAAAGCCGACTGTGCTTCAAAGAGAAAACCTGAGAAATGCTCCAGCATCAGCATCTCTCACCTTTTATTTGACGTGACTGAATACACCAGAATGTAGCCGTTGATGTCTATGGAGTACGTCTGAGGGAAAATCGAGTATTCGTCCTGAAAGAAGAAATCAAAACACACTTCAGAGAGATCAAACCAAAATTACAGTCTAAGGATTCATTACATGATGCTTTTATAAGAACATTTTGCCATCAGTGCAGAGTTACTAATAAACTATTATATTTATTAATATTTTGAATTAGATTTTACATTTTCAGTTTCCATTTTAATTTTATTATGTTTTATATATATATATATATATATATATATATATATATATATATATATATATATATATATATATATATATTTTTTTTTAGCTTTCATTTATTCTTATTTCAGATTCATTCATTTTAGTACATCAAATTAAACTTGTTTTATTTTGGTTCAATTTTCAGTTTTTTAAAGTTTAAATTTGTCATCTAATATTATTACTACTGTCAAACAATTAATCGCATACAAAAAAGTTTTTATTTGCATAACGCGTGTGTGTGTTATGTGTGTATTTATTACGTATATATAAATACACACACCTAGTACATATTTTGAAAATATTTACATGTCTGTCTCTCTCTCTCTCATATATATATATTATAAATAAACATTTAATATACAAACATAACATTTTTATGAAATATATACATGCATGTGTGTGTATTCATATATACATAATAAATATACAGCACACACACACACACTTTATGTAAACAAAAACTTTTATTTTGGATGCGATTAATCATTTGACAGTACTAATATTTATATTTAATTTTAGCTATATTTCAATAAAATAAAATAAAATTTAATGATTTAATTTTTTGTGATTTTAGTTAAAAACAGCAACACTGCATCTGTGTCTAGCTGTGCCTAATTAATTTCTGCATTAAAATGTGTTTCAGAATCATGCGTTTTCACTGGTATTGTTCTCATGAACGTTTGATATTGCTATAAAGTATTATTTTTTTATACTTTAAGTGTAAATACAGACGTGTTTCTCACCTGTCCGGCTGTGTCCACCAGCTGCAGGTGATACTCCTGACCGTTCACTGTGATCATTTTTGTAAATGCTGAAAAAAAAAGAAATAAGACACCAGATCAAAAATCTGAAAAATTTTGAAATATTATTACAATATAAAACAGCTGTTTTCTATGTGAATATCTGTTAAATTATAATTTATGCGCAGCTGTATTTTCAGCATCATTCCTCCAGTCTTCAGTGTCACATGATCTTCAGAAATCAGTCTAATATACTGATTTTAAAGAAATATTTCTGATTATTATCAATGTTGAAAACAGTTGTGCTGCACAATATTTTTGTGAAAACCATGATATATTTTATTTTGTCAAAAAGAATGGGATCGGCCAAGAGTTCACGATGCAAATAATGAAATAAAGTCTCAATTCTGAGTCATCACAGTGGAAGCCACACCCACTTTACTCAAGCCCCGCCCCTACGAGTCGACTCAAACGGAAGGCTGCATCCTCCGCAGGTCGCTGCACACGTCATCAAGCCTGGTTCATTTCAGTTAACTGAGCATTACATTCACGAGTCATAAGCATATTACAACAATTTACACTTAACTAAGAATAATAGTCAAATTTATAACTATTAATATACTAAAATAAGACCTTCTTTATTACGTATGCAGCCTTCCGTTTAAGAAATGGCCTCAAGTCTGTTCCAGCTGCATTATGATCTGCCCCTTTAAGAACATCCCATCATAAGCTAATGATAAAACAGCGTCTGCTCCATTTAAACAGCTGCTCAAAGTCGCAGCGACCTCGAGAGCAGAATCAGTTCATCTGGAGCTTCAGTGCGTCTGTGATCAGCAGCAAAAGAGCTGATGCTGCATGCACTCGCATCCATTCACACACACACACACACACACAGTTACATCATCCTGACAGGAGAATCAAGAGTTTACCTTCACAATAACACACACATGCAGGAAAACATACACTCAGATTATTAGCAAACACACACACACACACACTTTACACAAAGCAACAAGCCATTAAAAGGTTAATAAGTCTGTTCATATCAACCACAACGAACATCATCATCTGGTTTTGTGATTAATTGTACGCCCAACTTTTAAATATTTATACATAATATAATGAAATATAATGTATAATAGTGCATACTGTTGTTGTTTTTTATTATTTTAGTGTTTGTCTTATTTGTTTATAACAAAAAACAACAACAATATAGTGGATTTCAATTTACAGAAATAAAAAAAAATGAATAAAGACGAAGTCCTTAATAACGAGAGCTAAATAAATAAAGATCACAGCAGTAACATCCTAAAAGCACTTAAAAAAAATACTTCTACAACTAATAATAAAACTAAAATAATTTTCTGCTAATAGTGATTTTACACTTAATTTTTAAGTTCAACGATTCTGATTCCACTTAATTCAGTTTTTTTAATAATTGCATTATTCCTCATGTAGTGCTTGTGAGGAAGCATCTCATAATTGATCTTAACTATATTAAATCACAGCATTTACTTCAACAAAACTCACTCAACTTAAGCTACACGTCAAGTTATTAATGAACAACTCGTCAGCAATGATTTAAATCTGAGATGTTACACATATTGAACAAGATATGATTGAATGATGCGCAGTGAGTCAAATCGAATGATTCAGTGAATCATATTCACAGAACTGATTCATAACTGAGTCATTCATTGATGAATCGGACTACACTAGTCACAAGGACAGTAAAAATGCATATTATCTATGGTCAACCTTACATTATTATGATTATGATTAATTTTGCAGTAGGATGTGATCTGATTCACTTACTGTTTTCAATCGTGGGGTCGTAGGAGTCGACAAACTGGCCTTCCACAAACTGTATTGTCAAGGAGGATTTCCCTGAAACACAGAAACATCACAGTCAGAAAATGACCATCATGAACGTACATCATGCATCAAGATCACGAATACACGCACATGCATGTTAAAATCAGAGAGATGCAACAATCTAATCATAATGCCAACTGAACCTAATCTACCAAGAAACTGCCACAACGCCACAAAAAAGCTTCGTTTTTTTAATGCAAAGTATTATTTCTCTGATTTTCATTCTTGTACTGAATTTACTGAAGCGTGTGAACGTCTGCTGATGAAACACATCTCCATTCAGAAGAGCGTTTGTGATGAAGCTGCCATAGTGGTAGTAATGCAGGACACACACACACACACACACACACACACACACAGAAACGAGTGTGTGGGCAGATTCGCCCTGCAGCCTGTTGCTATAACAACGGCCAGTTCCTCTGCATCCAGCGTTTGTAAATGCGATCTCTCATTCACAGGGAAAAGCCCACAGGAACGCTCCGGAACGGAAGCACAGCTATTTGAAGGACAGACGCACGTTTGATCAAACCGGCGACGGATTCCAAACAGCATTCTTCAATGAGAACAAACAAACAAACACTGAATCCATCACAAATAAACTGCACTGTGAACAGCAGGCATTGCTAAAGCCTTTTTACACAACTCCAGCCACTGCGTGACCTTTTATATGGCTTTTATAAGACCAAACCCTTTTTTGAATTTTGTCAGTTAGATTTAAATCAGGAATAAAATGTAACATTTGTATCAACTGTCTGGTGAGCTCAAATGATACATTCAAAAACAAACAAACACACGTTCAAAAGTAACAAACCGTCAAAAAAAGATGATTGGCTCTTTAAAATGTTGGGCGGGGCTACAGTCACATAAAAGGTGTTATGATTTCTCATATTGATATATTTAGCTACGGTATTTAATCGATGGCTATATCAGCTTGACATGTTATTACAGGGCAAACACCGATTAAACCATCACAATCTGACTCCATTCTTCGAGTCGCAATCAGACTCCAAAATCATTCTTGATCTACATTTTTTTTTTTTTTTTGAATTAATTAATAAGTTTACCAACTTTGAATATCAAATTTATTTGTGCATTTTTATTAAATTACTTGTACAAAAAGTTTAAAACAATTACAAATTAATAACAAATCGAAACAACTGTCAAGAATTCTAAACAAATAAATATAGCTTCAAAACATAGAAATATAAATAAAGGAGTAGCAAAAAACATGTCACAATCAATAAACAGAAAGTGTATGTGAAGTATGTGAAAGTTTCCAGACTTTCCTGAGGATTACTTATCGGTTTACCAAACAAGATGATAAATACAAACATTTTACAAAATTATATACATTTACATTATATAATTTTTATATACAACCCTATAAAATATTTTTTAAATGTACTTCTGATAAAAAATTATTTTCAGTCCATCGTACAAACAAAAAGGACCTATGAAATGTTAATTAAAACTATGAGAACGACACAGAGGAACAATATCATTGGAATCACTTTCAAAACTATTTCTTTCTAGCTGATGAACGATAAAAACACCGACAGCCAATCAGAATCCACCTAACTTTAACAAACTTGTGTATTTAAAACAGCTGATAACAAAAAAAAGCAGTGGATGCTAATATCATTATCATTATGGCTCTTGGTGTAAACAGGCCTAAACAAAGTCGTTGTCTTATGACATTAAAAATGTCTTTACTAGAGGTCAACTGATAGTGGATTTTATCAGTAAGGATAACTAGGTTAGACCACACTGACCGATAACTCATTAATCAACCAATATTTTCTTTAAAATGGATAAAACAAAAACAAAAACAAAACAAAAATCATAAAACTCCAAGTAAAACAATGCTGTACTTTATTGCAAGTAAAACTGTACTAGCATAAATCTTGAAAATGTACTGTACTTTTTAAATTAATGTTCATTTTAAATATGAATATAGGCCTATTAATTATAGCTTGATCATTCATAATGCATTAACTACTGTTAAAAGAAACAACTTTAAAATTTAAAAATGTATTAGTAAATGTTGAACCTAACAATGAACAATACTACAGCATTTCACAACTACAGTTAATGTTAGAAACGGACTCTTATTGTAAAGTGCTACCATTTCATACAAATAAAAACAAGATGTTTTCTAAATCTCAAAAACTCCACAAGGCATCAATGATTTGGCCATCAATGAAGTCGCTCTCGTAAACTATCGGTATGGATTTCGACGGAAACTGACTGTTCTAGCAACCAGTTATCGGTACCGATAAATCGGCAAAATTGATCAATCGGTCGACCTCTAATATTTACAACTGGGTCATCTATTATAATGTCTCTGGAAGACGGAGAGAAGAGGACGAAAGCTTGATTAAGTAAGTGATTAATGACGTCAACCAAAAAAGAAAACCATTTGAGATGAAGCAAGTTGAAAAAATGAATTTGTTTCCATTAGAACAACATCATTGATAAGTCCTTCACAATCAGAGCAGGAATATGAATTAAGAGTCTATAAAAGGCAACATCTATCGCAGTGCTACATTTGAGTTGTTCATCCCAAGCGTTTCTCGATCGTAAAGCCATTAGAGAGCCGCAGCAGCCCTGCCTTCCCTCCGTTTTAATGGAAGCGCATCGGATTTCAAGCATCCTTCCTCATCAGCTCTATAAATAGAGCGTGAAACAGGAGCAAACGCATCAGGAACATATAGTTCCCATCGCCGCGCGTGACCCTGCAAACAAAGCCCAGATGTGGGCGGTCAGTGACCGGTGGAGTGGACACGCAGAGATCCTCCTACACCGAGCAGGAATACTGTACATTTCCATCATCAGACGGGTTTAATGACTTCATACTCCATTGCTTTTGGAAATCAGAGAGTTTATGGATGGTTTGAGACTCCACAGAAAGCACAGAGTCCATCATTAGAAACTATAAGGCCTTCGGTGGTACAGACTAGTGAAGGTTACTGCATTGACATACATTTAGCTGTGAGCCAGAAAAAATAAGAAACGTGCTCAAGCGGAGGTCCAAACGTACATCACGTTATCTGAGGATAAAGTTCACATGCATCTGCCATTTTGAGGCCTGGAATGACCTTATAAGATTGACAGCTTTATTAAATCATGTATTTTAATGCATGCTTTTACTAAATATGTTCAATACAGGTCAGATTCTACACGAGACATTTTTAGACAAAAATCTAATTCTTTGGCAAATCAGACAAAAAAAAATAAATAAATAAAAAATAAGGTTTAATTGTTTGTAGTATGAGCATCTAACAAAAAATGAAATACAAAAAATTGAAATATGAAATACAATTTGTAAAAACCCAATCATGTACTTTTACAGCTTATTTTTTTTAAATTAAAAATTAGTTTTTACTGTTTTTGTATTTTAATTTTAGTTAAAGTTTTATTAATTTTGTGCAGTTTTGTCATTTTAGTAGCTTTTGTTTTTTATATGCATTTTATATATTTTATTATATCAAGTTAAATTAAAATGAAAACGTTATTTTATTTCTGTTTACATTTAAGATTTTTTTTGTTAATGCTTTTACATTTTTATTTGCGTTAACTATAATAACCCTGATGAACCTACATTTCAGTGACTGAAAATATTAGTCCGCAACAGCATTAAAAAAATAAGTAAACAAAATACATAAATAAATAAATAAATACGTTGGTTCGATAAAATTAATTTTGGTTCTAAAGGGCCAAAGTTATTGACTGAAAAAGTGACGTTAAATTAGCGCTTCTCTGACCAAAGTTGAAATATGTAAGATTTGTTCGGCTGAAATATTAACATGTGAGGTCAATTACCCAAATTTTACAACAAACCTTCTTTATGTCTCTGTTTTCGACAACATGCATTTGGTGCATTTGTTTATTTATATATATACATACACTACACTGAACAAACACACTGGATTTCACTGTGACTTGAGGTTGAAACTGAGTGCAGTGTGTACAAAGAATCCATGCTAAATGTTTGGTCAGGATTGCGTGAACCGAACGGTTCCCAAAGGCTGATCTCCACTCATGTGTGTCCTGATGTGATGTTGGCATGTTCTCTCAAGCGTCACACACATCAGCAAACGTGTGTTCTGTGTAAACGCTATACCGCAGAGAGAAGAAATCTGCTCTAAATGACAAAATACAAGCCACCAGATCAGGATCCGGCTCCAGAGGGCTGATGGGGACGATCAGAGTTTGACATTCTGAGTCAATCATGGTGCAGATCCAGAAGAAACCATCACATGTCATCCGGAAAACTGTTTTAGCCATAAATCACCATGAAACCATGAATGTCAAACCATGAAAGTCTCCTAAACTCATTCTAGACTCCTAAAGTTTTCAGTGAAAACCTTCCCGTCCAATTCAGCTGAACAACACCAAACATCTCGTTAGTTAATCTGAACACCATACTAATGAGATTTGATATTTACAGACATGAGGGTGAGTAAATAATGATATTTCAATTGTTGGATGAATAATTCCTCTAATATGCGCAATGAAAACATTAAATATCCATACAGAATTAATTCTACACAACACTCATGTTTGAGATCAGATGTGTGTCTTATCCAAGAATTCATTATAAATATAAGCTTGGTTTCAACTGAAATTGTTTTTTTATTTTTGATACATCTTAGAATAGATAACTGACATAATCCTGATATATAGAGTGTATATTTTATAGATGTTGATATATATTTTGAGATGTAGACACATGAACAAATTTTAACGTATTTGTACACATTATTTACCTAAAAAAATATATATAAAGAGTTTTTAAAAAGCATTATTTATTAATATTGACTGTTAATTGGAAATGAAATAAGGTAGCAGGTTATTGGCTGATGCCGATAATCTCAAAATATCGGTCAAATATCGGCTGATATATTGGTTGATTATTGATATAGGTCATAATTCTGACTTGGATCTGGTCTCTGGTCAAACCTGCACAACATCAAAATATGAATGATTCAGAAATAATGTATTAATTCAGTTTATATTTCAGGAGTTTTTAATATGGCGAAAAAAGTTTAGGGGGGAAAAACTGTTAAAATATAAAATGAATAATAAAAGATTTTTAAAAAAGCATAATTATATTAAAATAAATAATTGTTTGTATTATTACATTTAAAATACAGCAAGTAAACCATAAACAATATTATTTAGCTATTTAAAAAAAATAAATTTAGAAAATACATCAACCAGTGCAACACTTATAGTATGTAGATAAGCTTATCAAAATAGAATAAACAGAAACTATAGTTGTTTTCTAAATATACCCTATATAGTATACCAATATAAACTGGGTCTTTCTACATGAAAATATACAGTATAGCTGCCTTTTAAATGTTAAGTTGAGGGTCCCTCACACGAGGAAGATCATATTTGGGGCCTGTGGCATTTAAAAGATTGAAAACCTCATAGAAATAACACGAAGCTCCTCTAAATGAATACAGGCCTCTGTGAGATGCTGACATATGTATACAAGATATGAACAGACACACAGAATGAAAATGCATGAAACATAATGCATGCATACAGACAGAACAAGCACTGTGACACTGGACTGAGGCCTGATGCAGGACAGCATTCACATCCTAAAGATAAGTTTGGGAATATGCATGAGGATGCAGGGTGTGTTTTAGGATCTTATGTGTCACAAAGCATGCACACTTCAGCTCGCGCTTAAATGCATGCGCTAACGAGGATGCAGCGCGCGCATGGGGTGACATTCACGAATCTCATGCATGCGGGAAATATCAAAAGATGATGCAAACGATGCATAAATGCAAGGCTGCCGCGCCAGCCACTTACCGACGGATCTGTAGCCCAGGACGGCGATCTTTCGCGATTTCGGCTGCGGCATCTTTATTTATTCCCTACCACATCAATATCCACATGTAAGAGGCTTTTCTGGTCTGGAACGAACGAAATCACATGGATTTGATCCGGTATTGCGTTTCAACGTCGTGAAGATTGAAGGGGGAAAGTATTAAATCCGTTCCGCCGAACGAAGCGAATATTTTTGATAAATTACGAGGAAAGTCTCAGACTCTGCGTCACTGCCCACCGCAAACCTGCGTTAATTATGCAAGAATGAGAGCGCTGGATTGGCGGAGCCCGCCCTGAGAGGCGGGGCCTGCCGCTGTTAATCGTACAGCGATTGGCTAAGCGGGACTCAAAGGTTCTAGAAGTGCGAATGTGATTGGATGACTGCGGTTGTCAATCATGAGACGCCGGATTACACACATTCCCAGCGATTTACAGTTTTTTTTTACTTGAAAAGTGTCTTCAGAAGGACATTACGTGAATTTACGTGCCACTGATGGTGGATCATCAACTCAACTCTTTTTTTTTTTTTTTTTTTTTTTTACCATAACTTCACAATTAAATGAATTTTTTTTAATAATTTTCCACTTTGAGTTAACATGAAAAAACCGACAGTTTATTAAGAAATTAAGAGGTGTTTCTGCATTTTTGTCTTTCTCATCAAGATTAAAAAAAAAAAAAAAAAACATTTTCTTTGGTTGTTCTTGATGTGGATGGGAAAAAAAGCCTAAATACCAGTCTCTGCTGCCCTCTTCTGGACAGACAAACATACACACAAGCTTTACATTGATTTTTTCCATAATCATAAACATAATCATAAACTGATAATCACCGTTTGTCTTGATCTTTTCCACTTTCTAGTATTATTACTTATCTTACTGATTGCACAGTACTGTATCATTTTGTTTTTGCATTTTTATTTTTCCTTCCTATTTGTAAATTGTATTTATTTCTTATTGTTGTCATTCGTATGCATCTTAAATTAATATGTTTAGTCCTTTATATAAAACACTTCGTATTATCATGTATGAAATGTGCTATAGGCCTATAAATAAATCTGCCTTACTCAACACTTTTTTTTTTTTTTTTTTTTTTTACCATAATTTCACAATTAAATGAAAATTAAAAAAAAAAAAAAAAATCTGATCAAGTCAGACTGAGTCATATCCTCAGAAATCAGACAAACACAATATGAGGTGACAAATAGACTATTTTTATTTTCCTTAAAAAAACTATCTACTGACACCAAACAATGTACCTCATCTGATATTCAAAACGCTCAGAAAAACAAGGCTAACTAGTTGTTTCATAGTTTTAGATGTCATCTCCAAATCATTTCCCCAATTTAACACTGTTTGTTATGAAAAGCTTTCAGCATGCTGGTTAATAATCATAAATATAGATAAATAAAACAAATGTTATCGCCCAGCCTGAAATAAAAAGCTTTTTTAATGCTATTTGAGCATAAAAACATTATTTATGTGACAGTTAATTTTACATTTTGTTGCTAATTGAAATATGTTACTGTGTGTCAGTATTTCCTGATTCATGTAGATGGATGGCTGAAATAACCTAGTGTTGAGTTTAATGCATTACTAAGTAATTAATTATTGTAATTAATTACTTTTCCCTTAAAAAAAAAAAAGTAGAGTAAGGGATTACTCTTAATATTTCTGTAATTTAATTGCAGTTATTTCTGATGTAATTGCATTAAATACTGTATAGAAATATAGAATGCTATATAAAACAACAGTGGATTTAACATTAAAATTTAACATCTAATGTTAAAATATGTTTTTAATGTATCCTTCTCTCTGTATATAGTTTGGTCAGTTCAAGAATCATTTATGCAATTTGTATGTATGCATTAATATGCGCATGCATTATAAGAAGCATTTAGTAATGATAATACAGTACGGATAATAGATAGATATGACTCAATAACATTTAATAGTTTTATTTCTTAATAATTAGCAATAAGTGAGCGTACCAAATGGTCACTAATAGCCTACTCAACATAAAAGAAAACAAAGTGTTTTGAATCAAGCAGAGCTTTTTTTCTGTCCTCAGAGAAGAGATCTGAAATACAGCTCTTCTGAGATGGACGATATAAGTATATGTCGTCTTTTATTCACACAAACAATGATATATGACTATCAGACTAAAAGACTAAAGTATGCATATACTCAGATTTGATCTTAGAGTCTGTGTACACTAAAATCCACACCAGTGTTTGTATTTATAAAACAGTCTTGACGGCTTGCCATTCTCAAGCGAAGGATTTGGACGTTGACTGGTGCTCTGTTATGTGTTAATGACATTAATTAGGTTGCGATTGCACGGCGAGGATCTGAAAGCATTCAGCTGCACACATTTTCAAGATTATTTTTTATTTTATAATTTTCACATCTGAAAGAGAGGTGTACGCACGTAACCATACACTGAAAAAAAATTGGAGTAGGATTTACTTGAAAAAAGTTAGGAAAGTTTTTTCACTTAGAAAATGTGAGTAATTTCAATAGAATTCCCAAGTAAAAACTAAACACAAAGAACTGCAGCTTTAATTAGAAAATCTCAAGTAAAGTTTACTTGGAATTTCCCAGTAAATTGTATTGACTGTTTGTTTATATATTTTACTACACAATAATCCTAGTTATCTTATTTAAAATTACCAAAGAAAATAAGTAAATTTAACATTGCCAGATAGAGTTTGATGAGTAATTTCGATGTAATTATTTTAAGCTAAATCGGCCATTTTCAAGTACATTTCACTTAATCACTTTACTCGAACAACATAGCACTAAATATAACCATGCTATTAAAGTATGTGGTTAATTTACGCTCATATAAATAAACAAGTAGACAGCTTGTTATCTTTTCTAAGATAATATGTCCACTCAATAGAATTATTATTCAAATGAACTCAGAGACATCAATACTTGGTACACCATACACAATGATGGTAACAATCAGTGGTTATTGTTTGAGTATGAATGGGTCATTTTGAGTAGAAAATGAACTCCATATGTCACAAAATAATAAGTTACTAAACCTAACCTCAAAAGCTACCATAAAACAGTGTAAATACAACTCAAAAACAGTGAAAAGTGTAACCTTTTTAATTATTCATGCCCCAGTGCATGATGGGAAAAACGGTATCATAACTTTGGTATTTACTTAAAGAATCCTTGTAAACATAACGAACAATTTCAGGTAAAATATACTTATAAGTTCAAATTTTAATTTCTACAAGCATAAATTGAGTACTAATATAGATTTTACTCCTTTTTTTTAATTCTTGCCTGAACTAAATAATTTCATTTGTTTTTATGTAGTATTTACTTCAGCACAAAATCATTTTTATCAGTGTACAATGATTTCAGTTGTATTTAAATTAATTGTGCAGCCCTGGGCCTATGGAGGCAAATGTAAGACTTTTTAATATTTGTTAATGACCTGTGGATACCATGGGACAACACACGGAAAAAAAAATAATAATAATTTTAAGGCAACCAACTTCAGCAGATTTTTGAGTTTTCTCAACTTGTCGTTTTAAGTTTATACAACAAAAATTTGAGAATCTCCAACTTAGTTTAGTGTAGAGCTTTATTAACCCCCTTGGGGGCAATTAATTTAGACTTTCGTGGTGCTTCACATATACAGCCAACACTTAACACACAAATACTCAAAATACACCAAATACATAAAACAAATATTAAATGTATTACATAAATGGGTCACACTTTATATTAGGTGGCCTTAACTACTATGTACTTACATCAAAAAATAAGTACAATGTACTTATTGTGTTCATATTGTATTGCAAAACACTTCTGCTGCTATTGAGGGGGGATACGGGTAAGATCAGGGACAGATTTGGTGGTATGGGTCGGTTTAAGGGTGGGTTAAGGTGTAAGGGATGGATCAACAGTGTAATTATAAATGTAATTACAGAAATTAATTACAGATGTAACTACATATAGGTATTTTTAAAAATATAAGTACAATGTAAAAACATGTATGTACACAATAAGTGCATTGTACCAAATAATTAATTTAAATGTAAGTACATAGTAGTTAAGGCCACCTAATATAAAGTGGGACCCATAAATGTATTGCTTTAGGCACAAAAGTAGATTTGTAACAAGAACATCTAATTGTCCTTTAATGTCGGGGGATTCACTCAAAATAATAATGCAAAGTGTGCATGCTGTCTCCTATTATTTTATGTGCCATCCTCATCACTTGCTGTTCATAATAAGGTG
This sequence comes from Acrossocheilus wenchowensis, assembly GCA_029620275.1. NCBI lineage: Eukaryota > Metazoa > Chordata > Actinopteri > Cypriniformes > Cyprinidae > Acrossocheilus > Acrossocheilus wenchowensis. The sequence goes on from JAJUBA010000255.1 coordinate 48,137, forward strand.
TAAGACTTTGCGAGGAAACACCCATAATCTTTGAGCACATATTAAAAAATGCAAACGAGTTGTTATGTAGTGGTTATATCATTTTAATATTATATCAGTACTGAAAAATTTACATTTTGAAAAATTGTGGAAACTGACAAATAAACATTGACTCAAAAAAATTGCTTCCCAAAAATTAACAATAAACAAGATGGTAATATTAAGGGACTTTCGTTTTAGACACAGTATTGGCTGTTTTTGCTCTATTTCGCAAATTTGCGTCTCATGTTTGAGCAACATGTCGTGTTTCCTTCCTGAATGAACCGTTTAAATGATTCGTTCAATCGCAATGACTCGCTTATGAACAGTGACTTGCTGCCTCCTACCGGCGGCTTTAATTTCACATTTAAAGTATCTTCATTTTTAAATAATTCCAAATATCAGTATTCATGTTTAAAATATCAGAATACTTGTTGATACTGATTTCATTTGCTTGGTAACAGCAGAAATGTCTTATTCTAATTGACTACTAAAATGTAAGAATTTGACTCAAAAGATGGCTTAGAAGAAGGTAAAAATGCCCATAAAAACTCAATTTAAACGTATTGGAAAAGATTAATTTCTATGACTGCTGTGAACTGACCACCACACAGAATATGCAGAATATCAAAACTTTAGGAGTCCACGGTAGTCCTTAAATTTCAGCCCCTAAAAATGCAAGCCCTGAAAATACAAGGCATTATTTTTTTCAGTTGGTGCAGCTCAACATGCTTTTTTGTTTCAAAGACATTTGTCATTATTCTTCTTCCATACACTGTAACCGATTTTTGTAATTTGAACAGTATTTTACTGTATTATGTACAGTAATATACTGTAAAATGTATATACAGTATTTTACTGTAAATTGCGAAGGATTATGGGAAAATATATGGTCATTACAGTAAACTACTGTAAATTTACAGTAGTGAACTTGCCCGCGAAAAACTGACCAATGGCAAGGGAAATTTATTTTGTTTGCTGTTTGGTGGAAGCAGCGGTAAAAGGACAAAAGAGACAAGTTGCACTGTTAACTGGACAAAAAAGGTTAGTAGGCCTATATTATTTCTGTTTTATGCAAAACTGAGATATTTTAAGGTGTTTTAACTTATTAACAGCAAACTAACATTATTCATCGTGTCGTTTTTCATGTCGGGATTTTGGGGCCTTTTTTTCTGACTGACGGCCGGATTAACGCCGCCATAACGGTAATAACATCGACTGGTGAGTAAATTAAGGTCACCTATATTAGCCAAAATAAACCTTATTAAACCGAGAAACACGTTTGTAGGTTTTGTTGCCCTTTGATGCAAGTTAATCTGGCGAGTCGTTATTTAACCTTAACAACGAACTAACGTGAAATAATGTTACTGAGGTAAAGTGCGTAGGCAACACCACTGTTTCAATTCAGTGGAGATTTTAAACAGTATTTTCAAGTACTTCTTTTGTTTGTTCTTGTCAAATTTCTGGTCTAGATTTCGTCGACAACGTCGGAGGTGTATTTTGGAGTCTCTTCTTGTGAATGCCATAGTTTCAACTGGTAAGTTAATAATGTCAGTTAGCCGAAGTTAACGAACACAGAGAAGCATAATATCTTTTGTACACTGCCTCTTTATTGCAAGTGTAATTCTCTTCAAATGCTATTTAAGTTAGAAACGTGTGTACCAATGTTGTATGTAACTTTAGAGAAGGTCCAGTGAGAGACGTAAAATAATAACATGAAATACTGAGGAAAACTGAGTTAAGAAATACCACTGTAAAGTACATCTTTTGTATTTTATTTTCAAGTTTATGGTCTTGTGGTCATGTCGTCTGCATCGGAGGAGTATTGGAGTCTTTTCCTGTGATTGCCGTCGTAACAACAGGTGAGCTTTCATCTAATGTTACTGAAGTAGCCGAATTAGCCACGGACTGCTGTTCTCCACTAACTTACTTTTTAAAGAGAGGAACGGGCTAGCAATATATTAATATAGTAGCCTAAGTTTTGCTTACAAATATAAAAAATGTGGTAACACTTTACAATAAGCTTCATTAGTTAACATTAACGTTATTAAAAACATTAATGAACAATGCTTCTACAGCATTTATTAATCTTAGTTAATGTTAATTTCAGCATTTACCAATGCATTATTAAAATCACAAGTTGTGTATGTTAACATTAGTTAATGCACTGTGAACTAACATGAATAAACAACAACTCTATTGACATTAACTAACATTAACAAAGATTAATAAATAGTGTAATAAATGCATTGCCCATTGTTTGTCCGTGTTAATTAATACATTAACCAATGTTAACAAATGACACCTTATTGTAAAGCGTTACCAAAAATGTTTATTTTATTCTAAATGTTTGTATTACTGTACGGTAGTTTTTTCTGATCATAAACTATAGTAACACTAAAAGTGTGTTGTGATTCTGTCTGTTACAGGAGATTTCTCTGAGCAAAAACAGGATCCTGACTATGAGGACAGAATCATCATACAGCCAGCTGTCCGTTTTACAGAAATGCAGAATTAGGTAACCCAAAATACATTTTGTTTTACATTGCATTTACATTCATGCATTTGCCAGATGCTTTTAGCCAAAGCAAGTTATATTGTATTTAATGTAGGGGAGCATGGGACACAACCCAGCACTGACTTTCTTAGCATGTGTAAATCCACGTGGGGTTCAGAGTATAATTTTTTTATACACTTTAATTTCACACTTGTCTAGTACAAATATGTTGCGTTGTTTCATAATTACAGGTGTATATGTTTTTTGTTATTTATCTCAAAAGAATGGAAGTGACAACATGCCCCGTAGGTGGGGCACATTGTAACATAACCATATGACAGCTTAAAATATTATCGGATCTAATGAAAAAATATACAAGACAAACTAAAATATTTTGTCAATAAAATAAAATCATTAACTTTTTCAAATAAAATAATGGCGTTTTTTAAGAATTAAAAATAATCTAATTTTGGAGTTTGATAATGAACACATTGCAACCATGCTTGGGACGGCCCTGATCGCAACACACAGCTACATATACAGTGTAGTTCAAAACAGAGTGCGCAAATGAAGAAACACATTCAGAAATTCAGAAATTCAGAAATGATACACTCCCCTCCCTCCACACACAGCTGTCATAGGACACAGGACACGAGACACATAAACGAGCCAAAATGCTTTACATTTCTTAAAATAACAATTTCTGAACATTAAACATCGATTCTCAGTCTTTATTCACCTGCTTCTTGTGGCTTCTCATTGAAACTCAAAAGTAAATGGTGTAAATTGCATTGCTAATGTCATAGAATAGCATAGTTTAATAATAGCGGGGCATTGTAACACAGTGTCTTCTGCTAGTTAGCGAAGCATTATAAAACTATCTAAACTGATAACAGATTGGAGATTAAAATAATAGCAGATTTGTCTAATTTTAAATGAATAATAAAAAGTGAAATGACAATTTACTTCAGCCAGAAATGTACTTCAGCTTTGGTAGAATAAATATTCAGCGACATCTTCAAAAGTTTTGAATTTTGGTGCACTTTATTCTCTATATAGTGATGATATGGCAGCTAGTAAATACTGTACATTTGGTTATGCTAGCATGTGTGGAAATGTTTAAACCATGTGTGTTACAACTTACCCTGTGTTAGTTTGTGCCCTGCGCTCCCCTACACATTTTATTAAGTTATTAATTCCCTGGGAATCAAACAGGGAAGGGGTGTGTGCGCATCAAGATTGAGTTTTCATGCGCATTAAAAATATTTCTATTAAACCAGCACTTAAACAGCAAAATGCAGCTGCTTCAGGTATCTTTAACTTACTGTAGCCTATAAATTCATAATACCGATATCCCCATCTGACAAAATTAGATTACTGTTACTGTATAGCAACAAATATAGATTTTTAATCATGGTATTATAAGCACAGATTTTCTAGGACACACACACATTTAGATTATACGAACAGATTGGTTAGCATTTAGCATGGTCTGTGGCAGACTTAACTAAGTGTCAGGGCAACAATATTCAATAAACAAGAAGTTAATATTAAGCGATTTAAATCGTGAAAAGAAATATTGTCTTTTTTCACAAAAATGGTTCTAAACAAAGCCATGTTGTACATCTCTGCACACAACAGTGTTTCATTACTGACAAAATTTACCTTTTTTGAATGCCTTGAATCAGTGATTCACTGATTCATTCATAAACAACACTTTCTTCATTCCTGAAAGAATCAGCAGTTTTTAATGAATAGATTGAATAAATGACTCAGTGGCTCAGTTATTAAGACAGTGGCTTGCTGCCACCTACTGGTAATTTTAGTCTCATTTTTAAAAGTATCATTCTATTTTTTTTCTATCATTTACATATTTTTGTGTTTATATTTAAAACATTAATTTCATAATATTATTTATGCAATTTGTAAGTGCAAATTGTAATTAATTACACTTGTCGCTTTAAAAAAAAATGAAGCCACTTAGTCAATGTAACTTTTCAGCAAAGCCTGTTTAATTTGACTTGTATCCCGTGTATTCTGATACATAAATTAATGTCTCTGGGCTAAGGCCCGTATATCCACTCCCGTATAACCGCCCCTGGAATCAAACCCATTAATTCAGCATTCTAGCACTTTGCTCTACTGATTGAGAATGCATTGTAAAAAATGGAGCTTTAATAATTTGAATGTGATGAATTATCAACTAATTATGTACCTTCCTTTGTAGGTGCGTTCAGATGTAGTATATAATGTTTTATTAACATCAAAGTGCATACAGCACCAAGTTTGACAGTTGAGGCAAATTCTGTAAACACTGCTTTGAAAAATAATGTTGTTGTTTTTTTTTTCTTGTGCTTGCAGGTTCATTCAGATCTTTGTGGCACCAAATGCATCGAAAGTCACAGATCAGCTGGAATTCTGGAAAGAGGGTACAAAGAAAAAGGATCTGCCTGAATCCCATCCTGCTGTTTCTTATCGGAGAGCTTGTCAACTTTGACTGTCAAAATTTCTGCAATTTAACACAACACAAACTCATTTTTACTGTATTATTTGATTTTATTAACACTACCAGTCAAAAGTTTTTGAACAGTAAGATTTTTAATGTTTTTAAAGAAGCCTCTTCTGCTCACCAAGCCTGCATTTATTTGATCCAAAGTACAGCAAAAACAGTACAATTTTGAAATATTTTTACTATTTAAAATAAATGTTTTCTATTTAAATATATTTTAAAATGTAATTTATTCCTGTCATCAAAGCTGAATTTTCAGCATCATTACTCCAGTCTTCAGTGTCACATGATCCTTCAGAAATCATTGTAATATTCTGATTTGCTGCTCAAAAAAACTATTATTATTATTATTATTATTGTGTTGAAAACAGCTTCAGGTTTCCTTGATAAATAGAAAGTTCAGAACAGTATTTATCTGAAATAGAAATATTTTGTAACATTATAAATGTCTTTATCTTCAATTTATCTATAATTATCTTCAATCTATCAATTTAAACCATCCTTGTTAAATAAAAGTAGTAATTTCTATAGTATAAGTAGTAAACCCTATAACCCCCCCCCCCCCCCCCCCCCCGAATACTGAATCTTTTGATGGGCGTAGTGTATAATGTTACAAAATCTTATTATTTCAGATAAATGTTGATCAAAGGATCCTGAAAAAATTTACTCAACTGTTGTTATGATGATGATGATAATAATAATAAGAAGAAATGTTTATCAGTATATTAGAATGATTTCTGAAGGATCATGTGACACTGAAGACTGGAGTAATGATGCTGAAAATTTTGCTTTGATCACAGGAATAAATTACATTTAAAAATATATTCAAATAGAAAGCTGTTATTTTAAATAGTAAAAATATTTCACCGTATTACTGCTTTTGCAGTAAATAAATGCAGGCTTGTTGAGCAGAAGATAATTCTTTAAAAACATCAAAAATCTTACCGTTCAAATACTTTTGACTGTTAGTGTACTTACTTGTTTTTGCTTTTCAGTATGTGTATGTTTTGCCATGATACAAAGTGCCCAGGGGACTGTTGTGATGCCCTTTTTTCAGCTAGTTCATCCTAGAGATCAAGACTTGTAATTTGTACTTTTAAAAAGAAAATGTTCAACAATTAAAAAGAATATTATCAGAGCTAATGCTCATGAGTTATTGTGATTTTTAAGGAGTTGGGGTGGTAAAAATCATGGTTTACAGTGCTATACCACAATTTGATTGTTTTTTGTTTTTAACCATTTTTACAGTAATATACTGGCATCCAGCTGCCAGTAAAATACTGTAAAATTTACAGCAACCTTTTTACAGTGTAGTATTTCAGATGCTGTGCAATCCCAGATAGCAAAATCCCAGCAAACAATGGCGGTCCACCAGCGTTTTTTGGGCGGCACAAATTCAGCGGCTTAATACGGTCGGACCACCGTTGGCACACCATCGGCGAGCCGACCAATCTAAAAACGCTGTCGGTCCGTCGGCGTTTTTTGGGTGGCACGCCACCAGCGGTTTGCCGCGGATGGGCCTCCGTCGGTGCACCAGTGGCAAGCGGTTCTGTCCCGTGTTTCTACTGAGCTCTTACATGACAGCTTTGTTTTATAAATTATATATATATATTATATTTATGTTTTACATTACATTTTTACAGTTAAAAGGAATCTGAAGCACTGAATAAAAATAGTGAGAGTTATAATTATTAACAAAAGTTTAGTATAAAAACTGCAAGCACATTTTTAAACGAAATAAATAGTTTGAATGATCGTAAAAACAACAATACAAAATCTAATAAAAAAAAAAATTAAATAAAAATAAAAGTGCTAATTTTTCCCAATGTATGAATGGGTCATATAACTACAAAACGATTAAAATTCAAAATTGAATAAAACATTTTTTGTTGTTGTTTATTTAAATGCTGGATGACTGTGACGTGATTTGATGGACGCGCGCTCTGAGTCTCTTTCAAACGCTGCAGGGAGGGAGTTACCATGGAAACGGGGCGGCAACTCTCCAACTGATAGCTGCAACACTGCATCTCTCGCTGCTGTTTTCACCGTTTTCAGGTGAGTTTAGTCCCAAAATCACACAAATATTACATACAACTGTTCCTGACACTTTTCTTTCTTGTAATTGATACGCTTCTGTTGAATATTTACTTCATAAAGAAGGTTTAGTGTCTTCGAAAAAGTCCGTTTGCATCTCAACTGTTTTCAGACGATGTATGCTAACTCTGTATATTGAGCTCTGATTTATCAAACACTGCTAAAAATAAATGTAATTTTACAGTTAATGGTCTGTATTTTTTTACAGAATTTTCCCGTTTTCCATTATACAATATAATACTTGTTATTTTACAGATATTTGCTGTATTTTAAAGCTCTACCATAATATTTACAGATAATTGCTTGTATTTTGGTATTACAACAATTTTCCGCTTTTAAAAAGACATTTTCTGTAATTTTACATAAAATGTTATATAATCTTTACAGATTTTTCCTGTAAAAATAGGAAAAAAATGTATACCCACAAATCAACAGTCAGTCACTGTGTACTGTCCAATTATTTCGACAGAATTTTATTTTTGATGCTTCGGGAAACATTTGATTTTTTTTTAAGTTTCATGACAAAAAAATATAGTATTGCAGCAGCATCTATGGGCATTCTTTATTATAAATCACTGTATTAAAAAAAAAAAAGTGAGGTTACAGTGTACCCTTGCATACATGAAATCATTTACACTATATTCAAAGAAATTAAAAATAAATTATGTAATATTCTAAGCAGTAGTATAAAGTTGCCTATTCAAATAAAGATTTTTTACAGTCTATGGTGTGTGCGCATAAGTGATGACGCAGTTTAAAATCGGCCGCCAAAACTTTTCTGTTTAGTCCCGCCCACAATGCAGGCTGCAATTTAAGCTGCTCTCTACTCCTCGACAGTAACGGAAGGTTTGAATTAATTTCAGGCTAATCATTAGGAGCTGTGTGAGAAAATATCGCGCTCTTTCACTGAGCCTGTTTTTCAATAACTACAGCACATTTTGATGATACCACAGCAGACATCATGCCAACCGATCACCGACTGAGGTAAGTCTTTCATACTACAAATTACTACATACTACTTAATGTGGAGCACGCATCTTTCAAATTTGTTTTAATGCAAGAAAGATCCGTTGACCTCAGAACAAGCTTTAGTAAAATTGTTATTCATATTAAAGTCCGTTCAAGTGCATGAATTCTTTGCTCATATGGCAGTAACTTACCCGCCACGTTTTGAAACTATTAAATGGCGGGACATTTTGAAACGCTGAACGTGGCTAATGTCTGATGTTAAATTGTCATTACATATTGGATCGTTAGTTATAAAAATTGCACCTATCCAGATGAATGGACAGTTAAGCCCCTATGTAGTAATATGATGCAGCTAAGTCAAAGTAAATAATATAAGTTTCTCTAAATGTTTATATAGATTTAGCTACCACATGGCAGACCAAGACATCACTGTTAGCCTTTACTTCTCAGCTTCAAGACCATTGTCTCAGTGGAACATATACTGTGATGTGTGAATGTAATACAAAGTATTTGAATATTTATTATTATTATTATTTTTTAAATTGTGGTTTCAGGTCGGGTGGAAAGACTGGAGAGCTACAGCAGATGAGCATGGCAATCCAGGTGTGAAACGGTGAACTTTTCATTTATTTATTTTTACCTGAAATCAGCATGGACAAGTGTTCTCATGCCATATGATAATGCAACATATTCTTTATTTTCTTTTCATGCAGCAGTTTTTTTTGGGGGGTTGTGCAAGCGGTTCTTGTTTCTGTATAATTTTCAGTTCCTATGTGGTAAGGGGTGAATTCATTCCAGCTGGATGTTCCGACGGTTGTTGCTTGCATCTCAGCCTGCTGGATGGACATTTCTTGCTGGATGATGAATGACCTTCAACTCAACCATGTCAAACTGCTCATGTTTGCAGCCAACCCAACACGTATAAACTTCACCAACCACATTGCACTGCCTGATCCTGTGGATATATCTTGTACAACATTAGGAAGATCAGGCCCTTCCTTTTGGAGCATGCTACACAACTCCTTGGTCCAAGCTTTTGTTCTATCCAGACTGGACTGTTGTAATGTTCTCTTGGCAGGCCATCCAGCATGCACTGTCAGACCTCTGCAGCTGATCCAGTATGCTGCAGCAAGAGTGATCTTTAACTAGCCGAATAGAGCACACGTCACACCTCTCTTCATCAGTTTGCACTGGCTGCCAATTGCCGCTCACATCAAATTGAAGGCACTGATGTTTGTCTGCAGAACAACCACTGGCTCTGCACCCCTATACATAAACTCACTACTTCAGACCTGTGTCCTCCAGAAGCTTGCGTTCTGCAAGTGACTCACGCCTTGTGGTGCGATCCCATAGACACAAAATCACTTTCATGGACCTTTACTTTGACTGTTCCCTGCTGTTGACAAACTGCCTAACTCCACCCATTTTCAAGAAATGGCTAAAAATGCATCTTTTCATGAACACTTGACCCATTAATACTAACTCTTTGTTTATAAAAAAAAAAAAAGAAAAAAAAAAAGGGACTTTGTATGTTGCGTTGGATAAAATGTGATTGTATATGTATAAAGGTATACAGCAATTTCCTTTTAATGTAGGTATTTTTGAATGTTCTAAATGATGTATTAAGTATGTATTTCCTATCATTTTATTATTCGTGTAACTTGACGTAAATGTGCAGGTTCCTTTAAAATTATGCATAAGTACAGAATAGATAAATTTTACAGAAATTGGCTGGTAATGTTGCTATTTTTATGTATTTCTAAGTACTATGCTTGTTTCTCTGTCCAACAAACATTTTAAACTATAATACTTATGGGAAATGAACGATTAAAATGTGTATCTACAGGTATTTGTATTCTGTACTTACTACATTTTTATACTATATTTCTTAGTTATTGTTGTCACGGTTTGGTGCGGGAGAGATGACGACAAAGGAGGATAGTGCTCAACAGTCTTTAATAATCCAAACACAAGGGAAGGCATCACAAACATACATCGACGAGATCGGACAGTGAAAGACAGAACTGAATGAACTTATAAAGGGAACGTAATTAAGGCTAATGAGGGGGACACACCTGAACATAGTAACACAATCAGACAAGGGTGGAAATTAGGTCACACAGAGCACATGGGGAATGAAAACACGACAGAACAGTCCAGGGGTGTGACATTACCCCCCCCTCCCGGAAGGTGCGTCCTCGCACCGTGGAACAACAGAGGGGAGGGAAACGGGTGGGAACAAAAAGGCGGAGGCTCAGGAGGAGGACGGACCACCGGAAGGGGGCCGGCTGACAGAGACCAGGGAGGTGACGAAGGAGGGAGGAGCCAGGGAGGAGACAGGTGGGACCCGGAGCAGGAGGAGCCTGGCAGGACCCAGGCCACAGCCATGATGATGGCCCACGGTGGAGCCGACGGAGGGAGGAGCCATGGAGGAGGGATGGCCGCCGACTCCAGGGGGCCGACCGACGGCGGCGGAGCAGGTGGTGGAGGAGCCCGAGGTGGAGACGGAGAGCCGACGAGCCAGGGGGATGCCGAGTATCCAGGGGGCCAAGGTGGAGCCGAGTGCTCTGGTGACTGAGGCGGAGGCGGAGCTCCGCGGCAAAGCCGGAGCGACTGAGGACCAAGGTGGAGTTGGCGGGAGGAAGGAGCCCAACTGAGCTGGTGGGACGGAGCGACGAGGTGCAGCCGGAGGAGCGGAGTCCTGAGGCGATGGCGGGTCGACGCCCGACCAAGGCGGAGCCGGAGGGACGAGGGAGCCTGGTGGAGCTGGAGGATCGATGGGTGACGGTGGAGGCGAGGGAGCTAGGAGCCGAGGTGGAGCCACTGGGTCAACGGACCGAGGCGGAGTCCAGGCCGAGGAGGTTGGAGGCGGAGGTGAGGGATACTCCAGCCCCGGCAATGCTGGAGGATGGCAGTCCCGTGGGGCTCGCACCGCATTGATGGCGGGCTGAGGGCGAGCAAAGGGGCTGCCAGACGACAGCGGTGGAGGAGGCAGGAGCGGGTGGGAGGGCGGGCGTTTGTGAGGGGCCGGCACTGGTTGGTGCTCTTGCAGCGCGGGCTCTGGTTTGTGCTCTTGCAGCACGGATTCTGAGGGGCGCTCTTGCAGCGCCGAGACAGGGAGGTGCCTTCTTGGCGCAGGCACTGGGCGGCGCTCTTGTAGCGCGGCCTCTGGTTTGCGCTCTTGCAGCGCGGATTCTGAGGGGCGCTCTTGTAGCGCGGGCTCTGGTTTGCGCTCTTGCAGCGCGGATTCTGAGGGGCGCTCTTGCAGCGCCGAGACAGGGAGGTGCCTTCTTGGTGCAGGCACTGGGCGGCGCTCTTGCAGCGCGGGTTCTAATGGGCGCTTAGGAGGCTCTGAGCTGGACGGGACCAGCGGAGGCGAAGGTGGGCTGGACGGGACCAGCGGAGGCGAAGGTGGGCTGGACGGGACCAGCGGAGGCGAAGGTGGGCTGGACGGGACCAGCGGCGGCAAAGGATCCGTTTCCCAGTTAATGAGATCCCCTTCAAAGTCCAGCAGCCACAGATGAATAATCAACTCATCCTCAGCCGTGATACAGGGGGCGGAGCTCCACTCCGCGCTCACACCGTCCACGGCTGGCTCCCTCGCGATGGGCACTGTCGCCAGCTCTCGCACCTGATCTGACGTATTGGGCTCAACTTCCGGGGCGATCTTCCGCTCAGTCGCTCGGCTTCGCGCTGGCTCGCAGATCGCGTCAGGGAATGGCTCTCCGTCATCGGTGGGCTCGGGCTGATGCTCCGTACCACTGGGAGTTGGTGGGCTGGGCTCTGGGTCTGGAGTGGATCTGGCGAGATCATCCTCGGGTGAGACGGTGAGGGGTGATCCGTTTCTCACCAGAATCCACTCCACGAAGGCGGCGAAATCCTCTCGAGGACCATCCGCGGACGACAGCGCTCTGCACGCGGTGTTCAAACTTGCGTCTTAGAATGAGCAGAGCGTGCCGTCCGGGTAGCTGGTGGCATTTGCTAACATCAGGAACAGTCTGGTGTGGTCCTCGAGAGATCTTTCCCCCTGCTCCAGCAGGAGGAGGAGGAATTCGGGTCGCACAAGGGGGTCCATAGAACAAAAACAGAAAAAATAAAAACTGGTGAAAAATGGAAAATAAAACGAGGGGAAACACGCCGCTTACTTTCTTAGGGTCCGATCTTCTGTCACGGTTTGGTGCGGGAGAGATGACGACAAAGGAGGATAGTGCTCAACAGTCTTTAATAATCCAAACACAAGGGAAGGCATCACAAACATACATCGACGAGATCGGACAGTGAAAGACAGAACTGAATGAACTTATAAAGGGAACGTAATTAAGGCTAATGAGGGGGACACACCTGAACATAGTAACACAATCAGACAAGGGTGGAAATTAGGTCACACAGAGCACATGGGGAATGAAAACACGACAGAACAGTCCAGGGGTGTGACAATTGTAGCTCATTTTAATTTTATTTTAACAGAAAATTATTGTAGGTAGATAGGTAGGCCATTTCATAAAATAACTGCTAAATACCTTTTAATTAACAGAGATTGGTTGAAATTGTGAGATTGCTTATGTAAAAGGAAGGATTATTCCTGTAAATATACAAACTTTTTTTGTGCATATTGCAAGTTTTAAAGATATTTCTTAGTTATTGTACATGGAAAAACTTTAATTTAAAAGTAAATTACAGTAGATGGACAGAGCAGTTTTATAAAATAACTAATTAAAACCCCAAATTTACAGAGATTAACCTGAAAGTCAGTTGTTTTTCTTTGTAATTTGATGTAATTTGTCAGTTTTTCCATAGTTTAAAAACATATTATCAACAGTAAAATACTGTAATTTAATTCATTTTGACTGTAAAGTCTATTCTGTATTTTTACCGTTTTTGCATGTATTTTTGTGAAATGGATATTTTCTGTAATTTAACGGAATCCGTCTGGAAACTCTGCTGCCAGACTTTTTGCCGTTTTTTTACAGGATTTTTTTTACAGTGTTCATTTAGCTTGTTCTGTGCTTTTTAAAGTGTAATTAAATATTCTCAGGGGGGCCCATTGCTCCGCATAAGGTGTTCCTCACATGTGCAGATTCATTCAAGAGTAGTTTACAACTCCAAAGAATGCGCGTTGTGGTGACATGTCTGTAGTTGACTTAAACAAACATTTTAATTGAGCTTTATGGGGGAAAGGGTTGGTGCCTGCAAAAGTCATAAAATCTCTTTTCAAAACAGATACATCACATTTTGTATATTTCTACATATATTTTTCAGTAGATAACCAATAGTATATTGATAGTATAGGCCTATGATATTTATCACGCTGATAAAGATCGGTTCAGAAAAGTCTGATTTATAACTATATAAGCACCGAACTAGATCACAGGCTCACCCTAGTAATAGTCTAAGATATGGAAACTTTTTATTTAGCCTTTTAAGCTGGAAAATGTTTTGAAATAAAATAAACTAAGTACAATTTTATTTTTTAGATGATAAACTAAAATTTGAACAGGAACTGTTGAATAAAAATCATAATTAAGGTTAAATTTGAAAACAGATAAGTAAAATATTTTATTTAAAAACCTTTAAGATTTGTCTAAACAATGTTTTAAGTTTGAAAGATCTTATTTACACATGTCTTCGTTCACTCTTAAAAAAAGTTAACAGAATAACATCTCAGACCATCTGGTCTGTAACTCGACCCTCACCCTCCCTGATCTGTCAGGGTCTGAAGCAGACCCCGGTTTCACATTGCCGATTAACCCAAAGAGCAGCTGCGAGTTTTGTTTATATTTAATATTGCGGTAACACATTATTTTGATGGTCCCTTTTGAACATTTTGTTGACACTAAGTAATTTTGCAACTACATGTCAACAAACTCTCATAAGAGTATTAGTAGACTGTCTGCTTCATATCTACTAACTCCTTATTGTGTTGATCTCCCAACAGATATTCTACTGACTATAAGTAACTTTGCAAGAACGTGTCAACTTAATCTAACCCTAACCCTACCAGTCAACTAATACACTACTAATGTCACGAATCCTGTCCATGCACTTCCGTTCATTCACCATCAGAGGTCACCCACTCATCACATGGACTCTTGCACTGCACTACACTACTGTTGCACTTCACCATCTAACTACATTTCCCATCATCCATCGCACAGATCACACAGCTGTCAGATTACACATTACAGCTGAAACCCATTAGACACGTTTTTTAAGCCTTGGATTTTCTTTCCCTTATTGCCGAGTATTGTATGCATTTATCGCTGCCCTACAGAGCCCTGTTAGTTTTCCTAGTCTCGCCTTGTCTTGCCTGTTTTGGATTGTGTTTTCCCCTGCCTGGACTACTGCTTACGTTTTGGATTACCTCTCTTGTCAAGCCCCTTTGGATACTGTTCGCTGTCGTCTGACCCACGCCTGTTTCAGATAACTCTTTGCATTGCCTGTGATATACCTGTCTGCCATTGTTCGACCCTGCCTGTTAAGACCACATCTCTTATCAATAAAAGCTTGCATATGGATCCGCACGTCTCACGTCTCGTCAGCCCGGTAACAACTAACACTCTAATGAGAGTGTTAAAGGGACCATCAAAATAAAGTAAAACCAATATTGTTTACAACTTAAACATTTTTATTTATTTTTTATTTTATTTTGGAAATCTTTAATTCACAGAATGGACATCATTGTTCACAGAAACAATCGTCTAAGGCTTGTAATTGTAAATGTAAAAGTTTAATTTTATATAGTATGTTACATATAATCAAACTTATTTATTAACATCTTTAAAATATAATTGTGTTTTATAAGTTTCAATAAACTTAAATAAATGCTAAATGTGTGTTTAAAATGTATGATGAATGAATTGCCTTTGTAACATGCTGTCATATATAATTATATATGTATTACCATTGGTGTTTTTCAGAATCTTAAAAGCATATTAATGGCTAAAGTCTGATTATACTGTACTACAATAATATGTGAGCAGCATGAATGTTTATGTATGTGTGTTTATATGATTTATCAGTACACAAATTTAAATAATGATGTGGGTATTACTCTGATATAACAACGTAAATGTGGTTTATGATTAAATTTCCTCGTAATTAAGATAGCATGCAAACAATATTTTATTAAAAAAGGGGTGTATGCAGAATTTTGGCAGGCGTACAGTACAAAATCATTACGGCTATATATGGAACGTCCCCAGAAAACATAAAAACCAACGTGTGTGTGTGTGTGTGTGTGTGTGTGTGTGTCGCATGTGTCCTGTCTGAATGACTATCGTCCCATAGCACTGACCCCAATCATGATGAAGTGTTTTGAGAGGCTAGTCATGCATCACATCAAGTCCAGTCTTCCAAGCACGCTGGACCCATTCCAGTTTGCATATCGTCCAAACCTTTCTACGGACGATGCAATATCCACCACTCTCCACCTAGCTCTTACTCACCTGGAACAGAAAGACTCCTCTGTAAGAATGCTGTTCATCGACTTCAGCTCAGCATTCAATACAATAATCCCCCAACAGCTCATACACAAACTAAACTTGCTGGGCATTAACACCTCCCTCTGTAATTGGATCCTGGACTTTTTACCTGCAAGACCTCAGTCAGTCCGTGTCGGCCACAACACCTCGAGCACTACCACACTGAGCACAGGTGCCCCACAAGGCTGTGTGCTCAGCCCGCTGCTCTTCACGCTGCTGACCCACGACTGCACTGCCAAGTCCAGCTCCAACCACATCATCAAGTTTGCTGATGACACAACTGTGGTGGGCCTCATCAGCAACAACGATGAAACGCAGTACAGAGAGGAAGTGGCACAGCTGGCTGAATGGTGTGGTGCTAACAACCTGTCCCTCAATGTGAGTAAGACAAAAGAGGTTGTGATGGACTTCAGGAGAAACTCTGTTGACCACCCCCCACTGACCATCGACGGCTCAACCGTGGAAAGAGTCGGTAGCACTAAATTCCTGGGGGTGCACATCACAAAGGATCTCACCTGGACCACCAACGTCACGTCACTCAACAAGAAACGACAATAGCGCCTCTACTTTCTCCTTCGGCTGAAAAGGGCAAGTCTCCCTCCACCCATCCTCACCACCTTTTACAGGGGCACCATTGAGAGTGTGCTGACCAGCTGCATCACTGTCTGGTATGGGAACTGCAGTGCTGCTGACCGCAAGACCCTACAACGGACAGTGAACACTGCTGCAAAGATCATCGGAGCCCCTCTCCCCTCCATCCTGGACATTTTCCTTGCACGATGCTCCAGCAAGGTCTCCAGCATCGCGAGGGACCCCACCCACCCCTCCCACAACCTCTTTCAGCTCCTGCCATCAGGAAAAAGGTACCGGAGTATCAAAGTTCGTTCTGTCAGATTGCTCAACAGCTTCTTTCGCCAGGCTGTGAGAGCTCTTAACTCTAATCTCTCTGTCCCCGCTCTGAAACCATGAACACCTCAGCCCCCAACTCATTCATAATTATTGACAATTTTCCTAAGTGCAATTCTGGGTGTGCTACACACAGGTGAGTGGGCTATACAAACCACCTGTAGTAATGCACTCGTTCCACTATATGCACACTAGACACTTTCTGTAAACACTCCCTACTACAAAGACTCAATAAGATAATATGTTTACTTGAACATTGCACTACAAAAATAATATGTTTACTTGAGCATTGCACTACAAAATCTTTTTGCACTATGCGCTGCTTCCCACAAAATCTCTCTTCTGAACAATTTAATGTACAAAATATATATTTTCTGCACAATTTAATGTACAAATATCTCTTTAGCACTATTTCATGTACAGTATTAATGTAAAGTTCTTGTACAGTCTCAGTTTGTGTATGTGTAGCTAGGTAACTAGGTATAGTAGTTATAGTATTTATAGTATATCTATAGTCAGATGTTTAAACTTTTGTATAGCTCTATTGTTTTTCCTATATTTACATTGTTGTATTTTTATCTTATGTTTAACTAGGATGTAGCACCGTGGTCCTGCAAGACACAACATTTTGTTCCACTATATGTCCACACATGTAGCTGTAGCACATTTTAGCTCAAGGGGAATATTAATAATGAATCATAACTTGTTATAATTAATTATAATATTTGGATAAGTTAATAGAATTAGCTTGATAAAGCAGAATTTACAGTACAATCAATTGACCAGGCCATCTAGCAAACGCTCTGTATAGATTATTTATGAATTCAAAGAAATCTTAATTTCCAGGGTAAGGGAAATACCCTTTTTAAGGTACAGTACTACTCAGAGCATGTAACAAGATCAAAATCGTTAAATTGACTTTGTTGCAAGCAGGGAATCAGAAACAAATACTCATATGTATTGTGCACAGTTTTATTAACTAAATCACAAACTTATAGCGAAACAAACACATATATATATACACACATGTTTGTTTTTGTGAAAAGTGGGGACATCCCATAGGCGTAATGGTTTTTATACTGTACTTACTGTATGTGCTATTGCCCTACACCAACCCTACACCTAAACCTACCCCTTACAGGAGACTGTGCATTTCATCTTTCCCCAAAAAAACCTCACTCTGTGTGATTTATAAGCGTTTTGAAAAGTGAGGACATGGGTCAATGTCCTGAGATGTCACCTTCACCTTGTAATACCGGTCATACCTTTGTCATTATACAAATCTATGTCCTGACTTTTCACAAAAACGCGCACACTCACTCACACACACAAATCACGGATACGTAGTACATGAGAAGGGTAAGTGAGATTGAATGAATGAAACCGGACAGAAACGGGGAATGAGGCTGAGTTGACCATCTGAAAGAACCATCAGTCTCTAACTCAAAGCACAGTATACGATAGCTTACACACAAACCTCTGTGTGGTGAAAGGAACGATACTTGCATTTGACTTAGCTGTGAAACGAGAGTCTTGTGAAGCCTCTGAAGAAAGTCTGGATGGTACCATTCGATGGCCGAAGTCCGAGTGGGAGGCTGGAAATATTGGGGGGTTTTATGACCCTTTGTCTGAGATCATGGTTCGAAAGGCTCTGGCAGTCTATGCTTTGATTAAATTACAAACACACATGGCATTCTATGAGAAGGTGGTGTATACCAAAGTGTGCGTCATCAAATGAGAATTAATTTGGTAGGAGACACGATGTCACGGTCGTGCCGGAAAGGAACACGGAGCTGTGGATAAACGGAGTATTATGACCAGGAAACTCCCCAGAACTTAATCCCATTGAGAACTTGCAGTCAATCCTCAAGAGGCGGGTGGACAAACAAAAACCCACAAATTCTGACAAACTCCCAGCATTGATTATGTAAGAATGGGCTGCCATCAGTCAGGATGTAGCCCAGTAGTTGATTGACAGCATGCCAGGACGAATTGCAGAGGTCTTGAAAAAGAAGGGTCAACACTGCAAATATTGAGTCTTTGCTTAAACTTAATGTAATTGTCAATGAAAGCCATTGACACTTATGAAATGCTTGTAATTTTACTTCAGTATACCATAGTAACATCTGACAAAAAGATCTAAAAACACTGAAGCAGCAGACTTTGTGAAAATGAATATTTATGACATTCTCAAAACTTTTGGCCACGACTGTATACTGCGGTCTGCCAGGCCATATGAGAATCTCCTGTCCTACAAGACCAACCTCCAGGGGGTCATCCGTGGTGAGTTCTAATCCATCTACCTTGTCTACACTTGAAGTTCCGGTAACCGTAATGTTTGGTAACTCACAGTTTGATACTCTGGCATTGATCGACTCGGGGGCTGCAGGTAACTTCATTGATGTTAACTTCCCCACTCTCTTCCTCTCATTACATGTGAATCCGGTGTTGCAGTGGCAGCGCTAGACGGCCGCCCCCTGGGCACGGGGCAAGTCAAATTCATCACCAAGGACATTACACTGAGAACAGGTTCTCTGCACACGGAAAGCATCCGCCTTTTCGCCATCAAATCACCCCAGAAACCCATAATCCTCGGCTTGCCTTGGCTGGAGAGACACAATCCCTGTATCTCATGGTCCACACGTCAGATCGTTCAGTGGTCTGAGACAAGTCACAAGCACTGTCTTTTACCTCAGAGTCACTCACCGAAGTCATCTAAACCCCCTCTCAAGGAAAGTTCAGCCATTCAGGGGTTACCAGCCGAATACCATGATTTATTTGAAGCCTTCAGTAGATCTAAAGCCTCACAACTTCCCCCTCACCGCTCCAGTGATTGCGCTATTGATCTCCTCCCAGGGGCAGTACCCACCAGAGGCAGAATTTTCCCTTTAACACAACAGGAGTCGGAGGCCATGAAGGCTTACATAGAGGAGGAGCTGTCAAAGGGCTTCATCAGACCATCCACATCACCAGCGTCAACAGGCTTCTTCTTTGTCAAGAAAAAGGATGGAGGATTACGCCCCTGTATTGATTATCGTCATCTCAATGAAATCACAGTTAAATTCCGCTATCCTCTGCCGCTAGTTCCAGCCGCCCTTGAAATGCTCCGTTCTGCCAGGTACTTTACCAAGCTTGATCTTCGTAATGCATACAATCTTATCCATATCAGAGAGGGTGATGAGTGGAAAACTGCCTTTTCTACCACCACTGGGCACTACGAATATCTGGTTATGCCGTTCGGGCTTGTCAACAGTCCATCAGTCTTTCAGTCATTCATCAATGATGTGTTCCGGGACATGTTAGGCCAGTGGGTGATTGTCTACATTGATGATATATTAATCTACTCTGGCACATTTGAATCTCATGTGCAACAGGTTAGGGCAGTACTCCAACGCCTCATCGACTATCAGTTGTATGCTAAAATGGAGAAATGCGAGTTCCATCAGACCTTAACTTCATTTCTGGGATACATCATCAGTGCGGATGGGGTGGCGATGGATGAGAGGAAGGTCAACTCAGTGTTAAACTGGCCCACACCCAAAACCACAAAAGATCTGCAACGTTTCCTGGGGTTTGCCAACTTCTATAGACGCTTCATATGCAACTTCAGCACCATAGCCGCACCACTCACGTCGTTGCTTAAGGGAGGTAGGCGCCATCTCGCCTGGTCCACAGCGGCCTCAGAGGCTTTTCAGCAACTCAAGGAGCGTTTCACCTCTGCACCGATACTTCATCACCCAGATCCTGAACTCGAATTCACAGTTGAAGTGGATGCCTCTAACACAGGCATCGGAGCCATCTTGTCTCAACGTCAGGGTAACCCCGCTAAGCTCTATCCTTGTGCCTATTACTCCAGAAAACGTCTCGGTTACATACGTAACCCTCGTTCCCTGATGGAGGGAACGGAGACGTTATGTCGTGACGACATAGGGGATTTACTTGGGAGCCCCAATCATCTCTGACTTAAGAGAAAACGCCAATGAACATTGGCTAGTGGATTTTGCATACCTGCGCCACTCCCCGTGCACACGGGTATAAATAGGCGGCAGGTGCATCCACTCATTAGGTTTTACGCTGTGGAGCCGAGAACGAGTCCCTGGCAACCAGCGATGGTTCGAGATTGTGGCATGGGGACATAACGTCTCCGTTCCCTCCATCAGGGAACGAGGGTTACGTACGTAACCGAGACGTTCCCTATCTGTCGGTCACTACGAGTTATGTCGTGACGACATAGGGGTCTTATGGAAAGCGCCACATCCTGAACCCCGTCACAACCTTGTGGCATGCAGATGCTGACAAGCGAGCGCGTGACAGACAAATGCCATGCGAAAGGTCGCAACCTTCCCATCGCCCCAGTGCAAATTCGCTAACCTTGGTGCCCGCAGGGACCACTGAGTACATCGCTGCTGGAGATAGCCAAGCCGCTGTTCCTTTTCCCACAGAAGTCGGAAGGGATTTCGACCTTCAATGAAAGATAGCTTCAAGTCTTTCCTATTTGTTGTTACAGCTTGGCAGTAACGACGGGGAAGCAAGCCTTCCAGAGAAGGGCGCTACGGAGGCCACATCCTGCCCGAAGGGAGGTAACATGTGGAGACACTGATATGGACTGACCCAGGCCTGGGGCAGTACTACATACGACTGGACCCTGGGGCAGATCCTACCTAGGGGTAGGGAGGAGAGCTGCCAGCAGGGCCTGACAGAGGGCTCTGTCAAAGGGAAGACACGGGTTTACCGTGAGGGAAACCTTACCGTGGTAGAATACACATATGGGATTACCCGAAGGGAATCAAGCCATACGGACACCTAGCCCAGTACAGGGGCTGACCGGAGACCCGGGCAAGCTAACACAAGTACTGGGCCTGGCGTCAGACTGCTCCGCCCAGTCTGACTGCCGGGGGTGCTGGAGGAACTCCACCAGGGTTCGCCGTCTGGGGAACTGAACTGGAGGAGGAAAACGGCGCTCGTATCCCCGGGTGAGGGGGAATGGCGCAGCAAGCGTGACACCGGCCAGCTCTTCCCGCCACTTACCTGTTACCCAACACACGGGAAGAAACTGGCTCGACGCGGAGATTGTAAAATCTCGCGAAGGTGTTCGGTGTCGCCCAGCCCGCAGCTCTACAGATGTCTGCCAGGAGGAGGCAACACTCCGTGTGGAGTGAGCCCTCACCCCTAGGGGGCACGGCTCACCTTGGGATTGGTACGCCAAGGCGATGGCATCCACTATCCAGTGGGCCAACCTCTGCTTGGAGACAGCCTTCCCTTTCTGCTGACCTCCGTGGCAGACAAAGAGCTGCTCAGAGCTTCTAAAGCTCTGGGTGCGGTCCACATATATGCGCAATGCTCTTACGGGACACAGCAACGCCAAGGCTGGATCTGCCTCCTCCGAGGGCAGTGCTTGCAGGTTCACCACCTGATCGCGGAAGGGCGTGGTGGGAACCTTAGGCACGTATCCAGGCCGGGGTCTCAGGACAACGTGAGAGTAGACCGGCCCGAACACAAGGCACTCTTCGCTCACCGAAAATGCTTGGAGGTCCCCGACCCTCTTGATGGAAGTGAGCGCGGTCAGGAGCGCTGTCTTAGCAGACAGGAACTTAAGCTCAACTGAGTCCAGCGGCTCAAAGGGATCCCTCTGAAGCCCAGCCAGGACAATAGAGAGATCCCAGGGGGGCATCAGGGGTGGCCTAGGAGGGTTCAACCTCCTGGCACCCCTCAGGAACCTCACGACGAGATCGTGCTTTCCCAGGGACCGGCCACCCACTGCATCGTGATGGGCCGCAATAGCAGCCACATACACCTTCAAGGTGGAGGGTGACAGCCTACGCTCCAACCTTTCTTGCAGGAAAGAAAGCACTACTCCAATCGTGCATCTTCGGGGGTCTTCTCGGCGAGAAGAGCACCAGTTCGCGAACAGACTCCACTTCAGTGCATAGGCCTGCCTTGTTGAAGGAGCTCTAGCCTGAGTGATGGTCTCTACCACAGTCCGTGGGAGACCGCTTAAGTCTGCCGCGTCCCGTCCAGGAGCCACACGTGGAGGTTCCACAGATCTGGACGCGGGTGCCATATGGTGCCAAGCCCCTGAGAAAGGAGGTCCTTCCTCAGAGGGATGCGCCAGGGAAGAGCTGTTGCAAGGAGTATGAGTTCGGGAAACCAGGTCCGGGTGGGCCAGTATGGCGCGACCAGCAGGACCTGCTCCTCGTCTTCCCTGACCTTGCACAGTGTCTGTGCAAGCAGGCTCACAGGGGGAAACGCATACTTGCGCAGAGCCCGAGGCCAGCTGTATGCCAGTGTGTCCGTGCCGAGGGGGCCCTCGGTCAGGGAGTAATACAGCTGGCAGTGGGAGGACTCGCGGGAAGCAAACAGGTCTACCTGAGCTTCCCCGAATCGACTCCAGATCAGCCGGACCGTCTCGGGATGGAGTCGCCATTCTC
Organism: Acrossocheilus wenchowensis; assembly: GCA_029620275.1. NCBI lineage: Eukaryota > Metazoa > Chordata > Actinopteri > Cypriniformes > Cyprinidae > Acrossocheilus > Acrossocheilus wenchowensis. The sequence goes on from JAJUBA010000255.1 coordinate 71,039, forward strand.
CGGGGAACGTGAGCTGTCGTGAGAGCGCGCCGGTCGCACGATTGAGCTCCCCCGGAATACGGACAGCACGCAGCAACTTGAGCCGCGTCTGACTCCAGAGGAAGAGATGGCGGGCGAGCTGTGACATGCGACGTGATCGTACACCTCCCAACCGGTTGATGTACGAGACAGTCGCAGTGTTGTCCGTACGGACCAACACGTGCTTGCCGAGCAGCAGTGGCCGGAACTGCCGCAAGGCCAGATGCACTGCCAACAACTCTAGGCAGTTGATGTGCCAAAGCAGTCGAGGCCCTGTCCAGGGCCCCGAGGCTGCCTGCCTGTTGCATGTAGCGCCCCAACCCGTACTGGAGGCATCCGTCGTGACAACGACATGCCGGGACACTTGTTCTAGGGGCACCCCGGCCCGTAGAAAGATAAGGTCCGTCCAGGGGCTGAAGGAACGGCGACACTCCTGTGTGATGTTCACACGAAGTGTACCGCGACGCCATGCCCACCTCGTGACTCGGGAGTGCAACCAGTGCTGAAATGGTCTCATATGAAGCAACCCGAGCGGCGTGACTGCGGCTGCGGATGCCATATGCCCCAGGAGCCTCTGAAAAGGGTTTCAGTGGTACCACCGTCCTGCCTCTGAAGGAACTCAGGCAGTTCAGCACGGACTGGGCACGCTCGTTGGTGAGACGCGCCACCACACTCACCGAGTCTAACTCCATACTGAGAAAAGAGTTTCTCTGCACAATGGAGAGCTTGCTCTTTTCCTAGTTGACCTGAAGCCCCAACTGGCTGAGTGCTGAAGCACTGGGTCCCTGTGATCACACAACTGTTCTCGCACGCGGGCCATGCTCGAGATAGTTGAGGATCCTGATGCCCACTTCCCGTAGCGGGGCAAGGGCGCCCTCCGTGCCTTCGCGAAGACACGGGGGGGACAAGGACAGCCCGAAGGGGAGGACCCTGTACTGCCATGCCCGACCCTCGAACACAAACCGTAGGAACGGTCTGTGTCGCGGAAGGATCAAAACACGAAAGTAAGCGTCCTTCAGGTCGATCGCTGCAAACCAATCCTGGGGCTGGATGCATTTGACATGCATCCAGCATCTTGAACGGGAGCCTGTGCATGACCCGGTTTAAGACTTGCTGGTCCAGGATTGGTCGAAGACCACCGCCTTTCCTGGGTACGATGAAGTAAGGGCTGTAAAACCCTTGCCTCATCTCGGCTGGAGGGACCGGCTCGATTGCATCCTATGCCAGGAGGACAGCAATCCCCTCGCGCAAGACAGAAGCGTTCCGAGCTACCACTGAAGTCTCGAGAACGCCGCTGGACTTGGGAGGTCGCCTGGCGAACTGAATCGCGTAGCCGAGTCGAATCATGCGCGTGATCCAACGAGACGGGCTGGGCAGCGTGAGCCACGCCTCCAGACACCGTGCAAGTGGCTCCAACGGCACGATCGACGTACCTGTGGTGGTGCAGCGAAGGGGAGTAGAGCGGTATGGTACAGAAGGCTGTGCGTTCTGAGGCATCCTCGCAAAACTCCCTGGGTCCCAGAGGGGACTGGCTAGAGGTGCGTGGGGAGGCACTGCGTCCCCTGAACCGCACTCTCTTGGCCGCTGGCAAGATGGGTCGTGGGCGAGAGTGAGGAGGCAACGCGTCACACACTGTCGGCCCGTGGACCTGAAAACCCAGAGGAAAGGGAAATGGCTCTTTCTTTTGACAAAGTGGGGGCCGCTGGCCCTTGAGCCAGCGGCGGAACAGAACCAGAGATTTTCCACCCGGCCCTCCTCCGGGGGAAGGAGCGGCGCTGTCCCTGCCGTCTCCTGAGAAAGAGCAGCTTCCCACATCACTGGGTTGCCCGTGTCAGGGCCGCTTTGTCGCCTATCTGGGCGATTAGGGGCCAACTGGGACACGGGGGGCGCCGCACTCCAGCGAGAGGCTCGACGCACCGGCATATGGGACGATTCAGCACGGGGCGGAGCAGCTCTGGAGGACGCGGGAGGGCGCCCACGGCGACAAGCAGACTGGGGCTTGCCCTGCGGCGGAGCGGTGCATCACGCCGGGGCAAGCTACTTACCTCGGTCTGCTTCTGTACTGCCGAGAACTGCTGGGCACAGTCCTCGACCGTGTCGCCGAACAGTCCAGCCTGGGGGACGAGAGCGGCGAACAGCGCACTGTCGACATCGCTCTTCTCCAGGCTGAGTCATAGATGGCCCTCTTGGACCCAAGTGTGGACATCGCCTTCCCGAGGGACTGCGCTGTGACTTCCATCGCCCGTAGGGCACAGTCAGTCACCGAGCACAGTTCCTGCATCAACCTCGGGTTGGTACCACCCTCGTGCATTTAATGCCTTGGCTGGTGTACTCGCAGGATAGCCATGGCATGCAGGGCAGAAGCAGCTTGGCCCGCAGCACTGTAAGCTTTGACCGCGGGCGGCCGTCAGCCTACAGGCTTTGGACGGGAGACGAGACGATTCCTCCAAGTGGTGGCGCTTTGCGGGCACAAGTGCACCGCAAACACACTCTCCACCTGGGAAATGTCAACATACCCCCTAGCTGCTCCGCCGTCGAGGGTAGCGAGGATGGGGGAGGCAGGCGAGCCGCTTCTGGCCGTAAAAAGGGGCCATCCACGACTTCGTCAGCTCCCCATGCACTTCCGGGAAGAAAGGAACCGGGGCAGGGCGTGGTCGCGAGCCACAGCCCGTGCCGAGGAACCAATCATCTCGCCGCGAGGGCTCAGGACTAGGAGGTGTGCACGCCTCCAGCCCGACGCTCGCGGCGGCCCGGGAAAGCACGGCCGTCAACTCTGGGTCCGATTCGGCGGCGGCCGCGACTCCCGAGGGAGGCAGCCCCGCCGAATCTTCATCCTCAGAGGACGATTGCCCATCCCCCGATGCAGGGATCGACATCTGATCCTCTATCGGCGCACTGAATGAAACGCTGGGCACGCCGTGAGACGGCACAGCAGAATCACCGGGGAGCTGCACAGAACAGCTGCTGCGGGAGGAGTGAGAGGTCCGTGGGGACTGGCCCGGCGGAAAGGCTCTCACTGTAACCCTCGGATCGCCCAGAGTACTAGCCGATGGTTCTCTGCTCGTGGCAGAGAAGCCAGCGCGGGTAGTAACAGAGGGAGCCCCTCCCATCCCCGTGAGGAGAGAGAGGCGCGATCGCAGCGCTGCCATGGTTACACGCTCAGAGGGAACGCATAAACCATCCACGAACGCAGCTTCAGTGCGCTGGATGCCCAGACACTGAAGACAACGATCGTGGCCGTGGACTGAGGATAGGAAACGACCGCAACCAAGAGGACACGGCCGGAACGGCGTCTTTAAAAAGACGCGAACCGACCGTAATTTGCTCTTTTAGGAAATCTGCTCTTTTAGTTGAAGTGCCCAGGGGAATCGCTGCAGACAGGGACACCGCTGTTCGCACCATAACGCCAACCAGAACAGCTTCCAGACAGATGATGAATGGCTCTTTGTGGAGATCAACACGTTCATCCACTCGGCTCCGAAGCAAAAATCTAATGAGTGGATGCACCTGCCGCCTATTTATACCCGTGTGCACGGGGAGTGGCGCAGGTATGCAAAATCCACTAGCCAATGTTCATTGGCGTTTTCTCTTAAGTCAGAGATGATTGGGGCTCCCAAGTAAATCCCCTATGTCGTCACGACATAACTCGTAGTGACCGACAGATAGGGAACTCAATGCTGCCGAAGGGAACTATGATGTTGGGGATCGAGAACTGCTAGCCATGAAAGCGGCCTTTGAGGAGTGGAGACATTGGTTAGAGGGCGCCAAAAGACCTTTCATTGTACTCACAGATCACAGAAACTTGGAATACATCAGGTCAGCCAAACGTCTCAACCCCCGTCAAGCAAGATGGTCACTGTTCTTCTCCCGATTCAACTTTCATATCACTTATCGCCCTGGCTCAAAGAATGGGAAAGCCGATGCTCTCTCAAGGCAATTTGACTCCACAACATCCTCAAATGCTCCCAACGAACCAATCATACCCACATCTCTTATCCTCGCTCCGGTACAATGGGACATCATGACCGAGATTACCGAGGCACTAGCCAATGATCCCACGCCACCTGACTGCTCACCAAACTTGACTTATGTTCCTGCTAATCTTCGACAACGAATCCTACAGATGATTCACGACTCTCCCAGTTCTGGTCATCCCGGCATCACGGCCACGGTTCATCTCGTTTCCAACCGGTTCTGGTGGCCATCATTACAAAAGGACGTTATCACTTTCATCCAGCACTGTGCCACCTGCAATATTACCAAATCTTCTCATCAATACCCAGCTGGTTTACTTCAACCCCTACCCATACCTCAACGCCCCTGGTCTCACATCGCCATCGACTTTGTAACTGATCTCCCTCGTTCCAGGAATCATACCACCATACTTGCAGTTATTGACCGCTTCTCCAAAGCATGCCGTCTCATTCCTCTCACCAAGCTCCCCACAGCCTTCGAAACAGCAGAAGCTTTGACGGAACAGGTATTCAGATTCTACGGACTACCCGAGGACATTGTCTCAGACCGTGGACCACAGTTCACCTCCAGAGTCTGGTCTGCTTTCTGTCAGCAGCTTAACATAAACGTCAGCCTAACCTCTGGCTATCACCCAGAATCTAATGGCCAAGTGGAACGACTCAATCAGGAATTAACTAGATTTCTAAGATCTTACTGCCACAACAACCAGAACGACTGGAGTCGTTATCTGCTTTGGGCTGAATATGCGCAGAACTCATTACGCAAGCCTTCGACTGGTCTTACACCTTTCCAGTGTGTTCTTGGTTTCCAACCTCCACTATTTCCCTGGTCAGGGGAGCCCTCTGATCTGCCCGCTGTCAATGATTGGCTACACCGCAGTGAGGAGACCTGGAATACCGCACACATTCATCTCCAACATGCTGTACGTCGGGTCAGAGAACAGGCTAATCGCCATCGGAGACCAGGTCCTCCCTACGCTCCGGGTCATTGGGTGTGGTTGTCCACCAAAAATCTTCGTATTCGTCTCCCGTGCAAGAAGCTCAGTCCCAGGTATGTGGGTCCTTTTAAAATCATTCGTCAAATCACACCAGTTTCTTATCGTTTAGCACTCCCTGCCAATTACCGTATCTCACCCACTTTCCATATCTCTTTGCTCAAGCCCGCCGGTGGTCCGAGAGGGGAGGGGGACCAGGAGGAGGCCACTGGGGAGAGCACCCCTCCCCAGTCAGGGGAGATCTTGGATTCCCGACGCCGAGGCAGGGTCTTGCAATACCTCATAGACTGGGAGGGGTACGGCCCTGAGGAGAGGTCCTGGGTCAACGCCCAGGACAGCCTGGACCCCACGCTCACGGATGATTTCCATCGCGCTCATCCCAACAGACCCGCTCCTCGACCCCGTGGAAGGCCTCGGCGTAGAACCACCCCTCGCTTCAGGAGCCGCTCGCAGGGAGGGGGCTCTGTCACGAACTCGGCCTCTGTGGCCCTCCCTGAACACCACCGGAGGGCACCATCACCAGAATATTAGTTCTGAACTGCATCTCCCACAATGCCTTGTACCTGAGACTGATTGCTGCACAGGTGTTTCCCATCTCTGTGTCCTTTTATAAGCAGCAAACCAATGCTCACTCATTGCGAAGTCTTGTTTTGCCCTGGCTAACACTTCTGAGCGTATCTCTTGTATTTTGTGATCTCCTGTTTATGACCTTGGACTGTTTACCCGACTCTGTGATTCTCTGCCACCTGCCCTTGTGATCTGATCTCTGGACTATTAGTTACTACTCCTGTCTGCCGCCTGCCTTGACTTAAGCCTGCTGCAAATGGATCCCCATGCTTCAGACCCGTCATTACAGTTGCACTGCAGCTGTCTTCAAGCCATGTTTCATTTAGAAACATAAAATCCAGGTTCTTCAATCAATTTGTAAAACGTCACCACTGGTATTTATCAACAACAGGCAGGCATATTTTGATATTATTTTATATGCTGTTTAAGGTAGACTTATAATATGAAATGTGCATGTTCTGTTACAAATCCTTGCAACAAATGAACACAGTCAACATCAATGCTCCCTGTGTTGTGTGATGGATTGAGATTTTTTGTGCCAAAAAATATATATATTGCTTGCAACTTCTGTTTCATCACAAATTTAATTAACTGATATTACATGTTAAATGATTTAAAAGGCATCATTTCATTTTTTGAGATAAATTGTAATATTCTTTCTCCATCAGGGTGTGGCTGTAACGGCACGTTACACTTTGACGCCGTCAGATTTCGTTCATTTATTCCTTGCAAGGAACAAAAATAAATAACGAAGTTTTACACCAATTTATCATGATAATTATCCTTATTTATCTATCTTAACGAAAGTAATTGCGGATTGGATAAAAACTGGGTGTGGTGGAAAAAATTTAAACAAAAAGAACAGGTAGGGAAGGGAACGGAAGTCAAGTCGCGGAAGTGAGAGCCAGGTGGAAATGGCAGAACTGAGTTGCTGTGCGGTTGCACGGAATAACTGTGGTCGTCTTTGGAGAAGACCGTGATCGCTTGAGTTTCAATCGTAAGGGATGCACCAGGAAGATCGTGCTAGTATCTTTGGATGTGTCTGCCTCTGCACAAGGAGGAGTTGAGGCTATCAGAACGGACTATACTGGAGATCATCGGCATGCCAAACGGGTTTGGGGATTTTATTTCTACTCCCTTTTGACTCGACTGCTGCCTAAATTATTCTCGCACATAACCCTCTTTAATTCTGGGAAATAGAAGAGACGGAATGATGCTATTTCCATGCTTTTAAAGCTTTTGTCGATCTTGCATTCCCTCACAAAACTTATCGGCCTTAGAGAGAAGAAGCCAGACATATAATTATTTTGGGGATTTAGTTGATTGATTCTTTCCATTTTTATTTTTTCTCTTTGTTTGAAACTGAGATCTAAGGTTTTTTTTTTGTGTAGTGTTCTATGAATGCCCGAAATAATCCAATCCTTTCGTTAATTGTATGCATGACATGATTGAAATGAAATAACTCTTGACTTTGATTTTTGTTTGGAGAGTTCTTTATTTTGGTAAACACATTTATTCTGACAGTCATTTAAAACTGTCTGGCGCCCGAACGAAAACTTTAAATTGTGTCGCCACGCTACATGGCCAAAGGTTTCACTGGTGCTTTCTCATCATTGCAAGTTTTCATAGGCTGGCCAGTCAGTTCTCCCCAGGCACCAAACACTGGCTCATGTCCAGACCACTCCACTGCAACTACATAGTGTGTCTACTTTCAACACTAAGACGTAAGGTAATATGTGTAAAAGTTTATAGAGTTTTTACTACAATTAAAATGTGATTTATTGTTCTCAGTGGCATCTATGCTAATATTAGACTGTCTCAGTCTTATTCCAAGGTCACCATAGCCACCCAAATCCAGTCTGTATCCAGATCAGATGGTCACTGCAGTCACCCGGATCCAGTCCGTATGCTGTCCAGATAGTGGATCAGCACCTAGAGATGACCTAAAGCCCTGAATGTCAGTGGAGACCAGGACACCCAGATCCCCTCTGAAGACCTCGTCACCTAGACGGCCATCGGGACAAGATCACAGGAACCAGACCAGTTCTCTAAGCAATCTGACTTTGCTGCAGTCTGCAATTAAACTGCTGGTTTCGTCTGGCCAGAGAAGAATGGAGTTTTGGTTCCTTCAACACATGATTTTTCTGTTTAATACTGTAAAGCTGCTTTGACACAATCTGTAGTTTATTGTAAAAAGCCCTACTGTATATAAATACAGAGACTGGACTGTACTTGACTCAGTTCAGTTGAACTGTAACACCTGGTTTATTTATTTTTTTCTGACTTCTGCCTCGTTTTAAAGATATAATTGTGAACAGTAATAATATTTGTAAATGTTTGTTTGCAAACATTTTGTTTAACATGTCTTTTTTTAAGTTAATTAAACAAATATTTAAAATACATTTTGCAGCTGTAATGTAATGTTTGAAAACTGTTGCACTTTAAAGGAATAGTTCACCCAAAAATGGAAATTTGCTGTTATTTTTCTGACCCTCAGGCCATCCAAGATGTCTGTGACTTTTTTTCCTTCAGTAGAACAGTAAAGATTTTTATCTGAAATGGTGATCCTTGGCTATTCATACACTGCACGTCTGTGGTTGCCAGTTTTTGATTGTTTAGCTTTATAAGACCTCAATGTGTCCTCAGGAGCATTTGGTAATTTGGTCTTGTCTGTACATGTTTATTTTGACTCTCAAAAGTCGGCAGCCAAAGACGTGCAGTTTATGAATTGCCAAAGACAATGTTTTCACCTAAAAATCTCCTTTACTGTTCAATTGAAGAAAAAAGTTAATTACATCTTGGATGGCCTGAGGGTGAGTCAAAAAAACAGCACATTTTCATTTTTTGGGGTGAACTATCCCTTTAAGTCTGCATGTTTAGACTATGACAAATGTTATAAATGCAGATTGTTATTAAATAAAGGCTTTTATGTATTGTAATGTGTGGGTTTTAGTGATTGATAGACACCAGTTAATAATTTTCTTAAACTCAGTATGAAATATAATAACTAGTTACACAGCAATTTCTTATGATGCCCAAATAATAAATCTTAGTTAAGGTAACATATGAAACACATGGAGTAAATGGTTACATTTTAATTGACACAATTTGCTGTAGTTTTCTAAATGTTTGGCCAATTAAAACATTTCAGTTGAATGGACTATAAAACTAGTTCAGTAAAAGCTGAGCCAACTAAAAAATAACAATTCAGGCAACACTTTGAAGACAGAAATTGACTGAACATAACATTTCTGTGGAACTAGTTACTAAATAATAATTAGTTGAAACGGCTTGAAATTTTTTACAGTGTATGATTTCCACATTAATAAATCAAAAGTAGTGCTGCACAATTGCTCAAATTCAAATCAGGTTATGGACTAGTATCCGTGATTATTAAACCACAAAAAGAAATATGAAGTGTGCATCCATTTAATCTAATTAAATGAAATGAGGCATTTATATAGTGCTTTATTGTGCATTGCTGTACACCTAAAGCACTTCACAATCACATGAGGGGGTCTCTCCTCAACCACCACCAGTGTGCAGCATCCACTTGGATGATGCAACGGCAGCCACAGGACAACGGCGTCAGAGCACTCACCACACACCAGCTACAGGTGGAGAGATAGCTCTAGAGCTGCTCTGAGACACTTTCTTCATTTAATTTGAGAAAACTATCTGCAAATACACACAGAAACGCTCTCAAAACTCATTACGAACTTCCAAAATAAAAGTTTGTTTTACTATCAATTCTACGACTTACATACAAGCATGTGAATATTTACATGTTTAATTGCCCATATTTTAATTGAAGATAGATAATAGCAACACTATGAATGAAAATGAAATGATTTCACTCAGTTAAGCTATAGGCTATAGGTTTTAATGTAAAGCAAAGATGTTTAAAATAATCTAATTTTATCTTTCAAAATAAAACCTATAACTTTTACTCCATGAATCCAAATTGATGTTCAGAGTGAAACATGAGATAACATGAAATAAATATAACAGAGACAATAAAGTAATTGCAGTCACATTGCACACAATGCTTTTGTCTGTCTGTTTCACACTCGTGGGGGCCTCCAACTGTTTCTAAATCATGCAATGAAAATGTTGCCCTTGCTTTCATTACTGCACTGCAGAGACCTGTACTTGTATATTTGCACGTCTCTGTTTGCATCTCCTTTCTAACCACAACAGGAAACAGTCGAACACTCCTATTTCGGTGGTTTCTTGTTAATTCGCTGAGATCACGTGGTTGTAAAGAAAACCGGATAATGTTAAAAGATAACAGATAAGCAATGTATTTTTGTAAGACAGCACGTGATTTAAAATAAGCATTTTCACAAGCATATATATTTGCTGGCAGGCAGAGAGACAAAGGAAACAAAACAAAACAATTATATTATATCAATTAATTTACATTATGTGACTTTTATAATATGTAAAATTATATATTCAAAACAATAAATACATCACAAAACATTATGTGCTCAAACAATCTCTAGCAAAATATAAAAACACAAAGATAACTGTTTTCTATGTGAATCTATATTAGTAACTACATTTCAATTTAAAGGAGTAAAATGAAGTCTAACACAATAAACATGAAATTCCTGTAATCCCATTAGTTGCTGACTTTAAATTATTTTTGCGCACACACATTTCTATTTGTTTTTAATATAATCAGTTTAAAACAGGAAAAATGAAAACCCTTCAGTGAAATTTTTCTCTAGTTAAAGCCTTTGCCACTGATTTCTGTGATGCAGCTGTATTTTCAGCATCATTACTGCAGTCTTCAGTGTCACATGATCTTCAGAAATCATTCTAATATGCTGATTTGCTGCTCAAGAAACATTTCTGATTATTATCAATGTTGAAAACAGTGCCTTCTGCTCCGATATTTACCTCTTGCCTGATCATAACCCTTCTTTTTAAAGGGGTTGTTTACTGTTTTTTTTCTAGGCTTGATTGTGTTTATGGGGTGCAGTCTAACATGTGTTCATGCTTCGTTTTTAAAAACGCATTATTTTTCATATAATTTACCTTTATTCCACACCGCTCTGTCCCTTCTCTGACAAATGTTTTTAAGGATCATTAAACTATTTCAGTGCTCACGTCTTTTTATCCATCACTGATGTTTGGTTTGGTGTTTCAGAGCTCGTCAGCGATTCCATAAGCAGTCCAGATTTCACTCAGAACCTTCTTCCGTCCAAGGAGCGAACAGCTCTTCTCTATCATCTCTCTTACCTGTGTTTGGGAAGTTTCCCAAAGCTGGAGCGTCTGCTGAGAGAACGAGCTCTTGATACACAACTGCTGTTTGGATCATCGGAAGCCGTTCTGCTGAAGGTATCCATATTAATTTTACAGCAGCTTTATTAAATCCAGATACACAGACAGTGAAATATCCCTGTGTGCTGTTTTAGTGAACATCAGTGCTTTTGGAATGTCAATAACTATTAATAATTAACTGTACAGCAGCCCAGCTGATTCAGTTGCAGGAAATATATCTAACAAATATGTCTTAAAAATATGGGAAGATTGTAAATAAAAAAGAGGCATATTATATTATAATAGAATGATAATAAAATGGAGGAATAAGCGAAAATTAGATTAGAGGTTTAACAGTATTACACTATATTATTCAACTAATGTAAACAATAATGCAAACTTTAGTTATAGCATGTTGCTTCCTGTGTACTGAGAGTGGAGGTTTAGCACAATAGTTTTCGGGAGTCAGGAAAGGGAAGAAACGACTGGGAGTTCTCTTTCTCCCAGAGTATTATAGCAACAGAAAGCTGAACAATCTACCCAACAGGAATTATACTGAAGAGGTAATAAACCAGTATATTTGTCCTTTGATGAAAAAAATATCTGTATTTTTGACAAGAGCATCTTTTATTTGCATCTTTACAGCGTAAGGTCCAAGAATTTGGTCCAAGGACAGTATCCAATCATGGATGAAGGTTTCCTGCATGTTCGGTCTTTTCAGCACGCAAAGTTATTAAATTTAGGTTAAATTCAAATCTGACTCCATTTTATTTACTAATCTGACTCCATTTTATTATGACCTTGAAGTTAGGTTGAAAGGCAAATTGGTTGTTTGTCTGTTCCTAATTATTCCTATTATTCTTCTGACATTTGATTATTGTAGTTAATTCTTTACTTTATATTTACTCGTTCATTAGGAATCTATGTCGCTCGTTGTAAGTTACGTGTACCCCACAATCACAAACTCTCCAGTCTGATCATTAGTCAGAGGTTATGACTAACTATTTAATAGGTCGCCCATGCTTACCATTATTTAAATAGTGGTTCTGTTTAGCCCCCTACAGTCACCCATGTAACAACTTAGTTAAAGCTCAAACAATAATCAGAGGTTATGCTAGTACTATGAAATATGTGTTACGGGGCCAACGAGACAAGAGACAGGCCATGTGCGAGCGTTTATTGATCAGAGACGTGGTTTAACAGGCAGGGTCGAATATAGGCAGACAGGTATAACATAGGCAATGCAAAGAGTTATCTGAAACGGGCGTGGGTCAGGCGACAGCGAACAGTATCAAGAGGGCTAGACAAGAGAGGTAGAGTGGACGGGACTGGAGCCCACCAGGGCGGAGCAGATGGGGCAGAAGATCTCTACGGCGGTGCAGACAGAGCAGGAGCCCACCAGGGCAGAGCAGAAGACCACCAGAGCCAGATAGTGGACCACCACAGTGGAGCAGACGGAACAGGTGGAGCAGAAGACCACCAGAGAGGAGCAGACGGACCTGAAGGCCACCACGGTGGAGCAGATAGAGCAGGAGCCCACCACTAACAAGGCTCTGTAGGGCAGCGATAATGCATACAATACTTGGCAGTGAAGGAAGGAAAGTCCAGGGTTAAAATAAGGTATGTGATCAGTGTGTGCCTAGGATCAGGTGTGCGTGTGATTAGTGCTGGTTGAGCTCCAGATGTTCAGGGAGAAAGTGGGTTCCCTGCTGGACACGATGAAGGAAAGGACCTTCGCTGGAGAGGACTGGATCGAGGACCTCGCTGATATGAAGGAATATTTCCTGGAGTCCATTGAAGGAATTTTCAGTTGAAAGATGCCTACAGGATCCTGGAGATCAGTCCTTCATCTCTGTCCAAAGAAGAGTGGGAGGAAGAGTACGAGAGCGTGAAGGAGAAACTGAAGAAGATCAGCCTAAACACTGTCAATAAAGCCATTACACAGTGAGATCGAGAAAGATGATATTAGTGAATTCTTTACAGTAATGCTTCTGCTTTATCATGTGAACTCTGACCTGTCATGCTGATTTGATTTTTCTGTAACTGAATGTATAAAAAAAGGAACGTGAAAAAAAAATTGACAAATTATTGTTAATTAAAAATTAATCTGATTTGATCTTTCTGTAACTGAGTGTGTCAAACTAGTATAAAGTGACTATTATTCATCTGGCATGTGATCTCAATGTTTGACCTGCTCCGTATGAAATAAAACCACCTTCAATTATATGAACGAATCTTCATCTCATGGGAGTTAATGTGATTTTACATTTACATTTACATTTAATCATTTAGCAGACGTTTTATCCAAAGCGACGTACAATATGAGAACAATAGAAGCAATTAGACCATCGAGAGTGCAGCAGTATACAAGTGCCCTGACAAGTTTCAGTTAGCCCAGTACATATAGCCAGGGTTTTTTTTTTTTTTTTTAATAAATAGATGGAATAGGAAAGTGTTAGTACTAGTTGGTCAGGTGCTGGTAAAAAAGACGCGTCTTTAGATGATTTTTGAAAATGGCTAAAGACTCAGCTGTTCGAATTGAGATCGGGAGGTCATTCCACCAGCTGGGCACATGAAAAGGTCCGTGAGAGAGATTTGGTACCTCTTTGTGATGGCACCACAAGGCGTCGTTCACTTGCAGACCGCAAGCTTCTGGAGGGTGCGTAAGTTTGAACTAGTGAGTTTAGATATATTGGTGCAGTGCTAGTTGTTGTCTTGTAGGCAAACATCAGTGCCTTGAATTTGATGCAAGCGGTAGCCAGTGTAACCTGATGAAGAGAGGGGTAACGTGAGCTTTCTTTGGTTCATTAAAGACCACTCTGGCTGCTGCATTCTGGATCAGTTGCAGAGGCTTGATAGTACATGCGGGAAGGCCCGCCAAGAGAACATTGCAGTAGTCCAGTCTGGAGAGAACAAGAGCTTGGACAAGGCGTTGTGCAGCATGCTCAGACAGGAAGGGTCTAATCTTCCTAATGTTATATAAGACATATCTGCAGGACCGGGCCGTTGTAGCAATATGGTCTGTGAAGCTTAACTGATCATTGATCACAACTCCAAGGTTGTGTTTTGTTCGGCACACGGTTCGGGTTCGGCCGCGTGCTTTCTCGTATTGTCTTGTTCTGTGTTGCACGCAGCTTGTGTTTTTTTTCACTGGCTGCGTGCTTTCATGTTGTCATGTCTTGTGTGAACACGCGGCTTATGAGTATTCTCATTAGCTGCGTGTTCGTGTCCTGTTTAGCACATGGCTGATGATTGTTATTGCTGGCCATTGTGCTTGTGTTTTTGTTTTGTGTGAGCACATGGCTTTTGTCCTAGTTTTCTGTCTGCCATGTGCTCTCATGTCAATTTGTCTTGACCCCACCCACCTTGTTTCCTGATTATTGGTTAATTTGCCCCACCTGTCAAATGTCAAATGTTGAATGTCAAATGTCCTGTCCTGTCCCGTCCCAGCCTTGCCAGTCTGTTTTCCCCTACGGGGTAGTTTTTGTTTGTTTTAATTTACATTTTTTGCTAATAAAGGATATTTTATTAGAATATTTGCTAATATTTTTCAGGATTTACCTATAGATAATTATTTGCCATCCAGACTTTAATGGAGTTTATACAATTTAAAAGAGTAGGCAATTTTGTAATTTCATGAGACTTAAAAGAGATATAAAGTTGAATATCCTCTGCATAGCAATGATAGCGAATGCCTTCAAAACTACTTATCAGTTTCCCCAGAGGCAACAAATTCAAGGCAAAAAGCAATGGGGCCAAAACAGAACCCTGGGGAACACCACAGGACACCGGTGCTGTAGATGAAGTGTAATTTTGAACTCTTACTGAGAAAGACCGGTCTGATAAGTATGATGAAAGCCAACTCAAGGCTGTACCTGAGATACCAACCTCCTGTCTAAGCCTCTCAACTAATATACAATGATCAACTGTATCAAAAGCAGCAGTGAGATCCAATAAAACCAGTACAGAGCATTCTCCTGCATCGCCTTGCATTAACAAGTCATTTAAAACTCTAAGAAGAGCAGTTTCATTTGTTTTGCAGGATATATTTTCTTTAATGTGATTTAAATTATCTTTTTTTAAATGCTGTCAACTTTGTTTTATTCTTGGATAAAATATCATATCATACATGCAAATGGTAAAAAAAAGAAAAAGAAAAAAGTAAGCCTTCTTTTGTTTCAGAGCTTTAAGTATTTAAAAAAAAAAAAAACAGAAAGTCTGAAACTCCTTGCCATTTCCAAATATAGGGGGGCTATATTTATTATTTTAATGTATTTTTATTTGATGTCTTTTTGTACAATGGCATACAGAAATTTTAATTTCATTTGTACAAATTAGTATTTACAATTTGGAATAAGCTATAGCATACATAAGCACTTATAGCTAACTGTACAAAATTGAGGAGGAGTAAAACAATAAAAGAGAATGAATATGAATAATAAAGCATGAATAAGTGTATGGAAAGTGCTGGAAACCCTTGCAGCAGACGCAGACATCACTTTCAGGCAGAATAACTTTGATGTGGCAGACGTAAACGTCACGCAGACGTCACGTTCAGGCAGCAGAACTGTGATGTGGCAGACGCAGACGTCACGTTCAGTGAGACGAGTGCATGTAACAGCGTAATATTAATGGACTCGACCGTACGCCATAAAAGAGTCCGACTTCACGTCTCCGCTTTCAATTCCGCCGCCGACTGCAAGCGGCTGCTCTCGCCGATAGGTCTGCACAGTGCTGCATGAAGTCAAACACACCTATTTCCTTTTCTAGTACTAGCTTCGCCTCAGTGGAGAACGGCACATCACTAACTGTTACTGCAGTGTTAATCAAGAGACAGTTGAAGCGGAAGTTCGGTTGATTGCAGAGTGTTGGAGACTGGCTGAGAGCACGAGAGAGAGATCTGCTAGAGCCGTGAGTTTCCGTCAGAACGCTGTTGTATTTTGGTCTTCTTTCTGACTGTATGCATTTTTGACAGTCTTTTGTGTTTTCGAGTGATCCATGCATATCTGACATGAGAACAGAAACATTTAAATAAGACTTAACAATAAATAGTAATAATAATGTGTATGAATCTGGAACAGAAGATTTATGTACAGATTTGTGCATTATTTACTCTATATATACAGCTGTATAGAAAATGTGCATATGTATTTATATAGTACTTGAGAGAGAGAGGCAATAGAGATGGAGAATGAATTACAGGCATGAATTACAACACAGGTAATGATTCATGTGTTAGTTGTTTAGGCTGGAGATGGCATGGGGGAAAAAACTGTTTTTATGCCTAGATGTTCTAGTGCACAGAGATCTGTAGCGTGCTTTAACTTTATGAATGAAAAGAGCGCAAATCAAACACCGCATTGCTGTTGCCTCTCCATGCATCTCTCAGAAATCAGAGCTGGGCAAGAGTAATCAACTAAAATAATACATCATACACGTTCTATTATTTGTGTATATTTAAAAGGCAATCATTTAAACCTTATAGGCTACAAGGTATACCGCGGTTTGGAAAAGTCACGGTTTCAAAACCACTAAAACTTTTCTGTTATACCGTTCCTGTGGTATGCACAGTTTTTTACGTGTCGTCAAAGAAGGAAAGTGCAGGACTCCCTCAGTTGTGAGCAGTGAAGAGCTTAATGAGTCACACGACCCCTCCCCCTCCTGATAGCGGTCAGTTATGGAGTCAATTTAATGTGGCATATAAAATATTATATTAAATTATATATTCAATTATAATATATATTATATTAAAAAAGAAAATATTATATAATTATATTAAAAAATATTATAAAAAAAGATAAAAAATCATTAAGCTGTCATGTGTGTATTCGTGAAGTCGAAAGGTAATCTAATAATGTGGTTTAAATGTTAAAAAAAAGAAATACATTTGAAGACATCTTGCTATACCAGGCCCCTGATAGCACACGTACATCTTGGAGACGTCTATTTGACATCTGCATTTACATCTGCAAGACGTATTTTTTAGGGTGTTTGCTCACCTGCAATACGTCTATTGAACGTCTCCTTTTAGATGTCAAATAGACATCTATTAGATGTCTTTAAGATGTTTATGATTTAGAATGTTTGTAAAACTGACATCTGAAAGACGTCTGTCAGACGTTTGTAGACTGCAGATGCTTTCCAGATCAAGAGATCTTTAACAGACATCTTGCAGACGTACGTGTGCTATCTGGGGCTATTCGAACCAAATGTATTTACTCAGTATTAGGATATGACTACTTGTTTTTTATTACAGCCCGTGATAATTAATACATTACAAAACATTGTAAAAATTAGGCAAAAAGAAAGTCATCCCACTCCTCTACGTCTACATCGCTTGGATTACAGCATCACGCGCCTTCTTTTTGAATGTGATTTTTCTCCAATGAGGGGGCGGAACATATGGCAAAATACGCTACAGCACTTATATTATTGCACTGGGGTGCGTTTCCCAAAAGCATCGTTAGCCAACTATGGTCGCAAGTTCCGTCGTTGCCAGCATAGTTCAACGATTCGGTCTTTCCCGAAACCATAGTTCAAACGAACGTTCGCAATCAGCGTCACAAACTTACGTGGTTGGAACTGCGGCTCTCGACCTGTGGTTAGAAGCATAGTTTCTTGTTAACAAGATATATGGGCTTAAATAAATATGCTCTTGGGCACAGCAAGCAAGCTAACATGCAGTACTATCTGCATCTTCCATTCTATCTAAATATAAAATGCATTTTAATTATGCATTTTTGTAAGTGCCGTTTTTGAGAAGTGTGCATGTGCATAAATGCCTAAGGGAACCCGGAGTGTGACGTAAGAGGGAACTCGCGATGAATCAAACATCAAATAAAGCAAAATGACAGGGAACAAAAAATAGTAAATTAGTCAGTAGGTGCCATGTTCAATACAGCAGCATCTTAGAGATCTCTAATCAGTTAAATAGCAGAAGTTATTCCTGCGTGTGACGTCATTAACAATGGTCCTATGTTGCTGAACCAATGTGGTTCAAACAACGGAGATGCGACCGTGTTCGGGAAACAGTCGCGACTTGCTAGTTCTTTTCCAAAACAATGCTATGGTGGTTAATCAGCGAGTTACGTCGTTGTTCGGGAAACGCACCCCTGGTTGGCTATTAACTGCGAGCAGACAGTGTGTCAATCAATGCATTGGAGAATACAGGCGAACATAAATAAAAAAACGAAGTTGCTTGTCAGATTTCCCTAACAAGCGACCATATTTTTTAAAATAAGCCCAAAAAACCACAACCCACAACCAGGGATTTTTTTCCCGCAACTTTACAAAAAAAGAAGCCCAAAGTCGCGTATAATACGTGGACATGGCAACTGTGCTCACTGACTATGGAGTCAATTTAATGCGGCATATATGCAAAAGAAAATGAAGTATTGCAAGAAGAAAATAAGTTTTGCAAAGAAAAATAAAGAATTGCAAAATATAAATAAAACAGAGCAAAAGCAATGATTTTGCAATACATATTTTCCATGGCCATATCTACTAATTTATTTGCAATGCAGCTTTTATTTTGCGTTTCCTTTTATTTACCGTTTTCCCCTTTGCGCTTCACGTTTCTGCGCGTCTCACTTTGTGGTGCTGTTTTGACATGGGGGTGGAGTCAGGGGATGGGGGCGTGTCCAACAGGCCTGGGCATGCCTCCCTGGAAGTGACGTCATCGGCCCGAGAAGCAGATCACAGCTGATCCAGGCACCGTCATTGAGCAGAGGCCTGCGGGCGGATCGTTTCCTTTTATTCACTAGCTTTAAAACATGCATGTTTTCATTTTATTAACAAATGTATATGTGTATTAGCAGTGTTTTGCTCAAGTTAAAGAAGTTGTTAATATGAACATCTGCTGTTTATTTCTCTCAATGTGTGCACACTTTTATAGCATTAAAATGTGTGTTGTTTCATTTGGTTAACTAAATGTGCATTAATAGTGCTTGTTTAAAAGCAAAGCGTTCTTTGTTTACATTAGTTCAGAGTTACTGCTAGTTTTAATGTAAAAGAATGCAATTAACTTCACAAACTATACATCATTAAAAAGGTCTAAGACTCAAGCTTCATATCCATCTCGACTTCGTTTTTCATTTACATAACTCCTGGCATAAATTAAGAAATGACTGTCACTAGAAGTTTAAAAAAAAAAAATGAAGCTTGAGTCTTTTTGGTTTAAATTTCTCGTGGCCACGAGATATTAATGGGTAAACAAACCAGCGTGACCATAGCAACCTGGGATTATCAGAGATGTATTTATTAATATTTTATTTTTAATTAAGAAATTATACAAAAAAAAAAAACATTATTAAATTATTTTATTAACACCACCACGGGGTAATTTGACCTATGGCTGTTTTTCAAATAGGCTACATAATATATTTTCAATTAAAAATATCCAAGTCTTACAGTCATTGACTTTTACTAAAATTGTGTTATTTACAATCCCGTTTAGTGTTAAAAAAATTGTTTAGATAAAACCAGAACAAAAATGGGGCATTTATACCTATAAGCGCCATCGGGACAAATTTACGCCTAATTCCTGTCATCACGTTCAAATGAAGATGTTTTAGATGTTTATTCCTCTACTCATAAATGTTCAAACTTTGGATTAAATGTTAATTTGTGTTTGCAATTTTTTATCGTTTATGGTTCGCTACTGTGTTGCTTATTTATTCCTGAAAAAAAAATCTGAATTATGATGTAATGAATAAAACAATTTTTATGATTACCCCAAGTTTATTGGTGTTGTTCTCTTATTCAAATGATAAATTATATAACTAAACAAATTAATTAATTAGGTGAAACTGTGCACTTGAATTTGTCATTGTACATCCTTTGCAATGTGGTGAATTAGTATTGCTTATAATAGTCTATTTAGGGTGTTTTAGTCATTTAAATAACATGGGTTATCTTGAAACATTTTATTAGCTATAATATTACAACACCCAAGTATGTATTTATTTCCTCGTAATTCTCGTTGTCATTGCAGGCTGGTTTATATTCATCATTAAGAAAAGTGATTAGTGTAACCTGCTTAAAAATAGCTGTGAACTTAAAACAACAAGACAAAAGCATAGCTGATGACTAAAAATAATAATTTTATGACTCTAGACATTGTGAAGACAGTGGCATAATACAGTGACATACTATGTTTTTAGCCATATCATTGGAATTTTTACCGGATTTTCACACGGTTTGGTTTGTTACAAACGGCAGAGATTTAGTTTTTTAGATTTAGACGCTGTCACACATTGAAAAATACGTGCTTTCATGCTAAAAGACTTTGTATTATGCTCTTTAACAAAAACATATGGTAGGCTATAGCATATTGATAAATGAATGAATTTTATATTTTAATAAAGAAACAAGTTTGATTGTTCATTTGAATTTATTTCTCTCTCTCACACACACACACACACACACACACACACACACGTGAAAAGAACTTAAAATAATAGTGGAAACAATTTAAAATACGCCATAATGTTTCATCATAAAGGTAAGAGTAATACATCATTCGGAAATGTAAAGGGTCTACTTTTATTTGTGTGCATTCACAATATCAACAAAACGTGCTTTTATTAAAGTGAATAGAAAAACAGAGGATGCGCTTGCTGTCTTGTCTTGAGCAGAAGCGGTTCACAATGATGAACTGAAACGAATTGAGTCACAAATATGATAAATATATCTATAGAAAGCTTTAAATTACTACTTTAAAACGAAATAATTCAAATCGAAAACAAAAACTCTTTCATTATGTAATCCGTAAAGATGCATTTCTCTAAAGACACGTCCAATGAGGAGATGGCGAGTCATTTTTCATCACCGTCTAAAATATAAAAATAAGGAAAAGCCTAAAACAGGCCCGATTATATTTTTTTTCTGATTTTTACGTTGCTCTGCTCTTAATTCCTTAACATTTAAAGGGTTTTCTGCAACGTAATTTTGTCTGCTGAAATGATTGCGGGGCAAATCACAGGTCAGTCTGAGCGCTCGTGGTGCGCACAGTGCGTCCAGCTGTACACCTGCAGGCGCCGCTGACCACTAATGACACAAGCATGAAATGATGTGCTCCCCGAGTAAGAACACATCCTCTGAAAGTTGAAGAACAGAAAAAAAAATAATGTTACACGTAAGTAACGTTAGTTACGATGACATAATATTATAAATGGTAAAATAACCAAAATTATTGTTCAATCTTGCTTGTGAGGTTATTGCAACAGTAAACTGCACAAAATACGGGCATAAATTGCTCGCTCTCCGTTGACTCCGGTGCTAGCGTAGAGGAGACCCAACCAATATGGCGGCGACGCTGGATTACGTTCCAGCATGTCATGAGGCGTCTACGTATATTATAGGTGTGTTAACTTCATGCGGCGCCATGAAAACCGACCATCGGCTGACTTGAAGAAGTGCATGCCGGTTAGAAAATTTGTCCGACTTGAACCGGCGCCGACGCCACGTCACTGTCAGGTGTGGCATCAAAGTCCCGCGAGAGTGTTTCGAGAGCAGCCGGCTCACTCAGCCGCTGCAGTTTCTCCAGAGCGACTGCGGGAGCGCTGATGACCACACAGCTGTTTCACGATTGGCCAAATTCACCACATGACAACAATGACGTGTGTTTCTAACATCTTCAATTCTAATACAGTTCACAAATCTTATTTTACTAGGAAAATATCACAATCGTGTGAAAAAATGGAAGCTAAGCCAAACTTGGAACATTTTATAAAAAGAGATTAAACAAATGGTACTACATTAGATAAAATTAAGAACAAAAAAAGCAAGAAAGACCTATGAAGCTTTTTGTTCATTTAAATTGTTGTAATTTTACCCCTGGCATGAATTGTTTCACTTTACATATTCTTATGAATGTTTACTTGTTTTTGTACTTGTTGTGAATTGTATATGCTTGTACAAACCTTTGTATAATTTTTGCATAATAATAATAAAAAAATACTGCCCACAAATCTGTTTTTAGAACAGTAAAAGCTTTTTTTACTGTATTGTCACAATGTTATAGCGAGTCACATTTAATAATAAAAAAAACACTGATAAAGGCTTATTGGTATTTAAATAGTACGTTTATGTACTTTATTCTTGAACAGATGGCCCTGTATTAAGCAGTATATAAAAAGTGTTTCTGTTGTTCATGAAAACATTTCTAAAACATCCGTGCATTTGACAAATATAGCATCTGTCACGTCTGTGTGCACCGTGAATAACATGCTGTGTGCACCGTGACAGCATGTTATTCACTTCATCTGTGATAATCAGAGTTGGGCACTTTACTTAAAAAAATTAATTAGTTATAGTTACTAGCTACTTCTCACAAATAGTAACTGAGTTAGTAACTGAGTTACATCATTATAAAAGTAATTAATTACCAGGGAAAGTAATTATTGCGTTACTTTTTAAAAAATGTTCAAATGTCAGATAACTTTGGATGCCCCCAATATTAAATATGTTAAATTAATGAAATGGGCACTAAAAAGAATAAATGATTATCATAAAACATTGTACATTAATCTACACTATTTATCTACTGACACTTAGTATCAGTCAGTGAAGCATTATAATATAATATTATGATAGTTTTATATTATATGATGATAGAACTTTAGTAATTAGAATAACCAAGTATGAATGCATATTTGTCATCAATATAAAACGCAAGGATTAATGAGCTGCTGGGTTTATGAATATTAATCACGTTGTCTGAGTTCGCTCAAATTGATTTGCTGAAATCAAAACAGGGAGGATACTAGGTGAGCGCCAGCCACAACCAGAGAACCCGGCAGTTCTTAAAAGCTGAAGAATTCCAAAGGAACTCCGTTATTTTGACAGGAAAATACAACAAAGATTATCGTTTACATGAAGCGCGTCACTGCTGCATGTTATGAAAGACTCTCTTGCTCTGTATCTTTCTTTGTGTGCGTGTATGTGAGAGAAAGCAACGGCGAGTCGTGCTCTTCACACTAGAGTTTACGGTTCGTCAAATACAGCTACACTGCGCATCCATTCAGATGAACTGAAAAATTAAATTCTAATAATATAATATAGTAACGCCACGTTTTATTGTCAGCAACGGTAATGGCGTTGTAACGGGGGAAACAGTAATTCGTTTGATTACTCGTTACTGAAAAAAATAACGCCATTAGTAACGCCGTTTATTTATAACGCCGTTATTCCCATCACTGGTGATAAGAGTATCCAAACACCGCGAGAGCATCACTATCGGGAGCAGAAAGTGTCCGACTTGACGTCTCCGCTTTCAGTTCCGCCTCCGACTGCAAGCGGCTATGTTGTGGGCTATTCTCGCCGATAGGTCTGTGCGGCGCTGCATGAAGTCGAACACACCTTATGTCTATGTGCCCAGGCCTGTTGGACACGCCCCCGTCCCCTGACTCCACCCCCATGTCAAAACAGCGCCACAAAGTGAGAAACGTGAAGCGCAAAGGGGAAAACGGTATCGCAAGCTCAAACTTGACTGAAACGCAAAATAAAAGCTGCATTGCAAATAAATTAGTAGATATGGCCATGGAAAATATGTATTGCAAAATCATTGCTTTTGCTCTGTTTTATTTATATTTAGCAATTCTTTATTTTTCTTTGCAAAACTTATTTTCTTCTTGCAATACTTCATTTTCTTTTGCAAAACTTTATTTTCTTTTGCATATACAGGTGCTGGTCATATAATTAGAATATCATCAAAAAGTTGATTTATTTCACTAATTCCATTCAAAAGGTGAAACTTGTATGTTATATTAATTCATTACACACAGACTGATATATTTCAAATGTTTATTTCTTTTCATTTTGATGATTAGAGGATACAGCTCATGAAAGTCAAAAATCAGTATCTCAAAATATTAGAATATTACTTAAGACCAATACAAAGAAAGGATTTTTAGAAATCTTGGCCAACTGAAAAGTATGAAAATGAAAAGTGTGAGCATGTATAGCACTCAATACTTAGTTGGGGCTCCTTTTGCCTGAATTACTGCAGCAATGCGGCGTGGCATGGAGTCGATCAGTCTGTGGCACTGCTCAGGTGTTATGAGAGCCCAGGTTGCTCTGATAGTGGCCTTCAGCTCTTCTCTGCATTGTTGGGTCTGGTGTCTCTCATCTTCCTCCTCTTGACAATACCCCATAGATTCTCCATGGGGTTCAGGTCTGGTGAGTTTGCTGGCCAATCAAGCACAGTAACACTATGGTCATTGAACCAGCTTTTGGTACCTTTGGCAGTGTGAGCAGGTGCCAAGTCCTGCTGGAAAATGAAATCAGCATCTCCATAAAGCTTGTCAACAGAAGGAAGCATGAAGTGCTCTAAAACTTCCTGGTAGTTGGCTGCGTTGGCTGTGGACATCAGAAAACACAGTGGACCAACACCAGCAGATGACATGGCAGCCCAAATCATCACTGACTGTGGAAACTTCACACTGGACTTCAAGCAACATGGATTCTGTGCCTCTCCACTCTTCCTCCAGACTCTGGGACCTTGATTTCCAAATGAAATGCAAAATTTACTTTCATCTGAAAAGAGGACTTTGGACCACTGAGCAACAGTCCAGTTCTTTTTCTCCACAGCCCAGGTAAGACGCTTCTGACGTTGTCTCTGGTTCAGAAGTGGCTTGGTAGCCCTTTTCCTGAAGACGTCTGAGCGTGATGACTCTTGATGCACTGACTCCAGCTTCAGTTCTCTCACAAGTGTTTGAATCAGCTTTGCTTGACTGTATTCTCAAGCTTGCGGTCATCCCTGTTGCTTGTGCACCTTTTCCTACCCAAATTCTTCCTTCCAGTCAACTTTGCATTTAATATGCTTTGATACAGCACTCTGTAAACAGCCACACCTTTCAGTAATGACCCTCTGTGACTTACCCTCTTTGTGGAGGATCTCAATGTTCATCTTCTGGATCATTGCCATGTCAGCAGTCTTCCCCATTATTGTGGTTTCAAAGAACAAGAGGTACCCAGAATTTATACTGTAGGGATGGTCATTTATTCAAACTCAAATGTAAATATTCTAATATTTTGAGATACTGATTTTTGACTTTCATGAGCTGTATCCTCTAATCATCAAAATGAAAAGAAATAAACATTTGAAATATATCAGTCTGTGTGTAATGAATTAATATAACATACAAGTTTCACCTTTTGAATGGAATTAGTGAAATAAATCAACTTTTTGATGATATTCTAATTATATGACCAGCACCTGTATGCCGCATTAAATTGACTCCATAGTCAGTGAGCACAGTTGCCATGTCCACGTATTATACGCGACTTTGGGCTTCTTTTTTTGTAAAGTAGCGGGAAAAAATCCCTGGTCGCGGGTTGCGGTTTTTTGGGCTTATTTTAAAAAATATGGTCGCTTGTTAGGGAAATCTGACAAGCAACTTCGTTTTTTTATTTTTGTTCGCCTGTATTCTCCAATGCATTGATTGACACACTGTCTGCTCGCAGTTAATAGCCAACCAGTGCAATAATATAAGTGCTGTAGCGTATTTTGCCATATGTTCCGCCCCCTCATTGGAGAAAAATCACATTCAAAAAGAAGGCGCGTGATGCTGTAATCCAAGCGATGTAGACGTAGAGGAGTGGGATGACTTTCTTTTTGCCTAATTTTTACAATGTTTTGTAATGTATTAATTATCACGGGCTGTAATAAAAAACAAGTAGTCATATCCTAATACTGAGTAAATACATTTGGTTCGAATAGCCCCAGATAGCACACGTACGTCTGCAAGATGTCTGTTAAAGATCTCTTGATCTGGAAAGCATCTGCAGTCTACAAACGTCTGACAGACGTCTTTCAGATGTCAGTTTTACAAACATTCTAAATCATAAACATCTTAAAGACATCTAATAGATGTCTATTTGACATCTAAAAGGAGACGTTCAATAGACGTATTGCAGGTGAGCAAACACCCTAAAAAATACGTCTTGCAGATGTAAATGCAGATGTCAAATAGACGTCTCCAAGATGTACGTGTGCTATCAGGGGCCTGGTATAGCAAGATGTCTTCAAATGTATTTCTTTTTTTAACATTTAAACCACATTATTAGATTACCTTTTGACTTCACGAATACACACATGACAGCTTAATGATTTTTAATCTTTTTTTTACAATATTTTTTAATATAATTATATAATATTTTTTCTTTTTTAATATAATATATATTATAATTGAATATATAATTTAATATAATATTTTTAAAAAATTCTATAATATTTATGTGCCATTTTCTTTTTTATGTCATTTATTTGATAGTTATGTATACATTATTTTATTTTGAATGGAAGAAAAACCTGTTTTTGACCTCAAAATAAAGCACTTTCCCTCTGTACATGGCTGTGGGGACGAGCAATTTTGTGGTGCTTGGAATTCTTTATAATTAATTAAAAACAAATATTGTCACATTGATGCCTCAAGAAGGTGTAATTGTTCAAATAACACATTGTTTCATTTTAAAATATATATTTTTTTAAATTGTAACCAAGTGTTTTTCAAGTGTAATATTTCTGTAAAGGCTAGGGACAGAAAAATGGACATTTCCATAGAATGACCCCTATATATTTTATGCTATATATATATGTGGCTATGTTACAGCTGCCCTTTGAAACTCTTGTGTTTTTCTCCTTTTCCATCTCTCCAATCCTATTCTGCTCACAGGTGATTGGAGACGAGTTTTGTTCCCAATTTTGTTGCAGTTTGCTAATTTTTGTAAAATAGCTTCTGTTTTTGCTTTTTAGATAAAAGAGTGGTTTCAGTTTAATATGTTGCAGGCTCATTTATTGGTAATAAATAATTGATAAATAATACTGATGATCATAAATCATCAAAAAAATATTGGGCTTGTTTTGGGCTTGTTTTTGAAGCTGCGGTTGCTTATTTGTCTCGCGAGAGTTGGCAACTGTGTCAGTGAGAGTAACCTGTGTGTAGGATGATGGCCGAAGGAGATGAATCACTTGATCTTTTTCCCCTGTCGAAAAACACCTGCCGTATGGAATTTTTTCCCGTAACGTAGACCAATCATGTTCAGTACACAAGGATGTTCCATACAGTTGACATTATAGCGCCGATCGCTAAATAAATACTTCCAGGTCGTACATAAACTATCTGTGTCATCTTCATTTCTCCCTCTTTCACCCTCGATCAAGACAGAGACATGATACATTTATTTTTAGAAATTATTAATTTTATAGTTTAGAACACTGAATAGGGCAAATAGTTCCCTGTTCTCTTTTTTCCATACTTTTCCAGACCTGCAAATTACTTAAGTGAAATACTTCAGGAAGCAGCGAGCCAAAGTTTATTTATATAGCACATTTCATGCACAGTGGTAATTCAAAGTGCTTTACATAAAAGGAAGTAAAATAGTCATTAAAAAAAAATAATCACAACAATAAAAATGAGGAATTAAAAAAAATTAAAATAAAAACAAGGAATTAAAAAAAATATAAAAATCCTCAAGCTTTGTTCAAACTCTTCCGCACTAAGTGTAAAAACCTTCCAAAAAAACCTACAGTAACTATTCCACTACTTCACTCCCTACTTACTTTGACCATCATATCTGACCTATTCGCTAAAACTCGGGGCGCGCTCCTAATGGTAGGAATTTAGAGTTGGTAGAGCGATTTACTAGCCTGACTACACCAGACTTCATACTTCCGCTCAATTTCAGTTCACTTCTATACTCAGTCTGATATAGCAAACCATCTCCCAGATTAGGCTTGTTTGAGATGAGCAAAATCTGCGCAGAACTGATCACCGGTGATCGCTGCAAGATGCATGCCGGTTAGACAAGTGTCCGAGTTACGTCCGCCTTGCTCTCATGTCATGCTGAGGTGTGCCAAAAAACTCTCGCGACGGCGAGGCGGCTGTGTCGGATTGAGCAGTCGCGTGCAGTTGCTCTAGACTGACTGCGCTGATCAAAAGCATGATGGGAAACGACTGACTGACGACACAGCTTAATGCTCATTGGTTCAGACAACCGTGATGCTGCGTTCTCTTCTAAAATGTTTTATTTTTTTAATCTGATTTCATGCTATTATATATTTAAATTGTGCATTAATATTCCCAAACACTATGACAGTGCGATCTCTTTGTGAGATATGTGATTGTTGTCATATTTTCTATAAAAACCTAAAATACATGTTTGAATTCAAATAAAAATGGATGATAAATATGCCTTTCATATGGAATTAAATAGCAAGCACTTTGAGTGTCTTTTTCATCGCATTTATATTCATATAACAGCAACAGAACTGAAATTATATCATGTTTATCAGCAGCACAGCGCATGAGTGAGAATAACGCGATATCTGCCTTTGATCTCGTTGTATCTGTTCTTCTTTGAGAGCACCGAACTGTCCGTCTTGACTGCGCTTATTTCACTCCTCTCCTCACTGCAGCCGCCTACTCTCCCTACATTTCAGGCGAGGCGCAGCGCATCCCAAACAAGCCTATCAATGTAGATGTCACAACCCTCTCTGGAGCCAGGGAAACGATGAGACGAGGAGTTCTTGAAACAATATTTAATGATAAACACACGGGGGTCACAGGAACACACGACATGACGTTTAAGATCGGACACAGAGGCAGGGAAACACAGGGCTTATAAACACTGGGAATCAAACGAGGAGATCTGAAACAGGTGGGGAACAATCAAACACGGAAGGAGACTAATGAACTCATGACACTAAACGAGGACAGGAACAACCAAATATGGGTACGAGAGGAGGGGAAAACACAAGACACAGGACTGACAGTAGAATCGGTGGGCGGGGCTAAACAGGCAGTGATGCCGAAGCAGGCGTTGATCTTCTTCTGTGGAGGCAGTGTTTATCCACACTATTACATCATAGAGTAGAGCATTCCACAAGCTGTCGTTTGGCAGACTGGCTTCAATATAAGCTGATTTTAGACTAACAAGACGGTTTTGAGTTCTGAAACTTACAGGATGTAGTACAATGGTTTCTCAGTTCATGACCCCTTAAAGTTATTAATGTCAACTACTGTTGTTGAGTAACTGTCAGTCATAATGCTTCCTGTTGCAAGCCTGTGCGGTCTCTAAACTGTCCGGCTGTTGCACTGCTCTCACGATTAACTTTTGCCTTCTGTGATCTGAAGTGGGGACCAAGATCATTTCACTTTTAGGTCTTCCAAGGTTACATGGTAATTTTCCACTATGAGGGGAAATGGGCAAGGTTCAAGTTTCACAATTTGTTTCACGTTTCTAGATTCTACAGTCAAAGACAGAGAGACCGACAAAAACAAACTACGTGAGACATAATGGCATCTGAGTATGAAGGTTAGTGTAAATTAAATTACCTAATATAATACTTTACACTGTAATTTATTATTTTGATTTTTAGTAAACTAAATTTAAACTGTTTATCCAATTGATTTATTCAATGTATTTAAAAGAACATAATGACTTCTCTGAACTTTTGGTAAGTCAACCTCAAAAAAAAAAAAGCCATGCTGTTTACAGCTGGTTTACTGAAAGTTTAATTATATGCAGTTTTTTTGTTTCTGCATTGATAGCACTAAACAGTAAAACATAAAAAAAAAACAAAAAAAACAATGTAATCTAAATGAGTATTTCATGGTCACATTGCATGTCCTATAACATTTCTGAATGTATAGGCCCTTTCGCACCGCAGGAACCTTTTCATAGTACCGGAACTAATTGTGGAACTACCCACTTTTTGGCGTGTTCGCACCGCGGGAACTAGGAACTGTTTTAGTTCCCGGAACTCGTTTGGAGGAACTAAATTAGCTCCTACTTCAGAGTAGGGTCTAAAACAGTTCCATAGGGACTATCGTGACGTACGTGTACGCTGATTGGCTAAACGCGTACGAAAACGCCCTACCCGCCATGATTTAAAACGCCGTGTAAACATCGCATCAACTTATATTTTGCACGAATGGAGAACAGCGATAGATGGACGGATGCTTAAGTGCAGGCACTTTTGAACATTTTGAACTCCTTTCCGATCTTTCAATCGCTTGACGTATAGCCTAAGTTACGTCGACATTCCATGTCCATTATTGTGAACCCCGCGAGACACAACAAAAACACAGCTCCGATCACAGCGTCCTCCATCCCCCTGTTGTTATAGTTGTTCTTCTTTGTTGTCGTTGTTGAACGCCGCGCACAAATGACGTCGCTGTCGACCGGCTTATGTCACTTCTTAGTACCCACTGTCGGTGCGAATGCGACCCTTTCAATGGTACTGGGAAATAGTTCGTGCAAAATCGTCCCAGTACTTTAGTACTGTACTTTTAGTTCCCTATCTGTCGGTCACTACGAGTTATGTCGTGACGACATAGGGGATTTACTTGGGAGCCCCAATCATCTCTGACTTAAGAGAAAACGCCAATGAACATTGGCTAGTGGATTTTGCATACCTGCGCCACTCCCCGTGCACACGGGTATAAAATAGGCGGCAGGTGCATCCACTCATTAGATTTTTGCTTCGGAGCCGAGTGGATGAAC
This sequence comes from Acrossocheilus wenchowensis, assembly GCA_029620275.1. Lineage (NCBI taxonomy): Eukaryota > Metazoa > Chordata > Actinopteri > Cypriniformes > Cyprinidae > Acrossocheilus > Acrossocheilus wenchowensis. The sequence goes on from JAJUBA010000255.1 coordinate 101,373, forward strand.
GTGTTGATCTCCACAAAGAGCCATTCATCATCTGTCTGGAAGCTGTTCTGGTTGGCGTTATGGTGCGAACAGCGGTGTCCCTGTCTGCAGCGATTCCCCTGGGCACTTCAACTAAAAGAGCAGATTTCCTAAAAGAGCAAATTACGGTCGGTTCGCGTCTTTTTAAAGACGCCGTTCCGGCCGTGTCCTCTTGGTTGCGGTCGTTTCCTATCCTCAGTCCACGGCCACGATCGTTGTCTTCAGTGTCTGGGCATCCAGCGCGCTGAAGCTGCGTTCGTGGATGGTTTATGCGTTCGCTCTGAGCGTGTAACCATGGCAGCGCTGCGATCGCGCCTCTCTCTCCTCACGGGGATGGGAGGGGCTCCCTCTGTTACTACCCGCGCTGGCTTCTCTGCCACGAGCAGAGAACCATCGGCTAGTACTCTGGGCGATCCGAGGGTTACAGTGAGAGCTTTTCCGCCGGGCCAGTCCCCACGGACCTCTCACTCCTCCCGCAGCAGCTGTTCTGTGCGGCTCCCCGGTGATTCTGCGGTGCCGTCTCACGGCGTGCCCAGCGTTTCATTCGGTGCGCCGATAGAGGATCAGATGTCGATCGCAGCATCGGGGGATGGGCAATCGTCCTCTGAGGATGAAAATTCGGCGGGGCTGCCTCCCTCGGGAGTCGCGGCCGCCGCCGAATCGGACCCAGAGTTGACGGCCGTGCTTTCCCGGGCCGCCGCGAGCGTCGGGCTGGAGGCGTGCACACCTCCTAGTCCTGAGCCCTCGCAGCGAGATGATTGGTTCCTCGGCACGGGCTGTGGCTCGCGACCACGCCCTGCCCCGGTTCCTTTCTTCCCGGATGTGCATGGGGAGCTGACGAAGTCGTGGATGGCCCCTTTTTACGGCCAGAAGCGGCTCGTCTGCCTCCCCCATCCTCGCTACCCTCGACGGCGGAGCAGCTAGGGGGTACGTTGACATTTCCCGGGTGGAGAGTGTGTTTGCGGTGCACCACAAAGCGCCACCACTTGGAGGAATCGTCTCGTCTCCCGTCCAAAGCCTGTAGGCTGACGGCCGCCCGCGGTCAAAGCTTACAGTGCTGCGGGCCAAGCTGCTTCTGCCCTGCATGCCATGGCTATCCTGCGAGTACACCAGCCAAGGCATTAAAATGCACGAGGGTGGTACCAACCCGAGGTTGATGCAGGAACTGTGCTCGGTGACTGACTGTGCCCTACGGGCGATGGAAGTCACAGCGCAGTCCCTCGGGAAGGCGATGTCCACACTTGGGGTCCAAGAGGGCCATCTATGGCTCAGCCTGGAGAAGAGCGATGTCGACAGTGCGCTGTTCGCCGCTCTCATCTCCCAGGCTGGACTGTTCGGCGACACGGTCGAGGACTGTGCCCAGCAGTTCTCGGCAGTACAGAAGCAGACCGAGGTCAATTGCCTAACAGGTAAGTAGCTTGCCCCGGCGTGATGCACCGCTCCGCCGCAGGGCAAGCCCCAGTCTGCTTGTCGCCGTGGGCGCCCTCCCGCGTCCTCCAGAGCTGCTCCGCCCCGTGCTGAATCGTCCCATAGGCCGGTGCGTCGAGCCTCTCGCTGGAGTGCGGCGCCCCCCGTGTCCCAGTTGGCCCCTAATCGCCCAGATAGGCGACAAAGCGGCCCTGACACGGGCAACCCAGTGATGTGGGAAGCTGCTCTTTCTCAGGAGACGGCAGGGACAGCGCCGCTCCTTCCCCCGGAGGAGGGCCGGGTGGAAAATCTCTGGTTCTGTTCCGCCGCTGGCTCAAGGGCCAGCGGCCCCCACTTTGTCAAAAGAAAGAGCCATTTCCCTTTCCTCTGGGTTTTCAGGTCCACGGGCCGACAGTGTGTGACGCGTTGCCTCCTCACTCTCGCCCACGACCCATCTTGCCAGCGGCCAAGAGAGTGCGGTTCAGGGGACGCAGTGCCTCCCCACGCACCTCTAGCCAGTCCCCTCTGGGACCCAGGGAGTTTTGCGAGGATGCCTCAGAACGCACAGCCTTCTGTACCATACCGCTCTACTCCCCTTCGCTGCACCACCACAGGTACGTCGATCGTGCCGTTGGAGCCACTTGCACGGTGTCTGGAGGCGTGGCTCACGCTGCCCAGCCCGTCTCGTTGGCTCACGCGCATGATTCGACTCGGCTACGCGATTCAGTTCGCCAGGCGACCTCCCAAGTCCAGCGGCGTTCTCGAGACTTCAGTGGTAGCTCGGAACGCTCCTGTCTTGCGCGAGGGGATTGCTGTCCTCCTGGCATAGGATGCAATCGAGCCGGTCCCTCCAGCCGAGATGAGGCAAGGGTTTTGCAGCCCTTACTTCATCGTACCCAGGAAAGGCGGTGGTCTTCGACCAATCCTGGACCAGCAAGTCTTAAACCGGGCCATGCACAGGCTCCCGTTCAAGATGCTGACAAACGGGCGTATGTCAAATGCATCCAGCCCCAGGATTGGTTTGCAGCGATCGACCTGAAGGACGCTTACTTTCGTGTTTCGATCCTTCCGCGACACAGACCGTTCCTACGGTTTGTGTTCGAGGGTCGGGCATGGCAGTACAGGGTCCTCCCCTTCGGGCTGTCCTTGTCCCCCCCGTGTCTTCGCGAAGGCACGGAGGGCGCCCTTGCCCCGCTACGGGAAGTGGGCATCAGGATCCTCAACTATCTCGAGCATGGCCCGCGTGCGAGAACAGTTGTGTGATCACAGGGACCCAGTGCTTCAGCACTAAGCCAGTTGGGGCTTCAGGTCAACTAGGAAAAGAGCAAGCTCTCCGTTGTGCAGAGAAACTCTTTTCTCAGTATGGAGTTAGACTCGGTGAGTGTGGTGGCGCGTCTCACCAACGAGCGTGCCCAGTCCGTGCTGAACTGCCTGAGTTCCTTCAGAGGCAGGACGGTGGTACCACTGAAACCCTTTTCAGAGGCTCCTGGGGCATATGGCATCCGCAGCCGCAGTCACGCCGCTCGGGTTGCTTCATATGAGACCATTTCAGCACTGGTTGCACTCCCGAGTCACGAGGTGGGCATGGCGTCGCGGTACACTTCGTGTGAACATCACACAGGAGTGTCGCCGTTCCTTCAGCCCCTGGACGGACCTTGTCTTTCTACGGGCCGGGGTGCCCCTAGAACAAGTGTCCCGGCATGTCGTTGTCACGACGGATGCCTCCAGTACGGGTTGGGGCGCTACATGCAACGGGCAGGCAGCCTCGGGGCCCTGGACAGGGCCTCGACTGCTTTGGCACATCAACTGCCTAGAGCTGTTGGCAGTGCATCTGGCCTTGCGGCAGTTCCGGCCACTGCTGCTCGGCAAGCACGTGTTGGTCCGTACGGACAACACTGCGACTGTCTCGTACATCAACCGGTTGGGAGGTGTACGATCACGTCGCATGTCACAGCTCGCCCGCCATCTCCTCCTCTGGAGTCAGACGCGGCTCAAGTCGCTGCGTGCTGTCCATATTCCGGGGGAGCTCAATCATGCGGCCGACGCGCTCTCACGACAGCTCACGTTCCCCGGAGAATGGCGACTCCATCCCGAGACGGTCCGGCTGATCTGGAGTCGATTCGGGGAAGCTCAGGTAGACCTGTTTGCTTCCCGCGAGTCCTCCCACTGCCAGCTGTATTTCTCCCTGACCGAGGGCCCCCTCGGCACGGACGCACTGGCACACAGCTGGCCTCGGGCTCTGCGCAAGTATGCGTTTCCCCCTGTGAGCCTGCTTGCACAGACACTGTGCAAGGTCAGGGAAGACGAGGAGCAGGTCCTGCTGGTCGCGCCATACTGGCCCACCCGGACCTGGTTTCCCGAACTCATACTCCTTGCGACAGCTCTTCCCTGGCGCATTCCTCTGAGGAAGGACCTCCTTTCTCAGGGGCTTGGCACCATATGGCACCCGCGTCCAGATCTGTGGAACCTCCACGTGTGGCTCCTGGACGGGACGCGGCAGACTTAAGCGGTCTCCCACGGACTGTGGTAGAGACCATCACTCAGGCTAGAGCTCCTTCAACAAGGCAGGCCTATGCACTGAAGTGGAGTCTGTTCGCGAACTGGTGTTCTTCTCGCCGAGAAGACCCCCGAAGATGCACGATTGGAGTAGTGCTTTCTTTCCTGCAAGAAAGGTTGGAGCGTAGGCTGTCACCCTCCACCTTGAAGGTGTATGTGGCTGCTATTGCGGCCCATCACGATGCAGTGGATGGCCGGTCCCTGGGAAAGCACGATCTCGTCGTGAGGTTCCTGAGGGGTGCCAGGAGGTTGAACCCTCCTAGGCCACCCCTGATGCCCCCCTGGGATCTCTCTATTGTCCTAGCTGGGCTTCAGAGGGATCCCTTTGAGCCGCTGGACTCAGTTGAGCTTAAGTTCCTGTCTGCTAAGACAGCGCTCCTGACCGCGCTCACTTCCATCAAGAGGGTCGGGGACCTCCAAGCATTTTCGGTGAGCGAAGAGTGCCTTGTGTTCGGGCCGGTCTACTCTCACGTTGTCCTGAGACCCCGGCCTGGATACGTGCCTAAGGTTCCCACCACGCCCTTCCGCGATCAGGTGGTGAACCTGCAAGCACTGCCCTCGGAGGAGGCAGATCCAGCCTTGGCGTTGCTGTGTCCCGTAAGAGCATTACGCATATATGTGGACCGCACCCAGAGCTTTAGAAGCTCTGAGCAGCTCTTTGTCTGCCACGGAGGTCAGCAGAAAGGGAAGGCTGTCTCCAAGCAGAGGTTGGCCCACTGGATAGTGGATGCCATCGCCTTGGCGTACCAATCCCAAGGCGAGCCGTGCCCCCTAGGGGTGAGGGCTCACTCCACACGGAGTGTTGCCTCCTCCTATGCGTTGGCGCACGGCGCCTCTCTGGCAGACATCTGTAGAGCTGCGGGCTGGGCGACACCGAACACCTTCGCGAGATTTTACAATCTCCGCGTCGAGCCAGTTTCTTCCCGTGTGTTGGGTAACAGGTAAGTGGCGGGAAGAGCTGGCCGGTGTCACGCTTGCTGCGCCATTCCCCCTCACCCGGGGATACGAGCGCCGTTTTCCTCCTCCAGTTCAGTTCCCCAGACGGCGAACCCTGGTGGAGTTCCTCCAGCACCCCCGGCAGTCAGACTGGGCGGAGCAGTCTGACGCCAGGCCCAGTACTTGTGTTAGCTTGCCCGGGTCTCCGGTCAGCCCCTGTACTGGGCTAGGTGTCCGTATGGCTTGATTCCCTTCGGGTAATCCCATATGTGTATTCTACCACGGTAAGGTTTCCCTCACGGTAAACCCGTGTCTTCCCTTTGACAGAGCCCTCTGTCAGGCCCTGCTGGCAGCTCTCCTCCCTACCCCTAGGTAGGATCTGCCCCAGGGTCCAGTCGTATGTAGTACTGCCCCAGGCCTGGGTCAGTCCATATCAGTGTCTCCACATGTTACCTCCCTTCGGGCAGGATGTGGCCTCCGTAGCGCCCTTCTCTGGAAGGCTCGCTTCCCCGTCGTTACTGCCAAGCTGTAACAACAAATAGGAAAGACTTGAAGCTATCTTTCATTGAAGGTCGAAATCCCTTCCGACTTCTGTGGGAAAAGGAACAGCGGCTTGGCTATCTCCAGCAGCGATGTACTCAGTGGTCCCTGCGGGCACCAAGGTTAGCGAATTTGCACTGGGGCGATGGGAAGGTTGCGACCTTCGCATGGCATTTGTCTGTCACGCGCTCGCTTGTCAGCATCTGCATGCCACAAGGTTGTGACGGGGTTCAGGTTGTGGCGCTTTCCATAAGACCCCTATGTCGTCACGACATAACTCGTAGTGACCGACAGATAGGGAACGTCTCGGTTACGTACGTAACCCTCGTTCCCTGATGGAGGGAACGGAGACGTTATGTCCCCATGCCACAATCTCGAACCATCGCTGGTTGCCAGGGACTCGTTCTCGGCTCCTCAGCGTAAAACCTAATGAGTGGATGCACCTGCCGCCTATTTTATACCCGTGTGCACGGGGAGTGGCGCAGGTATGCAAAATCCACTAGCCAATGTTCATTGGCGTTTTCTCTTAAGTCAGAGATGATTGGGGCTCCCAAGTAAATCCCCTATGTCGTCACGACATAACGTCTCCGTTCCCTCCATCAGGGAACGAGGGTTACGTACGTAACCGAGACGTTCTGGAACTAAAGCGGTGCGAAAGGGGCTTATGTGTTTTACTACAATGCTTCATAGTTATAATAGAGTCACTTCCAGTGTCCTATACCTGTCACCATTACCAACAATGGAGAGAATTTTATAAAAGAAAAAAAAAACTGAAACTGGATCCAATCAATAAATTAACTATATGGAGGTTCCATCAACAAAAATTAGTTAAATGTTAAATCAAGTAGAAGAAAACCTTTACAATTTCAGGTTACCACTTTTTACATTGTAGTGTATGCTGATAAATTGTACAAATAAAAAGAAACAGTGCCCTCTTGGACATGTAGTTGCCCAGTTGACCATATATTTACTCTGCCAATGCTTTGGTGTAAAAACACACGAACATTCAATAAAAGACATGTACATTCAAAAATGATATAGGACACAGAATGCCAAATGATAGCATGAAATTGTACATGATTCACAGAAGCAGGAGACTGGGACAACGTTTTTAACTGGGGATGAGACAGTTATATTAGAATTATATTATAAATAGAAGCATTTACAAATCATGAAGAGCTGCAGCTAATGACATGAAGTGTTTGACAGGTAATTCACAGGATCTGAGGATTGTGCTGCTGGGAGTTTCTGGAGCTGGAAAGAGTTCAATAGGAAACACAATACTGGGTCGAGAGGCATTTAAAGAGAGCAGAACTAGAGAGAGTGAGATACAGAGAGGAAGAGTAGAAGACAGAAACATCTCCATCATTGACACTCCAGGATTCTTCAACACTCATCTGACGAATGAAGAACTGAAGGAGCAGATGATGAAGAGTCTGGATCTCTCTGATCCTGGTCCTCATGTGTTCCTGCTCGTCATCAACCTGGAGACCTTTGAAAAGAATGAGAGGAACATTTTTGCAGAAATTGAGGAGATCTTTGGAGTTCAAGCTTTTAATTTTGTCATGGTGCTTTTCATTGGGAGAGAACAAATGTCAGGGAAAAAATGGAAAGAATTTAAACTTAGTGAAAAATTTCAGGACCTAGTCAATAAATGTAGAGAACAATATCATGTGATCAACCATAAAAATGAAGTTATTCAAACTCAAATCAAACCTCTTTTAAAGAAGATCCATGAATTCATCAAACAGAATGATGAGCAGCATTTTGATAACAAGATTGAGTCAGTGCCTCAAACAAAGAGCACAAAAGAAAAGAAAAAACAAGAAGAAAACTGCAGAAAAAAAGAGCAAGAGAAAAGGAGACAAGAGCAAGCAATGCAGGAGACTTTTGAAATGAACAGAGCAATGGAAGAAGGAGCAACTTTGTCTGAACCAGAAGAATTTCAACTAAGAAAGAAAACAACTCATGTATATGACGAAACGGTACTACAAGGAAGGAACTCATTAGATAGATCTCTGACATCCTCACATGAAAGAATGGGAGAAGAAAATGAAGTCAAAAAACAGGAAAACAGCTTGAAAACGAGCCAGAAGAAACAACAGACAACAGAAGAAAAACATTCATCTCAAGCAGGTGAGAACTTTTAATAAAACGATTGCACTTTATTTACAAATGTTGTGAAACCTTCCTAAAAACTCTAAACACAATAGTCAACAGTGAACATTTGTGCTACAAGTTTTTTGAATAGGTCTCTATAAAATTGAAATCTATACAACTTTGCAATGTCAGTAATAAATGTTTTTTTCTTAATTTTCTGTCTGGGTCTTAAAAGTCCATTAAGCACAAACATAAAAAACTTGGTAAGTGCACAGATATCTGCCCAACTCTAGGTGTCGCTATAGTAAATTATCCATCCATCAGTTCTTTACATCCACTGTTGGGTCACAGTAGGGCTGGAACATATCCCATAAGCAGGGTTTCCGCAGGTCTTAAAGTCTTTTGACTTCAAGAGGTCTTAAATTTGAACCAGAATTGCGATATGGCTGAATGTGACGATTAAACTTCAAAAGGCTATGATTTCATGAAATAAACATGAGTGCTGCACATTAAAAGTCCGGTGCTGTGCTGTTTTGTGTACAGCGTTACCAGGGAAACAGTTATATTTCTACCAAACGCTCCACCTGCTGGCAAAGAATGAATGAGCATTGTCAATAAAACTGTTGTTTTGTTCAGAGTTCAGACAAATGCAAAAATCGACCCATGTTTTTACCCTGCAAACACGCAGAGCTTTAAATGTGAACTGGTGGATCGATAAGAGGACAATGCATTATAAAAATCTAAACAGTATAGGGGTGTGTGATATGCACAAATGCCCGTGTGCATTTTACTTTCACTTTCAAATTAGCAGCAATTCCGCATCAATTGCTTTCCGTACAACGACAAACTCACTTATATTAAACATAGAACTTTTATTAACAAAACAAATAAAAATATGGTAGAAAATGAAACAAAAGGGAGTGGCACAGGTCAAACACGTATATCTAGTGCAACAAAAACAATTATCTAGCATCAGCGTTTGTTCTGGCAGATCACGTTAGTCAAGCTTGCATCAGCTGACTCTCAGCTGATCCACATCTACCTATAGGGATGTGACACCTATCACAGCACTCATATATCACCAGCTTCGCGTTGCTCAATAGCTAATTACCCTCCTCCATCCCCAACTCAGCTTCTGTCAGTCAGGATTCAGCCTTCTGATTCTCCTTGAATCATACTAATTTCTAAATGTTACATTAAATTATTGAACTTTAATGATATTTGCAATACATTTTATGTTGGTTCTGTTCTGTTTACCCTGGGGGTTATTGCTGCTCTCCTTGCTCTTATCCATGCTAGGCTGCATGGATGCGCAGGGAGTTCTTGCCCAGAACAGAACCATACTACCAATCCAAACTGTATGCTAATTGTCAGTCATCTTTGACGATAGTGGTCCTGACAGAAAAAATGCAACACAGCAAAGCACACACACACACACACACACACACACACACACACACACACACACAACAGGGAAAGGTATTAAAAGGAAACTCCATCCTTTCCACTCTCATGCTATCCCATGACTTTCATTTATCAGATGAACACAAACTAAGAGATTTAGGGAAGAAAAAACAACATCTCTTCATATAACGCAAGTGTATGGGACGTCCAAAAATGAGACTTCAAAAGCTACACAAAGTGAATATGACAGTAACTCATACAACCCCTGTTAATGAATCAGTGTCTTTTTAAGTGAAATGATAAGCATGTGTAAGAAAAATACAAATACTAATATTTTAAACTTGACAGTCGTATTCACTTTGTGTAGTTTCTAAAGTGGTCCTGTCACCTTGCATTATAAAAATCTTTGCTTGTGTTCATCTGAGGAAAAAAAGTCAAACATCTGGGACGACATGAGGGTGAGTAAATAAGAGAATTTTCATTTTTGGGTGAACTCTCCCTTTGAAGATCAAGATGTGATACAGAGGCTAGAAACATATTCCAGATAGAATACAAGAATGTGTTGAATTAATGAAGAATCAAGACAGAATAAAAACATATAACATTGACAAAAAAGGTGTCCTTTCGAAAGGTTACTGTCAAAAATGATCATTAATTTTTTTAATTGTTTATTTGGGGCATTTAGAGGTTTTTTTTGTTTTGTTTTGTTTTTTTTCAGCAAATATTGATAATTATTTGCAACTAATTAGATTCATTAATGAGAAAATCATGTAATTATTAAGATTAAGATCCGTCTTTCGGATGAGACATTAAACCGAGGTCCTGACTCTCTGTGGTCACTAAAAATCCCAGGACACTCATCGTAAAAGAGTAGGGGTGTAACCCCGGTGTCCTGGCCCAATTGCCTCCACTGGCCTCTGTCTATCACCGCCTCCTAATAATCCCTATCCACTTGATTGGCTCTATGACACTCTCTCCCCTCTCCACCTGTAGCTGGTGTGTGGTGAGTGCACTGGCGCCGTTGTCCTGTGGCTGCCGTCCAAGTGGATGCTGCACACTGGTGGTGGTTGAGAAAAAACCTCCCCCCACATGATTGTAAAGTGCTTTGGGTGTATAGCAATACACAATAAAGCGCTATATATAAATGCTTCATTCATTCATTCATTCATTCATTTAAAAAATCTTCACTGACTGACCTAATTCCTACTCAATGTGTCATATAATGACATATTATAAATACAACTTATCCACTACCTGGTAAGAACATCACTAAACATGAATTACAATTAATTTAACATACAATGTTCATTTAAACACTTTTTTGCAGATTTGTAACATTTAATTTAAAAAAAAAATTTCAAGAAAAATATTAATTGTATTTAAATTCTCATTACTGATTTTATCTATAGCCTATATATTACAAAACTAATGGCTCTATCAAAACAGAAAGAATAATGAATGAACTTTTTGGGGGGGAAATGCAACTTTGCTCCCTCAATATGGTTCCTAAGATTTGATGGTGAACTTTTGAAGCCATACATTTACCTGATGAAACTCATAACTGAAGTAGAAATGTGTGTGCTTGATGCATGAAAACGTCTCGGTTACGTAGGTAACCCTCATTCCCTGAAGGAGGGAGCGGAGATGTTGCGCAAATGGGATCTCGCCCGAGAGCCCAATCACCTTCGAGTGTTAACAGAACAAGCCAATGACAGTTGGTGTGCGTGTTTTGCATCGCGCACCCTGCCCCACAGTGCGATTTATAAAAGGAGAGCGCGTGCAAACGCACATCAGTTTCTCGCTGAGGAGCTGAGACTGTGTGCCCTGGCCATACAGCGGTGGTACAGCAACTGTGGCAACGGGACGTAACGTTCCCTTTCAGTCAGTCACGTTCAACATTACGTCAGAGTGACTGATGCAAATGGGATCGCTATGAAAACGCCACTATTGCTGACCCCCTCCAGTGCCCTGCGGAAGCCGGCAAGTCCCCCCACACCAGTTGGGACAGAAGATAGGATAGGGCTTATGCAGAGATGCATCCACTGCTGTTCCGTACAGTGGGTAACACTGGGAAAGCGTACCTAAGTCAAGGAACGCTACGGAAGCCACATCCTGCATAAAGGAGGTACCATGTGGAGATTACACATATGGACTGGCCAAGGGCAGTACTACATATGGAAGTCTCTGAGGTAGACTCAGCCAGCCTGGGGTGAGATCAAAACACAGCAGAGATGGCAGAAGGTCTCTGCCAGGGAAAGACACGGGCTCACCATGAGGGGAGCCATACCGTGGAAGAATACACGTTTGGGATCACTCACAGGGGAATCACTAAACACGGCACCTAGCATACACACGAGTGCTGGAACTGGGGTCTGGCGCTCTGCCACGCCTGACTGCCGAGGGTGCGGGAGGAACTTCAACAGGGTTCGCCAAGGGGAACTGAACTGAGAAGCAGTTAAAGAGCACTTATCCGGTCCATAGAGGGGAATGGTGCAGCAAGCGTGATCGACACAGAGGGGGTCCGGTGTTACTGGCCACCTAAGGCGAGTACACAAGAAGACACAGGCTCTACACGGAGATTATAGAAGCTCGCAAACGTGTTAGGTGTCACTCTACAGATGTCTGCAGTGGCTGGGTCTTCCTCCTCCTGGGGCAGCGCTTGCAAGTTCACCACCTGATCCCTAAGAGGTGTGGTGGGAACTTTGGACACATATCCAGGCCGGGGTCTCAGGACAATGTGAGAATCACCCGGTCCGAATTCTAGGCACGAATCGTTGACCAAAAATGCCTGCAGATCCCCTACCCTCTTGACCAAGGCCAATGCAGTGAGGAGCACTGACTTTAATGACAGAAACATAAGCTCTACTGAGTGCAGAGGCTCGAAGGGCTCCTCTTTCAAGGCCGCCAGGACCGAGGGGAGATCTCAAGAGGGCGCCAGATGAGGACGCGGAGGATTTAACCTCCTTGCCCCTCTGAGGGACCTGATGACCAAGTCGTGCTTCCCCACAGACTTGCCGTCTACTGCATTGTGATGTGCGGCAATAGCGGCAACATACACTTTGAAGGTGGAGGGAGACAGCCTTCGCTCCAACCCTTCTTGCAGAAAAGAGGGCAGGGGGGTCTTCCCGGCGGGAAGAACATCAATCAACGAACAGGTTCCACTTCAGCCTATAAGCGTGTTTTGTAGACGGGGCTCTAGCTGAAGTGATGGTGTTCGCTACCACTGGAGGTAGCCCACATAGAACCTCGGCGTCCCGTCCAGGGACCATACATGGAGATTCCACAGGTCTGGACACGGGTGCCAGAGGGTGCCCCCTCTCTGAGAAAGGAGATCCCTCCCCAGAGGAATTTGCCAAGGAGGGGCTGTCACGAGGAACATCGGGTCTGGGAACCAAGTCCGATTGGGCCAGTATGGTACCACTAAGAGGACCTGCTCCTCGTCCTCCCTGACCTTGCACAGAGTCTGTGCGAGAAGGCTCACTGGGGGAAATGCATATTTGCGTAGGCCCCGAGGCCAGCTGTGTGCCAGTGCATCCGTGCAGAGGATCCCCTCGGACAGGGAGTAAAACAGCAATGGGACGTGTCCGGGAAGGCAAACAGGTCTACCAGATTGTCCCTGAAGCGTCTCCAAATCAGCTGGACCGTCTCGGGATGGAGTCACCATTCTCCCGGAAGAGCAGGCTGACGTGAGAGCTCGTCGGCTGCACGATTGAGCTCACCTGGGACATGAACGGTGCGAAGCGACCTCCATCCAAGTCCAACCAGTCCAACTCCATACCGAGAAAAGAGATCCTCTGCACAGGGGAGAGTTTGCTCTTTTCCCAGTTGACCCGAAGCCCGTCCTTCAGGTTGATCGCTGCGAACCAATCGAAAGGATGGATGCATTGAAAGATGTGTTTCTGCATCAACATCCTGAACGGGAGCTTGTGAAGGGCCCGGTTCAGAACGCACAGGTCCAAGATTGGTCGTAACCCACCGCCTTTCTTGGGTACGATGAAGTAAGGGCTGTGAAACCTTGACCTCATCTCGGCTGGAGGGACCGGCTGTATTGCGTCCTTTGCCAGCAGGACCGCGATCTCTGCACGCAAGACAGGAGCATCTATGTTTAGCATAGAGGCGAAGCGAATTTTCCTGAACGTGGGAGGGCGCCGGGCGAACTGAATCGCATAGCTGAGTCTGATGGTTCTCGTGAGCCAGCGAGACGGTCTGGGAAGCCCTAGCCAGGCCCCCAGAGACCAAGCAAGCGGGACTAGGGGAACCACCAACGTACCTGCAGTGGGGCAGCGAAAGTGGAGCACATAGACCCGACCTGGAAGGCAGTGCGTCCCGGAGTGGGGTCTGAGTCCGCGGTGCGACACTTATCTGGCTCCACGGTTGGGCAGGGGGTGCGTGATGAGGCATGGCGCCTATGAGCCGGGCCCTGCTGCCCGCTGGCGTAAGGAGAGGGGGACGGGGGTGTCGAGGCTGTACGTCGTGCACCGCAATCCTCGCCCTCTTGAGATCCGGAGAAAAAGGAAACTGCTCTTTTTTTTTTTTTCTTTTTTTTTTGAGGCTTTGGAACAGAACAAAAAGGAAACAAAAGATTAAAGGAAACAAAAGATTTTCCACCCAGCCCTCCTCCAGGGGAAGGAGTTGTGTGGTCACCATCTCCTGAAGAGCAGAATCCAAAAGCTCCGGGCTTTCCGGGCTTGGCAGGGGCGGAGACAGGCTGCACCGCTTTCCTGCTGCCAGCTCCACGCTGTGGCCAGTGTGAAGGCTGCTGCTGAGGCCGGGCCGGAGCGGAGGTGGAGGCAGCAGGAGGGCGCCCTCGGCGACGAGCAGGCGGAGGGATTGCAGCTGGCAGTGGGGTGAAGGGAAGGAGCGGTGCTGTCCTCGCCATCTCCTGAGATCGAGCAGCTTCCCACATCTCCGGGTTGCCCGTGTCAGGGCCGCTTTATCGCCTCCCAGGACGATATTGGGGCCAGCTGAAACACGGGGGGCGCCGCGCTCCCGCGAGAAGTTCGACGCACCGGCCTAGGTGATTACTTGAAATGTAATCAAGTAAAACTAGAAGTAGTCGGTTTACTAGTAAAGTTTACTTGAATAAAGTATAAATCCCCCAAAATGATACTTAAGTACAGGTATCAAGTAAAATGACTCAAGTATTTTACACTCCTGAAAGCGTTCATAGCACACTTTATGGTTCACTTGCTTTGGTCCGGACCAAATAGAATGTTTGTTTTTTTTGTTTGTTTGGTGTGGTTCGCTTTCACACTGCCCTTTTTGCAAGTGAACCACAAATTGTAAACAAAACTACACGTGTGCCAAGGTCATCCATTCATTGGACAGAAATTCTCAAGCAGGGAAAACAGAAAGTGCAAAAACAGGCTAATCATGGAGATCTTTCATAGTGCAATTTTTATTCTTTTACTGATTTGCTGTTATGAGATACTAACGCAATATGAAGAAACTTATGAGCATCAAATGAGACAATGTCACACAATGTAATTACGACTTGCCGAAAATAAAATCTATAGATCTAAAATACTTAAAGCATATCAAAATGTTAGTTTAAACATTTAACCTAGATTTTTGTGCGCTAGGCGCATATCCAATCATTTGTGCAGAGAGTGGAAGCTGAAGCGCGCTTCAGGATATCAGTGGAAACAAATTAAATAATCCGTAATTGTTTCTCATAAAGGTAAGAATAATACATCGTTCGGAACTGTAAAGGGTCTACTTTTATTTGTGCACTTCACAATATCAAGAAAACGTAGTGCTTTTCTAAAATAAAGAAAACTATTAGGATGCGCTTGCCGTCCCAGTCTTGAACAGGAGCGCTTCACAAAAATTAACCGAAACTCTTCGTTGAATGTTTTCCTTACAGACATGATGAATATATCTATAGAATGCTTTGACTTACTACAAAACGAAATAATTAATATCCAAAACAAAATCTTTCATTATAATCCGTAAAGATGCATTTCTTTCTAAAGAAGCATCCAATGAGGAGATGGCGAGTCAGGATTTTTAACTTCATCTTTGTGACACTGACTCAGAAAACACTAGTTTATTAATAAATAATTCAAATATCTCCTTACTATTTTCCCCAGACACATTCATTGTAACTTTTGCTGGGGCTTTGCGGCAAGCTTTAGCCCAGGGGTGCCCAAACTCGGTCCTGGAGGGCCGGTGTCCTGCAGTGTTTAGCTCCAACTTGCCTCAACACACCTGCCTGGAATTTTCTAGCATGCCTAGTAAGAGCTTGATTAGCTGGTTCAGGTGTGCCTAATTGGGGTTGGAGCTAAACTCTGCTGGACACCGGCCCTCCAGGACCGAGTTTGGGCACCCCTGCTTTAGCCTATTTTGTGCGCTCATGTCACGTTGCTGTGGGCGCTATGGTCACAAAAACTCATAATTTGCACCCATTTTTAAGCATTGCGGTTTAAAAACAAGTGATTTAAGCGATTGAAATCATTGTTGATTACCTGAACACAAACACAGGAAGCCTGACTTTTATTATACTTACAGCTGCACATTTTCTATTTCATAATAGTAACACCTTTTAGAAAAACGTAAGCAGGTCAAACATATACATATACATATCAGCATGTTTTCTATCTTAACAGTTGTTAACCAAGATAGCGACACCTGTTATGTCACTTTGACAGGATGCCCTGTCTGCCGTCTTGACAGGATGTCAGTTAACTGTCTAGAGGCTCCTTGTTCCTTTTAGTCTTTGGAAACAGCACTGACTTTCTGAAGATTCAGAAGGTCAATCTTGCCTGCCAAAATCCTCATTTCCAAATTAAAATGATTAACGTCAATTAAATGTTTCACCCGTTTCATTAATCGTTTATTTATACGCTCATATTGACGAATTAACCGAATCAGATCTTTAGCTGTGGAGATGAGTTCTTTCTCCAGGTCTTTGTTGTCTCCTGTTTCTTCGCTCCATTTTACTCTTCTCTTTGAAATCCAAGTTTTTTGTTTGTTTTATGTTGCAATTCAAGCTAATTTTGGTTTAATAAACTTCAGTTATTGTTTGGAACTTCAAGTCTTTCTGGATTCATGCGACTTGGTATGCGTCGGATTATTGCATCAACACCTCCCACAGTGGCCAAGAAACAAGGGACAAAATGGGAAAGTGGAAACTTGTTTTTACCACTACAATAACAATGGACACTGAACATAAATAAATACTTAAAGAAGTAAAACAAAATAGAAACAGAAAATAGTGAAATGAAGACTAAGTTCCAGTGAAATATTGTATTTTCACAATCCTCTGTGATGCTTTAAATGTATCATTATGTGTATTTTTGTTGTGACCGAGTCGCAGTTTCTCTCTGCAGATGATGAGGTTATTATATTTTTTTGACTGGGTATGTTTATACATAAACCCAAGTAGTTAAAAGTCTAACAGTAGGCTATGTATTATAAATTAATTGTCTCTGTTACTTACTTAGTGGAGAAAAGGAGAGACGTTTCCACAGCTTAGTAGAGCTACTCACACTTACATGTGACCCAAAAACGAAAAAAAAGAAAATAACGTTTGTTTGGAAACCAGTTACAATTTTAAAATTAAAAATTTGTATTTAAAGTTAAGAAAGAAATCATTTACCTTTTGAGAGTGTGCTGACAGTCTGTGTAAATGGATCATTGAACTCCAGAAACTCAGTAATGAGGTACTTTGACAGTTGCAGATTTTAAAAACAAAATGGGAATAAAAAACCCTGAAATCAAACACAAAGAACCATTTCAGCATTCATAAGGTTCTTCAGGACGCTGTGGTTCTAATTAGAACCATCTTTTTTTAGAGTGTACAATATATCAATTTCCAGTCATTGTTGTTATAGACTAGAGCATTCAAACGAGCACTCTTTAAAAAGCCATATTAGTTGCTTACAAATGATGATTATCTTATAGACCGTTTTACCTGGCGCACGCGCCTGGACCGAAGTTAACTTCCGGTCTGTGTTTGTTTATGGGTCTTGTTAGTGGCGCCGGCTACAAACACAGCTAAAGTTAAAGTGATGAGTAATGAAGTTGGGCTCAGGTTGTTGTGCTGTGGGATGTGTTTCACATACATTTATTTATTTTTGGCGACCGGACACCATATCAAAGCGGACCGATTTTGAATAAACATGAGCACGTAATGCACGTTTAAAAATCAAAACGAGGCGCGGGTGTTTTTACTGTATTTCTGAAGGACAACTGTCTTTAGAAAATGTTCAATGTCATTTTCATTTCATCTAGCAAGTTACGCCTGGTAAAGCAGCGTTTGTAAACTCAGCGCTGCTTTGTGTAACGTACAGCCCAACAGCCATTTCCGGGGAAACCTCTAGTTCTCCCGCTTTAAAGCGCCTCCTGCTGGCAGAGAATGAATTTGCATTTTTAATAAGTCCGTCCAAGTAGTTATCGCTGCATCTCAGTCCGTCTGATTTACGCAGCAAACATATTTTGCATGTTATCAAAACATAATCTACTCTAGAGGGACTTAGCTGATGTTACTGATTGTATTTGGATGTCTACCGGAAGTTAAGTTAGGGCCACAAAAGCGCGCATGCGCAGTAACGTTTGTTTATGTTGTTGCCTTGAAACCATCTATAATAAGGAGTGGATTGTTCTTAATGGATACCTATGTTTTCTCCCTGTTTGTCAGGAAGAGTTCAATATTTGGCAGCGTGTTTCGGGCTCATTTGTGTTCTTTCGCTGGTCTTCATCATATTTCATCATGGCTTAAAGGACTATTACACTGATGTTACGACTGAAAAAGACCAGAGCTATCAATTCAGCAAAAGCCAAGGTATGGAAAACCCTGATTATGCCATCAAATTTTACACCGTGGCAGTCCTACATGTTTTCTTTCATTCCTGACCCTATACATGTTGCTGCTGCAGCAGCCGTCCTCAAATCACAAGCACATCTACATGTATTGAAGCAATTTGACAAACTGAAATGCATGAAATCAAAATTACAACCAATAGATGGTGCAGAGGAGCATTTATTGAGCACTCACTAGCCATTTGCACTCCCTAAAATAGTTTTTCCCCCCATACATTTTGTTTTTGAATTTATTTTTAGACATTAATCTCTTTAACATTAAAATAAAATAAAAAAAAAGGCCTGTTTTTGTAATTGTGAAGTATATGAATGTTATTTTTCTGGTCACCAAATGCTTCTAATTTGCCTCTTTGCATTGGAATTTAAAAATATAATTTTTACTATTTTAATCTTGCATACTACATTAATTGTAATAAAATTAATAAATAAATTAAAAAATATTATATTTTAAATGCTCATACATGGATCATAATTATTGCAAATAATATTTAGCACAAAATCTCCTCAAAATATTAACTAAATATTACTGAACTAAAATACAGTTCATTTATTTAATTAATAAAAAGTTACACTTAAGGTGTTTGGTAACATTTGACTTCCAAGGAGTGTAAGAACAGGCAATGCTGTTTATTTATCACTCTTCGGGAGGAGCGTTCGCTTTTCATTTGTTTGCTCTCCCACGTTTATTTTTGTGTTTGCTCCCTGTTTTGTTGTTATCTTCTGAATTTGAGTTATTGTGTGTTTGAGTTTTTTCTTGCGAAACTTTACTGTTCATTGGCTATTTAACTGCGGTTAAACTGACTCGACTCTCGGTTTTACTCTCGGTCCTGCTTCGACACATAGTGATGGGACCAGCTCAGCATGTTACGTGACTTACATCTTATTACACGCAGGGTACAGTTGTCTAAACACACTAGTTTAGGAGCAGATGCCAATTTTTGTATTTATGTGTGTGAGTCAGCGTAGTTAGTGGCGTTCCAGGCTGAAGATGTTACTTTCTTTAATTTATTTTGTTTAGTTTAGTTTTGATTTGTGCTATTTAGAGTGATTGTTTTATTATTTTCTTTTTTTTTAGCACCACTCTTGTCCCTCACTTTTGTTGTCTTTAATTCATTATTTGTACATAATTTGTAAATAGATATTTGTTGGGTTTGAAGGTATGTTGGGTTTTCGGTTATTATTATTATTATATTATTATTATTATTATTATTATTATTATTATTATTGAGAGCTCTTTACTATTGAATGATTTTTCTACTAAATGCAGAACTCGGTCTCAGTTTTGCCTCTGTCTATTCCTTAATTGTACACACCGCACCTCCATAGCAGGGAAAAGTGTTTTGGCTTAATATATTTTATTCATTAATGGTTTTGTGTTATCTCCTAAAATCCCTAGATGCCAAATGATTAGGGAGACGTAACACTGGTATAGATGTTTTGTTTTGCAATTATTTTTAAGGATATCATTAACTGTTTTGCTTTTGCTGTCAGCAGGTGTAACACACAGTGATGATGTGAGGATTGTGCTGCTGGGAAAGACGGGTGTTGGGAAAAGTTCAACTGGAAACACCATACTGGGAAGAGAGGCTTTTAAACCATTGATGTCTTCACGCTCAGTGACCAGAGAGAGTTTGAAAGAAACCTCTGAGTTCAACAGAAGACAGATAACTGTGGTCGACACTCCAGGCCTGTTTGATACTGGAGTTGATAATGTTGAGACCAAAAAAGAGATTGAGAAGTGCGTCTCAATGGCGGTTCCTGGTCCACATGTGTTTCTGCTGGTGATTCCACTGAGACCATTCACTCAAGAGGAGAAAGACACAGTGAAGATGATCCAGAAAATGTTTGGTGATCAATCTAGAAAGTACACCATGGTGCTTTTCACCAGAGGAGATGATCTGAGAGGAACAACAATTGAACAGTTTATTGAAGAGAATGATAGTTTACAGTACCTCATTCAGCAGTGTGAAAAGAGATACCATGTTTTCAATAACAAAGAGACTGAAGATCAGACGCAGGTTTCTGAGCTTCTGGAGAAGATTGACCGTATGGTGGCAGCAAATGGAGGGCGTTTCTACACTAATGAGATGTTCCAGCAGGCAGAGAAGAACATCAGAGAAGAACGAGAGAGAATGCTGAAAGAGAAAGAAGAAGAGATCAAGAGAATAAAATCAGAAATAAAGCAAATTGAGAAAGAACATGAGAGAGAAAAACAAGAGATTCAGAATGAACAGAAAAAAAGGGAGGAAGAATTCAGAAAGAGAGAAGAGGAGATCAAGAAAAAAACAGATGACTATGTGCGAAAAGAGATGCAGAGAATACTGGAGGAGCAGAAGAACCTACATGAAGAAGAGATTAAAAAAGAAAAATATTTAGCAGAACGAAAGGCCGAAATAATATTGTAATCCCCTTATTCTCAAAGAGTTCATTCAGATGTCAGACTGATGTTTCAACACATTACAAGAACAGAACAATAAAAACACACATTTTAATTGTTTTTTATAATTTTGTCAAGATGACTGCGTCACCCAGGATTCGAACCCAAGGTGACAGCATTCCAGTCAAGCACACTAACCCCCCCCAAATCACTTGGTGGATTGACTAACACAACATACGTTATAAATCGTCAATTCACTTAACTGTTTCTTTGTCAACGCTCTTTCAGAGCAATACTTGAAAGTGACCACTAGGTGTCACCGTAGAGACAGGTGTCGAAATGTTTCGAAGCCTCGACACATTTGCTTCGACTGCTTCAGGTGTTTCACGAAGCCTCGCTTTGCCCACCACTACCAAACACTTGAGGCAGTATCCCAAGAAATGTAGATTTATTTAAGCATTTGGTGGGGGGGGGGGGGGGTATATGCTCCCTGTATGTGCTCCCACTAAGTCAAATAATGAGAAAGAACCAAATTGCCTATCACAGCTATGCTGATGATACCCAGATTTATCTAGCCTTATCTCCAAATGACTACAGCTCCATTGACTCCCTCTGCCAATGCATTGATGAAATAAACTGTTGGATGTCCCAGAACTTTCTTCAGTTAAATAAGGAGAAAACTGAAGTCCTTGCATTTGGAAACAAAGATGAAGTTCTCAAGGTGAATGCATACCTTGACTCTAGGGGTCAATCAACTAAAAATCAAGTCAAAAATCTTGGGGTGTTTCTGGGATTATTGTAATGGTCTCCTTCCAAAGAAGAGCATTAGACAGCTGCAGCTCATCCAGAACGCTGCTGCCAGGATTCTGACTAGAACCAGAAAATCTGAGCATATCACACCAGTCCTCAGGTCCTTACACTGGCTTCCAGTTACATTTAGGATTGATTTTAAAGTAATTTTACTCGTTTATAAATCTCTAAATGGCCTAGGACCTAAATACACTGCAGATATGCTCACTGAATATAAACCTAACAGACCACTCAGATCATTAGGATCGAGTCAGTTAGAAATACCAAGGGTTCACACAAAACAAGGGGAGTCTGTTTTTAGTTATTATGCCGCCCGCAGCTGGAACCAGCTTCCAGAAGATATCAGATGTGCTAAAACATTAGCCACATTTAAATCCAGACTCAAAACTCATCTGTTTAGCTGTGCATTCGTTGAATGAGCACTGTGCTACGTCCGAACTGATTGCACTGTGTATAATCATTTTCTATTCTTAACTGTTTTAAATTCTTTTAAAATCAATTTTTAAATCACTTTGTTTTTATTGTTGTGATTATTATTATTTTTAATTTCTTATTATTTTTAATGACTATTTCACTTCCTTTTATGTAAAGCACTTTGAATTACCATTGTGTATGAAATGTGCTATATAAATAAACTTGCCTTGCCTTGCCTAGTTTAAGTCTTTGGTTCTTTTAATTGTGATGATTTTGGCTCACATTTAACAAAAACCCACCAATTCACTCTCAACAAATTAGAATACGGTGACATGCCAATCAGCTAATCAACTCATAACACCTGCAAAGGTTTCCTGAGTCTTCAAAATGGTCTCTCAGTTTGGTTCACTAGTCTACACAATCATGGGGACGACTGCTGATCTGACAGTTGTCCAGAAGACAATCATTGACACCCTTCACAAGGAGGGTAAGCCACAAACATTCACTGCCAAAGAAGCTGGCTGTTCACAGAGTGCTGTATCCAAGCATGTTAACAGAAAGTTGAGTGGAAGGAAAAAGTGTGGAAGAAAAAGATGCACAACCAACCGAGAGAACCGCAGCCTTATGAGGATTGTCAAGCAAAATCGATTCAAGAGTTTGGGTGAACTTCACAGGGAATGGACTGAGGCTGGGGTCAAGGCTTCAAGAGCCACCACACACAGACGTGTCGAGGAATTTGGCTACAGTTGTCGTATTCCTCTTGTTAAGCCACTCCTGAACCACAGACAACGTCAGAGGCATCTTACCTGGGCTAAGGAGAAGAAGAACTGGACTGTTGCCCAGTGCTCCAAAGTCCTCTTTTCAGATAAGAGCAAGTTTTGTATTTCATTTGGAAACCAAGGTCCTAGAGTCTGGAGGAAGGGTGGAGAAGCTCATAGCCCAAGCTGCTTGAAGTCCAGTGTTAAGTTTCCACAGTCTGTGATGATTTGGGGTGTAATGTCATCTGCTGGTGTTGGTCCACTGTGTTTTTTGAAAACCAAAGTCACTGCACCCGTTTACCAAGAAATTTTGGAGCACTTCATGCTTCTTTCTGCTGACCAGCTTTTTAAAGATGCTGATTTCATTTTCCAGCAGGATTTGGCACCTGCCCACACTGACAAAAGCACCAAAAGCTGGTTAATTAAAGCAAAAGGAGCCCCTACCAAGTATTGAGTACATATACAGTAAATGAACACACTTTCCAGAAGGCCAACAATTCACTAAAAATGTTTTTTTTTTTATTGGTCTTATGAAGTATTCTAATTTGTTGAGAGTGAATTGGTGGGTTTTTGTTAAATGTGAGCCAAAATCATCACAATTAAAAGAACCAAAGACTTAAACTACTTCAGTCTGTGTGCATTGAATTTATTTAATACACAAGTTTCACAATTTGAGTTGAATTACTGAAATAAATGAACTTTTCCATGACATACTAATTTATTGAGATGCACCTGTAGTTACCGTAAAAGGTGTAGGCCTACCCTTTATACATAGTTAACTGAATGGGCGACACTTTTCACTAAGTTAAATAATACAAAATAAACAACATTACAAAAACATTTCCCAAAATGTACATACATAATTCAAAACAAACAAAAATACACATTCCAGCTATTACTTCAATATTTTAACAATACATTCACAATTTATTGACACTGAGTCATATAATTATTTATCACCTTATTTTTATACATTTTCTTAAATTTGCAAAGTGAATTACATACTTTTAATTCCTTATCACATTTATTCCATAGATTTACCCCTTTGACGGATAAACACCTACTTTTTACATTAGTTCTTGCCCTTACTTTTATAAACACGTACAATCCTCTTAGATTATACTTAGACTTTCTCTTATTTTGAGCAGCCTCTGAATACAATTTGGAAGTAAATTATTATAAACTTTGACTGTTATTATTGATATTATTAACTGTGATGTATATAAATCAACTAAATCTACAAATTTTAATGCATGTAAATTAATAAACAATTTATTTGTTGGTTCGTAATAATCAACCCTTTTAACAATCCTAATAGCTTTCTTTTGTAACATATATATTGAATTTAAATTGGTTTTATATGTGTGACCCCACACCTCCACACAATAAGTAACGTATGGAACTATGAGCGTACAATACAATATATATAAAGTTTTTTCATTCAAAATATGTTTTATTCTATTTAATATTGCAATGGATTTGGACATCTTTGTTTTTACATGATTTAATAGCCTACTCAACATAAAAGAAAACAAAGTGTTTTGAAAGTGTCAAGCAGGGCTTTTTTTCTGTCCTCAGAGAAGAGATCTGAAATACAGATCTTCTGAGATGGACAGAATCCTCATCTGACCTTAAAAAGCATTATGAAATAACCATAATTTTGGCTTTGTATATGTGAATAAGCTTTTATTATTATTAATATTTTTATTTTAAGGTAAAGAATGGAGAGTTATTCCCAGCAAAGTTTCTTTAGAGAATAATAATCAAGGGTGTAATGTTTATGTAACCTCTGCTGCTGCTTCAACGGAGGTCAGAAACTCCTCCTTCATGTCGTCCAGGTCCTCGGTGAGATTGTCCCCAACAACGGTCTTGTCTTTTAGCGTGTCCAGCAGAGATCCCACTCTCACCCAGAACTTCTGAAGCTGATGCAGAGTTTGCTGGATTCGAGAAAGATACAGCTGGACCTCCTTCAGGTGGACAGAGCTGTGAATCACACCTGGACAAGCAACATCAGATATTTTTGATTTTAGGCCATTTAAACTTGATTTGGTGAGTGTGTATAAAGCAGGATATGTAGCTTTTTTTAATTCATGCCGGGACACAGAAACATCAACACAAACTAAAACAGAAATGGAGGCACGACTGTAGATCATTTTCAAAATAAACGATACCGATAGTCAGAGCTGTGCACTTGTGTGATATACAGTATGCATCGAAGTGTGTAATTGCTGATATACTGTATATAGTGTTATTCTGTTTCAAGCTTTCAGAGCTGCACTGCTCGCACTGATATGCATCATGTAAGAAATTAAGACTTTATATTGATTTTATCTCAAAAATGGTTTTAGCTTTTTGGTTTTAGCTTAAAACTCTGGGCCGGTTGCATAAAGCACCTTAAGTGTAATTTTCCCTTAAGATCGCCCTTAAGTGTCCCTTACAATTAAGGGCATTGCATAAAATATACCTTAAATGACACTTAAGGGTTTCTTCAGGTGAAACATCATAAACCCTTAGACTTTCTCTTAAGTATCCCTAGGCCCATTAAGTGTTGCATAAAGCCCCTAACTGTCATTTTCCTAAGTATAACGTAAGGTATGGAAAATGTCACCTTAAGTGTTACACAGCAAACAGATTCAATCCTAAAGTCTTCTACGAGACACAATCGGCCGCTTTATAACAGATTTAGGCATTTATTCACATTAATCAAATTACATACAACTAACGTTAATAGAGTCTGGGAATGTGTCGTCACAGCGGCAATGTATTCTGGGAATTTAGGTCACGGGAGCTACAGCGGAGACTGAGTGGTAATGAATGTAGACTTTTTATATTATTTAATGTTTATATTATTCTACTTAAGATCGCGTTGCAGTGGTTAAGGCTTACTGTATCATCAATTGTCATATCCCTTTGCACGGCTGGTGTGAAAAACGTGCTTTCTCTGCGTCAGAGGTTTTACCTGCAGACATTGATGATAAAGGCTGTGGTAATGGATCATTACAACGCGATCTAAGTTAAATCATAAACATTAAATATGTCTACATTCACTACTAAACTCAGATGAAAATTAAACTGAAACTCGGTATGGTAAATATCTAAAATAAAATGTGGCTTTATAATTCATCTCTGTATATTTAATATATTATAGATACAGTGAATTGCATTAAACTGTATGCCCTCACACCACTAATAGAAGGAAATCATATGGAAATGTTATTTGCGGCAGCTCGTTAATACCCAGCCACTTTTTGTACGGATTAAGTTTCTGTTACCTCTATAATGGCTTAACTCTTAACACTTGAGCAGTTTTACCGGGCAATATCACGAAATAACAATGATCCACTGTTTGAGATCTAGCTGTGTATTCTCCCCTTACAAAATTAGCCATGGTTCTGCTACTCTAACCATAGTTTATCCATGGTATTTAATAAGATTGTGATTATAGGAATGGTAATACATAAACCAAAAACACGGTCGCTACACATTTACTATAGTAAAACCATGGATAATTGTCGTAAGTGTTTTAGCAGTTAGCATATATCTGTACCACTGTAGTGAAGGAGACTGATTAATAATGAATATTTGCAGCCTCTCAGACAAACAACAGAGCGATTTTTCTTTTTATCTAAAGAGATTTACATTTTAGTCCGTTTTAGATGTTTTTCAAAAAATATGAATGTAAAAGGTCTGCTTTTTCTGTGGTGATTTGCATTTGTTTACGCTGTGTGCTCCTGAGCGTGACCTAAAACATGGCGGAATCCGACGCGGCGTGACGTAGGTTCCCAAGCTCTATAGCTCAAACGTGAGTGCGTCATGCGAGAACACATATATTCTATAATATTTTATTCCTGTATTTTCCTACATATTACCTGGGAGATGACTTGAAAAACGCACATACAAAATATATTTTCGCAACCGTATGTTTATTGTGTTTACATTTCTGCTTTTAGCTTAGCTACAGCGATCGCTGCTGTATACCATCATAAGATGTGTTCGGAATGGACTTTCAGCTCGACAGCGCCCTCCGGCTTCGAGTATGAATGAAACATACACTGCATAGGAGTGTTTAGCGCTTCATAATGTTCACATCACCTCGTTTTGGATACGAATAAAATGACTTCTTGTCCCTTTGCATTTAAATATAGATTTATTCACATTAGTCCCTGAAAATGTTATGTTTCTGTGAAAACACCGCTATCTGCATTAACAAATAACGTGTCCATGGCAACAGTAGATTTTTTTAACGGCAAAACCTGGGTCGCTGTTGTGAAATACGGTTTCCCTTAACTAAGGGAATGGTTTAATAGATTGTATGCAACACCCTCAAGTCATTCCCTTAGATAAGGGGAAATCACGTCTTAAGTGTCATACTTAAGGGAAAAACTTAAGGTGCTTTATGCTTTATGTTGTGTTACACTAACAGTTAAAATTCTGAAAACAATTAAAAACCTAATTCTGTGCAATTTTGCTCTTCAGTGAAATGTATTTTAGTGTCAGTGACATCAGTGTTTCTCAATGTTTAGTAATTCATATAAAGTCAGAGCTTTGGCAGAGGGGAAGATTTTCAATTAATTTTTAATTATTTTAGTCTGATAGTCACATAAGTATATGTCGTCTTTTATTCACACAAACAATGATATATGACTATCAGACTAAAAGACTAAAGTATGCATATACTCAGATTTGATCTTAGAGTCTGTGTACACTAAAATCCACACCAGTGTTTGTATTTATAAAACAGTCTTGACGGCTTGCCATTCTCAAGCGAAGGATTTGGACGTTGACTGGTGCTCTGTTATGTGTTAATGACATTAAGGTGGCGATTGCAAGACGGAGATCTGAAAGCATTCAGCTGCACACATTTTCAAGATTATTTTTTATTTTATAATTTTCACATCTGAAAGAGAGGTGTACGCACGTAACCATACAATGATTTCAGTTGTATTTAAATTAATTGTGCAGCCCTGGGCCTATGGAGGCAAATGTAAGACTTTTTAATATTTGTTAATGACCTGTGGATACCATGGGACAACACACGGAAAAAAAAAGTTGAGCCAACTTAAAATTTTAAGGCAACCAGCTTCAGCAGATTTTTGAGTTTTCTCAACTTGTCGTTTTAAGTTTATACAACAAAAAATTGAGAATTTCCCACAAAAATTATTTAATATTATTGTAGCATTATAAACTTAGTTTAGTGTAGAGCTTTATTAAACCCCTTGGGGGCAATTAATTTAGACTTTCGTGGTGTTTCACATATACAGCCAACACTTAACACACAAATACTCAAAATACACCAAATACATAAAACAAATGTGGAAAATATTAAATGTATTACATAAATGTATTGCTTTAGGCACAAAAGTAGATTTGTAACAAGAACATCTAATTGTCCTTTAATGTCGGGGGATTCACTCAAAATAATAATGCAAAGTGTGCATGCTGTCTCCTATTATTTTATGTGCCATCCTCATCACTTGCTGTTCATAATAAGGTGTAAGACTTTGCGAGGAAACACCCATAATCTTTGAGCACATATTAAGAAATGCAAATGATTTTTGTCCTGACAATGATGAAAACCAGCAAATAAAGGAAATGGATAAAATACTTGACCTGAGAATGACTCTCTGCACATTAAAAGAGTTAAGCTTCCTCAGCAGCGCAATCTTTGGTGTGACTTTTTAATGATTGCATTAGTATTTTGATAAAACTTCAACCTATTTTCAATAATCATTCCTAAACACTTGCATCCACTTGTGTGTCATTAATGACCACCCGTTGAAGTGCAAGTGTTTTCTTACTAAAATTTATGATCATCTCTTTAGTTTTTGACACATTCATATCTAATTTCATAACATTCTCAATTCTTTTTCTGTTCTTTCAACTTTATTCTTTGTAAAAAAAAAAAAAAAAAGATCCCCTAACACTAAAGTTCTCTATTCTTTTTCCATTCGATCTACTTGTTTCTACTTTTTCTATGCAATTTACTTGTTTTCTACTTATCTATTACTAAAAAAAAATCCTTGCTACGTGTACTGTGTTAAGCTAACTGAGACTTATCATCACAGCACTTACATATCGTTGCTCTTTTGACATGTTATTTGTCAATCTATGCTTATTCCTTTTTCAGTGCAGTTGTTATGTAGTGGTTATATAATTTTAATATTATGTCAGTACTGCACTGTACAAAATTTACATTTTGAAAAATTGTGGAAACTGACAAATAAACATTGACTCAAAAAAATTGCTTCCCAAAAATTAACAATAAACAAGATGGTAATATTAAGGGACTTTCGTTTTAGACACAGTATTGGCTGTTTTTGCTCTATTTCGCAAATTTGCGTCTCATGTTTGAGCAACATGTCGTGTTTCCTTCCTGAATGAACCGTTTAAATGATTCGTTCAATCGCAATGACTCGCTTATGAACAGTGACTTGCTGCCTCCTACCGGCGGCTTTAATTTCACATTTAAAGTATCTTCATTTTTAAATAATTCCAAATATCAGTATTCATGTTTAAAATATCAGAATACTTGTTGATACTGATTTCATTTGCTTGGTAACAGCAGAAATGTCTTATTCTAATTGACTACTAAAATGTAAGAATTTGACTCAAAAGATGGCTTAGAAGAAGGTAAAAATGCCCATAAAAACTCAATTTAAACGTATTGGAAAAGATTAATTTCTATGACTGCTGTGAACTGACCACCACACAGAATATGCAGAATATCAAAACTTTAGGAGTCCACGGTAGTCCTTAAATTTCAGCCCCTAAAAATGCAAGCCCTGAAAATACAAGGCATTATTTTTTTCAGTTGGTGCAGCTCAACATGCTTTTTTGTTTCAAAGACATTTGTCATTATTCTTCTTCCATACCTTTCGGAGTCTGCAAGTGTCCTTTTTTTTAAAGACATCTAAATTTATCTTGACATAAGCTTGCCGAGCCGGTCGATTTGGTCGCAGTCACGTTTTTAAACACATTTTAGTTTTACTCTGATTGCATACAGTGCATCCGGAAAGTATTCACAGTGCTCCACTTTTTCCACAGTTTATGTTACAGCCTTATTCCAAAATGGATTCAATTCATTATTTTCCTCAGAATCCTACAAACAATACCCCATAATCACAAGGTGAGAGACGTTTGCTTGAAATCTTTGCAAAAATAAAAAACACATGTACATAAGTATTCACAGCCTTTGCCGTGACACTCAAAACTGAGCTCAGGTGCACCTGTCTCCACTGATCCTCCTTGAGATGCTTCTACAGCTTGATTGGAGTCCACCTGTGGTAAATTCAGTTGATTGGACATGATTTGGAAAGGCACACACCTGTGTATATAAGGTCCCACAGTAGACAGAGCATGTCAGAGCACAAACCAAACCATGAAGTCCAAGGGATTGTCTGTAGACCTGCGAGACAGGGTTGTATTGAAGCATAGATCTGGGCATTGAAGGCACAGTGGCCTCCATCATCCGTAAATGGAAGAAGTTTGGAACCACTAGGACTCTTGGCTGTGCATTATGACTCTCTGTGTGTTTTTTCTTTTTTTTGCTATTATTATTATTAGTAGTAGTAAAGTATTGTTGAATTTTCTACTTGCTCTCCTTTGCATTAATGTGATGGAGTAGATGTATGTTGTATAATGTGCTCTGGGAAATGCATATTAAACTAGAGATGACTCGGTTGCTTTGTTCCTATTCTATCTGGATTACGTTGTTGTGTTGAGTTTAATATGCTTCAGCCAGACTGAAACTTGCTTAATGTATTCTTGGAAAAACGTGCATCTGGACATAAATGTTGTCATCTTGAAGTAATTTATCATGATGATTCGAGGGAAAATGACGATAATAACACGAGTCAGCGGTCTGAGTGGCCATATAAGTTACAAACAAGTAAAATGATATGTCTTTATAGATTATATAACAACAACTTGGAAAACTTGTTACTTGTAGTCAACAGAATGTGTTAAAGGGACCATCAGAATAAAGTGAAGCCATTATTTTTTTCTGGAAACTTATGACTGACTTCACTACATTTGAAAGACAAATATTGTACTTTGTAAATATCGTCCTCGAAGTAGAAAGTCATTACTATGCAGCAGCTTTGAAAGTCAGTGGACGAATTATTATTATAATTTTCTTCTAAAACGTGACTTTTTCTTTTCTTTTTTGTTTCCAGACAGTTTCAGTAATCACTCTTGTAAAGCTACATGAAGTGTTTTCCAGCATTTTTTGAACACTGACCAGTTGCAAATGTGATATTTATTTACAATTCAATAAGTTAATATTGTGGTATATATTAGATACAATATTGTCTGATTTTGCTAAATTGTGTACGTGAAAATATAACCTATAAAGACACAGAAGAACTGTTCTGCATCTCCTAATAAAACACAGTATACAGACGCTAACTAAAACTAAAACATAGCTATCACGTGATATTTTCGCTTATAACTTAGTGAAACATGCATAGATTGTAGAAAATGGCACATCATTGCTTACAGCGGATGCTCCTGATCATAATCTTGGAACATAATCCCATGCATTGATCACGAGTGAAAGAACAATTTAAAAAATGCCCATTAGGGGGCGACAAAGGCTAAACAAAAAAGGCTACCTTTGTTCCAAATGCTATAACTTCCACAAAATTCAGATTCAGCTCACATATAGAGGAACATCACCAAAAATGAATGATCCCCCTGCCTTATTTCCTTCATGAGATATTGCATGTCAAATTAGAAAGATATGTAAATTTTCCCTTGTACGCACATTTTATTTATTTATTTATGTTTCTGTTTATTAGCAGTTTCTCAGCATGAGAATGTCCAAATATATCAAATTAATTTAAAACGTTTCCTTTCAAATGATACCAACCTTTTGACTCTCTTTGTTATAGTTTTGGAGTTACGAGTCTTTACTTCTTTTGTGTCACTCTGAAAATGCCTTCAGGGCTTAAAGGGTTAATTTTGCAACAGGGTTTTTTGTGGAGTGTGGGGAATATACATTTCTAATGTTTGTAAACCTTTTGTTTATTGTACATTATTTCTGAATAAAATGATGAAATGTGTCGTATACTGTACATCAATCGACTTCTGTGTGTCATAGGGTGCTCATAATTTTTTTTTTAAAAAGGTAGAGACGGTACAAGAATAGAATAGAACTGCCATACAGTACAGTAGTAAGTGAGAGTCAATTTACAATAAAAAAAAAAAATACAAATTTTGGCCCTTGAGTCAAAAAGTTTGCTCACCCCTGCACTAAAGTATATACTACAGTACATACTACAGCAACATGTCTGATGCCATTTGGCTTCTCTCTGCACAAAAAAACTTTAGAACTATAGAATTACCACAACAAATTAATTCAAGTACTTCACTATAGTATGGGTCAAAAACACTATAGTATTTGCTATAAATTACTATAGTATTTCTTCATCATCATCGTCATTATCACCATCAAGTTCATCTCCATGTTATTTTAAAGATCTCGATAAAATGAATCAAGAATGGAGTTTGACGACTTTGTGTGAAATGTCAGTCTCTGGTGTCCTCTTCTGGTCAGTCAAATCTTCAGACAAACGTATTTCTATAACTGAGAGGAGCCTGCTATCAGCCGAGAAGTTGACTGAGTAAAGCCAGTGAAGAGCAGGAGGAGGAGACAAAGTGATGATGAGAAAAAAAGAGCAGAGTTTACTGAATCATTTTAGTTGCATATATTTAAATGCTCAGACTTTGTCAGACCAGCACAAATCCAACAAGTAGTGTTATACCGCAAACCATAGCAACAACATCCCGTGACATTAAGACTCTTGAAACAAAGACATTCTCTTATTATCTCTTATTCACGGCGATGAATACCCCTTGAAACCACACAAAAAGACTAAACAGCAATGGAAAAATAATATAAAGAAAAGTATAAATGCCTAATCAATGAATGAATCAATGCAATGAGCATATAAATGCTTTAAATGATTATATGATTAAATGAAATAATTAAAACAACACAAATGTATGGTTGCACAAATGGATGCTTAGATCCTTCAGGATATTTGTGTGGAGTTGCCTTCACTGCTGTTGTAAAAGTTCAGTCACATTACAAAGTACTACAAAAATGTCAAAGAGAATCTGTAAATATTGCATGTCATTAAGTATGAAGGAAGCATCAGTTTTCTGTGCTTCTCTCAGATTATGGACACCTCCGGAGGGCTGATCTGACTCAGCTTCTCTATGATAGACTTGTGCTGCTCGTCCCATTCATCCTTCGAAAGTGAGGACGGATTCATCTCCAGGAACTTGTACGCATCTTTAGACTGAACACTGAAGATGACCTGCGCTCTCTGACAGCACTCACCGAATCTCTGCCAGCACTGAAAGATTAAAGCCACAAAAAATTGATCACATTTACTGAAAAATATACTCTAAATGACTCACTATTCCTTACATAGTGAAAGTCAGATCATCATGATATTGGGAAGGCATCAATAAAAATATGGCCATACTGTA
Source organism: Acrossocheilus wenchowensis (assembly GCA_029620275.1). NCBI lineage: Eukaryota > Metazoa > Chordata > Actinopteri > Cypriniformes > Cyprinidae > Acrossocheilus > Acrossocheilus wenchowensis. Next base: position 134,013 of record JAJUBA010000255.1, read on the forward strand.
GATACTGTGAAGCTGTTACATGTACTCTAAAAAAAATATGTCAAAATAGGGCACAATATACTGTATAATTTGAAGGAATCTTTCCGTATTTATTTTTTACAGGTGTTTTACCAGTATTTTGAATTTTACACTTCATTGCATTGTGTTTTAGAGTTAACAGAAATGTCCCTAAAATTAATGGATAATGTCGTGTGTAATGGGCTGCCAGTACTTTTTCTGTTATTTTACGGATTTATTTTTTTTGCAGTGTGAATAACTGTAAAAAACGACATGTACTTCATCTTGGAAAATAATACTAATACTTATACTTTTTGTTACATGTTTTCTGTGCCCTGTCTGGACTTTTATGTTGAAGTATTTCCTGTGCCTTGTTTGTAGTCTGTTTGTAGTCCGTTTGTGTATCGGTTCCCCGTGATTAGGTTCCCCAGGTGTTTCCCATTTATCACGTCCCCATGTAATCTTATTTGCTTGTTCTCCTGTGTATAAATAGCCCTTGCGGTTGACTTGTGCTTTGTCAGTTGTTGAATGTTATGGTGTCGTTCTGCTCCTTGTTTCCCCTGAGTTTTTAGTTCTTTGTTTGTCCTTGTTTTGATATTAAATTCCCTGCATGCAGATCCTCGCCTCTGCCTGCTCTTTCACGGCGTATAACACTTTTTAATTATACGCATTGTCAACTTTGTATTTTCAATGATACTGTAGCATGAAGTCAGATTAATACTGGTCTTCTCAACATCTAAATAAAAGTCGAAATCATAAGAAGTTCAAAAAGATATATTACATGAAGAAAAGAATTGTTTCTCCCCAGCACTTCTCTTTATCCGTACCAGGGGTGAATCTAGGGTTTCTGGGCCCTCATAAACCCTCTGTCCATCTATTGCACATTTGCAGGGGGTTAATCCTGTCAGGCCCTCTTTTTGATTGCACTGGACCAATTCTCTGACCAGGAACCTTGGATCAGTCACACACTGGCTATGGTAAAAGTACTGACATATTCATAGTCAGTCATCCTGATTTAAAATTCTAAATATCCAAAATGTCTATTCCATGTCTATCCAACCTGTAGATTATTGGAGCAGCTCAGACTGGTTTTTAGATTTGATCTGTAAACACAAGCCTCACACTACTAGACAAACTTTGATGAAAATGGACACCGACCAAGGCGCTGGACAAGATCTTTTCTCAGATTGTCAGAAGGGGTAAATTGGGTATGAATCAGCCTAAAACACTCTTAGTGTGAGCCTGGCTTAATTTACCTTTTCTGCTTCTTCAATAGAGGTCACAAACTGCTGCTTCAGATCATCCAGGTGCTCAACGAGATCCTCATTAAGAAAGGTGTTATCCTTCAGCGTATCTAGCAGAGATCCAACTTTCTCCCAGAACTTCTGAAGCTGAACCAGAATTTGCTGGATTTGAGAAAGACACTTCTGGACGTCTACAAGGTGGACGGGACTAGGAATCACACCTGGACAAGCAACATACAGCAGATATTGATTTATGAGAGATTAGTGTGAGCCTTCAGACCATTTTATCTCAAAGAAGAGATGATTCATTTTTTTTCCCCATGAAAGAGTATGATACTGATACTTTTTTTTTTTTTTGCATTTCATTGCATTTCCTTTTTTTTTTTTAATATTTGGTTGTGACACCAAAAGAACATATTAGTTGGCTTAATTTGTTTAGTAAATAGATGATTTCTTTTGTCATAGTCATGTTTGATGTTAAAACATTGTGAAAGCTTTTACTTTCATTGTTTGTTCTATTGTTATGCTTGTATTTATCTTTCATGTGCAAATTACTGTATGATATTATATTTTCACTTGTGACTAAAATGTAAACATTTTTATTGTTACAGTAAGAGTATAGCATAGCAGGGCTCATGTTCAATTCTTTGAAATATTCTGTGCTATGTACCATACATAGATTCTAATTGAATTTATTAATTCATTTCTGATATAAAATACATGAAAATAAAAGTTTTGTCCTGTCATAACCAAGTGAGCACCTCCTGTATATTAATGCATTATATTGGCTATTTAAGTGATGTATAATCCAGTTGCTACTGATAACGGCTGTTATTGGACAATAACACACCTTGGAATGTCACAACTAACCAATCAAGTATTCCAGAGAGCTTATTATCTAAACTTCAGCTGTGTCTGAAATCGCTCACTCATTCACTAATCCCTACTGTATATAGTGTATCTCAGAAGGGAGTAAACCCAAAAGAAAAGAACGTATTTGGACACTGATGTATACAATGCGCGCCAGAGAGCTGGAACTGTCACAGAAGCATCTATAAGCAGAATAATCGCATATATATATATATATATATATATATATATATATATATATATATATATATATGAGAATGAGAATGAGAGAATGAGAATGAGAATGAGCTTTATTGTCCAGGTATGTTTACACATATGAGGAATTTGTTATAGTGACAGAAGCTCCACAGTGCAACAGAAAGACAGCAACAGGACACAGATAAAAAATAATAATATATAAATAGGCAATGTACAGAATAGAAAAAAAAACACAATATATAATATAGACAATTACGTGTGTACAGGTCTGATATGTGCAAATTTGAAATGAAAAAAAAATAAGTATGTGTGGTGAATAAATAATGTATAAAAGTGTTGTGTGTTCCACGTTTATTGTCAAGTGTTCATGAGATGGATTGCCTGAGGGAAGAAACTGTTCCTGTGCTGGTTGTTCTGGTGCTCAGAGCTCTGTAGCGTCGACCAGACGGCAACAGTTCAAAGAGGGAGTGTGCTGGATGTGAGGGTCCAGAGTGATTTTGCCAGCCCTTCTGCTCTCTCTGGATGAGAACAGTTCTTGGAGAGCGGGGAGGGTTGTACCAATGATTCGCTCAGCAGTCCGAACTACCCTCATGTGTCGTCTGAGGTCAGATTTGGTAGCTGAGCTGAACCAGACAGTTATTGACATGCAGAGGACGGATTCAATGATGGCGGAGTAGAACTGTTTCAGCAGCTCCTGTGGCAGGTTGAACTTCCTCAGCTGGCGAAGGAACCTCTGCTGGGCCTTTTTTAACAATGGACTCAATGTGAGTGTCTCACTTCAGGTCCTGAGAGATGGTGGTGTTCAGGAACCTGAATGACTCCACTGTTGTTACAGAGCTGTTCATGATGGTGAGTGGGGGGAGTGCAGGGGGGTTTCTCCTGAAGTCAACTATCATCTCCAGTGTTTTGAGCGTGTTGAGATACAGGTTGTTAAGACTGCACCAGACAGCCAGCTCTTTAACCTCCTGTCTGTAAGCAGACTCGTCACTGTCCTGAATGAGGCTGATGACTGTGGTGTCGTCTGCAAACTTCAGGAGCTTGACAGAGGGGTCTTTAGATGTGCAGTCGTGTGTGTGTGTGTGTGTATACAGGTATATTTGTAGCAATAGCCAACAATACATTGTATGGGTCAAAATTATAGATTTTTCTTTTATGCCAAAAATCATTAGGATATTAAGTAAAGATCATGTTCCATGAAGATATTTTGTAAATTTCCTACTGTAAATATATAAAAACTTAATTTTTGATTAGTAATATGCATTGCTAATAACTTCATTTGGACAACTTTAAAGGTAATTTTTCTCAATATTTTTTGCACCCTCAGATTCCAGATTTTAAATTAGTTGTATCTCAGCCAAATATTGTCCGATCCTAACAAACCATACATCACTAGAAAGCTTATTTCAGCTGTAAGATGATGTATAAATCTCAATTTCAAACATTTGACTGGCTCATGACTGGTTTTGTGGTCCAGGGTTACACACACAAAATTATTTGATCCCCTGCTGATTTTGTATGTTTGCCCACTGACAAAGAAATGATCAGTCTATAATTTTAATGTTATTTGAACAGTGAGAGACAGAATAACAACAACAACAACAACAAAATCCAGAAAAACGCATTTCAAAAAAGTTCTAAATTGATTTGGTAACACTTTACAATAAGGTTCATTAGTTAACATCAGTTAACAACATTAGTTAACATGAACTAAGAATGAACAATACTTCTATAGCATTTATTAATCTTAGTTAATGTTAATTTCAGCATTTACTAATGCATTACTAAAATCTCAAGTTGTGTTTGTTAACATTAGTTAATGCACTGTGAACTAACAATGAATGACTATTTTTATTAACTAACATTAACAAAGATGGATAAATAGTGTAATAAATGTATTGATCATTATTTGTTCATGTTAGTCAATACATTAACTAATGTTAACAAATGACACCTTATTGTAAAGTGTTACCATTGATTTGCATTTTAATGAGTGAAATAAGTATTTGACTCCTGCACAAAATATGATTTAGTACTTGGTGGCAAAACCCTTGTTGGCAATCACAGAGGTCAGATGTTTCTTGTGGTTGGTCACCAGGTTTGCACACATCTCAGGAGGGATTCTGTCCCGCTCCTCTTTGCAGATCCTCTCCAAGTCATTAAGGTTTCGAGGCTGACGTTTGGCAACTCGAACCTTCAGCTCCCTCCACAGATCTTCTATGGGATTAAGGTCTGGAGACTGGCTAGGCCACTCCAGGACCTTAATGTGCCTTTTTTTGAGTCACTCATTTGTTGCCTCGGCCGTGTGTTTTGGGTCATTGTCATTCTGGAATACCCATCCATGACCCATTTTCAATGCCCTGGCTGGTTTCAATGCCCTGGCCTTGACGGTACACGGCCCCGTCCATCGTCCCTTTGATGCGGTCCAGTTGTCCTGTCCCCTTAGCAGAAAACACCCCCAAAGCATAATGTTTCCACCTCCATGTTTGACAGTGGGGATGATGTTGTTGGAGTCATAGGCAGCATTCCTCCTCCTTCAAACACGGCGAGTTGAGTTGATGCCAAAGAGCTGGATTTTGGTCTCATCTGACCACAACAGTCTTTCACAGGGTAGTGTGTTATCAATTGTTTTCTTGGTGACTATGGTCCCAGCTGCCTTGAGATCATTGACAAGATCCTCCCGTGTGGGCTGGTCACCGTTCTCATGATCATTGAAACTCCACGAGGTGAGATCTTGCATGGAGCACCAGATCGAGGGAGATTGACAGTTATTTTGTGTTTCTTGTGAATAATCGCACCAGCTGTTGTCACCTTCTCACTGAGCTGATTGGCGATGGTCTTGTAGCTCATCCCAGCCTTGTGTAGGTCTACAATCTTGTCCCTGACATCCTTGGACAGCTCTTTGGTCTCAGCCATGGCGGAGAGTTTGGAATCTGATTGATTGGTTGCTTCTGTGGACAAGTGTCTTTTATACAGGTAACAAGCTGAGACTCCCTTTAAGAGAGTGCTCCTAATCTCAGCTCCTTACTTGTATAAAAGACACCTGGGAGCCAGAAATCTTGCTGATTGATAAGGATCAACTACTCATTTGACACATTAAAATGCAAATCAATTTATAACTTTTTGAAATGCGTTTTTCTGGATTTTTTTGTTGTTGTAATTCTGTCTCTCACAGATCAAATAAACCTACCGTTAAAAATATAGACTGATCATTTCTTTGCCCCCCCCCCCCCCACACACACACTGTATATAACAAATCTGTGAAGCCATTAGTCAACTGGGGTAGCCCTAGGCTAAGTGGGACATAAGACTCACCCAGCTGTATTTCGCAATTGGCCATCTGCAGCTGAAGATCAGTCAGTTTGACTTGGATTGACCACTCTTGTTTTTGCAGACTGTTCTTTTCAGAGGAGAGACGGGACAGTTCGGCGTTGAGAGCTTGAGTTTGAGCAGCATTGCTAGGGGCAGTTGCAGCATAGTAAATTAAGTTAATAAAGGCTCCAATAAATGGCACCAAAGCAGCAAGGATACCAAAGCCAATGTTTTTGCTAGAAACATCTTTGATGAGATTCTGCAGATCACTGTTTTTTTCTTCAATTGTTTTCTGTATTTCATCTATTTTTTCAGCCCTATTTCTCAGCTCCTCCTCAAGCTTGGCCACAGCCTCCTCCAGGATCTTGATTTCCTCCGTCGTTTGAGTTAGTTGTTTTTCTGTCTCCATCTTTTCTTGAATCACATCACTGGTGCATGACGCTACACTCTGGTTATGTTCATCATACCTAAATATGGTGTGTTTCAGATAAATGACTGAATACAGTGAATGGACTGATACACTTGTGTAATACAGTAGATCATTCTCATCTCAAGATTTTTATGCAATTTTACTATTCAATGAAATGGATCCTTCTGAAGGGATGTTTAGTTATTTACAAATACTGATTAAGAGAATGATTGTTTGCTGTGAAATACTAAACTTCCCCATGATAAGATATTGATGGTTTCACCTCTTCACAATGTCCTCCACAGCTATAATGATGTTATCAATCCTTATTCTGATTTCCTCCAGGTACTTCACAGCCAGAGTGGGTTCATTGTTTTCAACAGTCGTCATCAGGATTGGGAACAGGGAGGAAACCAGGCTGGAACTCGTAATGATGCACTAAAACAAAATATAATTTACCACAAGGGTCATAAGCAGTACATCATACCTGTGAAGACGTTTGTTGGCATTAATATCGATTAATTTAAAAAATCTCATTATGTAAAAACAGCTAAGTATAATTTTTTAGGATTTGTTTGGATTTCCTTCCAAAATTCATGTTTTTTTTTGATGGGACACAAAAGGAGTTGTTTTCAGTCTTCTGCTATTTTCTATACAACAATAATTCACAGTGATCACATCTGTCAATCACCAAAAAACACCATAAAAGTATAGTCCAATGTAAAACAATGGCACCATTTTGGAGAGTATCACGACGCATTGATCTGCACGTAAACAACGCATGCATGTGGTGCTACTGACGTAGAACAAACATGCTCTGTGCCTTGTTTACATTCAGAGGAAAGCACACGCAAACGTTGTTTACGTGCAGATTTACACACGCATGCGTTGTGATAGTCTCCAAAACTTTTTACATTATGCTAAACTTCTTGTGGTGATGTTTTTATATCATGCATTCAATCTAACTCACGCATACAGCTGCCTTTTACTGATTTAATAGGGTACTTATAAAATATATTTATATTTCTTATATTTCACACATTAAATCTGATAAAATTCCAGACTGACTTTTCCATTATATACACCATATATGCTGTTAACACAAGCACCAGCATTCAATCTTTTTTATTGGTACTAAGATTACACAAGTAACTCAAGTATTGCAGTGTTGATCAATGGAAAAGAAAGCAGGATCTCAACAGTGAGCCGTGGCTCAATGGTCAAAGACATCTGTTTAGCTAGCACAAGTTTGCATAGAAATATATATATATATATATATATATATATACATTAAAAAGTGGTGTAATGAAAATAAAAATTCTGACATTTGGAACACTAGATTTGACACAAAATGTGTTTTCTAGATATTATTATCACCCCACTTTTTAGACCAAAGCTGCACCCACGTCTTACCTTCATCAAAACAGCCTCAGAGGATCCAAACAGCAGCTGTGTATTAAGAGCTCGTTCTCTGATCAGACACTCCAGCTTTGGGAAACCACCCAGACACAGGTAAGACAGATGATAGAGAAGAGCCGTTCGCTCCGCAGCCGGAAGAAGCTCCTGGATGAACTCTGAGCTCCATGAGGAATCACTGCTGGCGACAATCTCTGAGACACCAGGCCAAAGATCATGCAGTGACAGTTAACAACCACTGGGGTTCAATCAATGGTGAATGGGGCATTCATACTGTAAGTAAAATGTCCTTGCTCTCTGGATTAAATTTCTTTTGGTTAAAACATTTGTGTTTAGATATGTTTAGATATTTAGTATTATATATCACTGCTATGTATCACTGAGACATACAAACTAAAAGAGCTAAAACAAGAAGTCAAACGTAAGGAGGCACAAATACAGTATAAAGCAAAAGTTGAGAAGAAATTTACAAGTGGTAATGTCAGAGATGCATGGAGGGGACTAAACATAATGATGGGCAGACAACAGAAACAAATACAACTGGTTGATGATGACCCCCCATATATTTGTAAATAATTTAAATGTTTTTTATTCACGATTTGACAATATTATAGGTGTTAATAATGTGGATAATGATACTCTCATTGAATCTAAACCTATGAGAATAGAGGTAAGGGAGGTTACCAAGGTGCTCCGTAGAATTAAAACACATAAAGCCACCGGTCCAGATGGCCTTAAGGGCATTGTATTAAAAGAGTGTGCAGAACAACTTGGGCATGTTTGTACTAGGTTGTTTCAGGTCTTTTTAGATGATGGCCTTGTACCAGCAGCATGGAAAAACACCATTGTTATTCCAGTACCTAAAACCTCTAAGGCCAAAGCTCTTAAAGACTTTCGCCAAATTGCACTAACATCTATTCTGTGGTAGTACATGGAGCGTATATTATGTAAAGCAGGGGTTCCCAAACACGTTCCTGGAGCCTCCCCAACACTTCACATTTTGCATGTCTCCTTTATCAATCACATCTGATTCAACTCATCAGTCCATTAGTAGAAACTCCAAGACCTGAAATGGGTGTGTCAGACAAAGGAGACATGCAAAATGTGCAGTGTTGGGGAGGCTCCAGGAACGTGTTTGGGAACCCCTGATGTAAAGAATTGATGTCACAAATTAAAGGCTTGGTAGACCCATTACAATTTGCCTACATGCCCAATCGGACCACGGTGGATGCCTCTCTGACCTTGTTACATAAGGTCCAACACCACCTAGATAAAACAAATGCTCATGTTAGAATTCTGTTCATGGATTTTACATCAGCCTTTGATACTGTACTGCAAGATTGCAAGATTTAGGTGTAAGCAGTTGGTTGATTTTATGGATCTAATTTTTTTTAAGAAATAGACCCCAACGAGTCTGTGTCAGTGGAGTCTCATCTGATTGTACAGTCCTGAATTCAGGGTTACCACAGGGATGTGTGTTATCACCTCTGCTTTTTTCTGTCTATATTAATGAACTCCAATGTAACCGGGATGATCTCACCCTGATCAAATACGCTGATGATTTGGTTTTAATCTCTTGTCAATTGGACATGAATAGTTTAAGTTATTGTGAGTATATTGGAAGTCTTGTTCAGTGATTTGATGATAGTCACCTACAATTGAACATTGAGAAGACAAAGGAATTATGTTGTGGGAACAAAAATAGGACTGGTACGGCTGGTGTCTAATATGAACAAATTACTATAAAAGGTGTAAAGGTAGAGCAAGTTTCAAATTTTAAATATTTAGGTACAATCATTGATGATAAACTCTCATTCCAGGAAATTGTGGACCATATACACAAGAAAGCAAGACAGCGTTTAGGCCTACTTATGAAACGAAGAAATTTTAGCATCGATAGGAGGGTCCTAACCATTGTTTATAGGTTGATGATTGAAAGTATTTTAACATATAATATTGTATCGTGGTATGGTAATTTAACAATGAGACATAAAAATAAATTAACATGAGTAATTAATGAAGCAAATAAGATCACTGTCAGAAACAGAGTACAATGCAAGACCTGTTTTTAAACTTTATAGAATTTATTGCAGTTTATTCAGATCAAACTCATCCACTCCATTCCTGCTTTGAGCCCCTTCCTTCAGGGCGCAGGCTGCGTATACCGCTGGCTAAAAAGAACTTATATAAAAGATCCTTTGTACCATTGGCGGTGACTGTTTTAGACCAAATTCTTAATTGAGGTATTATCATGAGGTATTTTTTGGGTAGGCATGTGTACACGTGTATGCATATGTGTGGACATACATATATTTTATTGTATTACTTTTTTTTTTTAATGTGATATGTGAATGTATAGTATTATCTGTTAGGATGTATTTTCTATGCCAAAGATGAAAGTGTCAAAGATGAATTTCTGTTCAGGAAATCTGTACAGACAAAGTAAAACTAAACTTTGTGAAGCTTTGAAACCTTTGAAAATCATTTGTTTCAAAATAGTGGTTCGGAGCACATATCAAACTGCCAAAGTCACATGATTCATTAAACAAGACGTCATAACTTCTTAGAAATGTTTCGAAATTTCAATGGTTTGTTGTTGCTTTTTGTGATGACTCTGTTGAAAATCATCTCTTTTTGAACTGCCCATTTACAAAAAAATTTTGGCAAGATGTTTTATGTTTCATTAGGAGTACATTTTGTAACGAATGTGTCCTGTTTTGGAAGGACATAGTGCTGGGTTTTACTGAAAGTGACCTTGGAACTAAACTTTGAAGGGATGTTATTTCAGGACGAGACAACCTGATTGTAAAGCAAAACATGATTGGCTATAGCGAGAGCATGCTATGATTGGTCAGCGAAATGTAGCTGTTATCTGATTGGCTTGAGTAGATGGTGGGCGGAGTCCACATGTTTGTGGATTGTCTGCGTCTTAAAGATAGAAATGTTTCAAGATTCACAAATGCACAGAAAGCCATTCACAAATGCACTTTGGAGTAATGGCGGCGTGCATGCTGAACGCCAGATGGATGGCTGTGATTTCTTTCTTGGAGGTAAATAAGTTCCCCTTCAGGAACTTGAGCTGCGTTGAATGCTTTGGGAACGCCTCCAGCGTGACCATGCTCCGAATCACGTGTGTAATCAGACCAATGGATGGGCGAGACATCATGGGCGGTGTGACGTAGAGACCAGAGAGCTTAAAAGCACGTGCGGTGAATACAGCGGCAGCTTCTGTCATTCAGCAAAGCGCTCTGTGTCTGTCAGTCTTATTTATTGTTGTCTGTCCCAGTAAAAGCATAAGCCATGTCAAAGGCTAAAGAAAAACATATAAGGGCAAGAGCAGACAGCATTTTAGACTGTGTGTTCCTCCCTGCCCGCGCTACTTTATGGGTGGGGATACACACAGTTTCTGTGTTGTTTGTTTGGGAGCAGAGTTCGCACAGTTAGCCCTCGAGGGAGCTGATTGCGCTTCTGCCCACTGCAAACGCTCGGCTCCCGCCAGGCACACTTCGAGGAGTGTGTCCGTGTTCCCGGTTCCGCTGCTGCTGAGGCATGGCGGCGATTGGGATCGCAGGGATCACACACATGGATCTAGTGGACGTGTTGGAGACGGGCTCACCTTTTCTCCGCCTTTTTCCCTAGATCTGGCGCTCTCTCTGGGTTTGGAAAACTATCTTTCTCAGAGGAGATTGATGTTGTTTGCATATGACAGACTGCATTTTTAGATCACTTGTATCTCCCTGTCCTCGCTAAAATAAGGGGTGGGGATGCACGCGATTTATGGGTGGTTTGTTTTGGAGCAGAGCACATACAGCCAGCTCTTCAATGGAAAAATAAAGAGGGGGCTGTGTTTATGCTAAAAATCCAATTTAATGAAAGCAAGTGTGCATTACTGTGGATGTTTAGCTCTGCTCCCGCTGGCATTTTCTTCTCGAGGGAAGAAAGATTTATGCAATTTAGAATCGCATTACGGTCATTCATGATTCTTTACATTGTATCTGTATCATATCAGACCGTGTCTACTTGTCTGGTTGTTTGATTTTATTTAATTCTGAGGAATTAAATGATGTATGTTCATCTGGTTGGAAAAGCTAGATATATTATATTTATTTATTATATTTATTAAGGGTTTGGAGACGGGCACCCTTTCTCCTCCCTCCCTCTCTAAATGCAGCAAGCTCTTGGGATTCATTTTTCGAGTAAGAACACAGTGTTATACCTTTCTTCCTCTGAGGAGGTTGATGTGGTCATTAGGGGCTGCTGGGCGGGAGCAGCCCCAGCCGTATTCCAGCTCCTCATTTGGTGAGTGTCCCTTCTTGTACTCCCCCAGAATAGTTGGAGTCAGAGCAGTTCACCGATCCCCTGAGGGCACTGAGGAAAGACGGCACCGTATGATGTGTACACTGCTCTTCCCCAGAGGGGCCCACCCTTAGAAATCCTGGGCCAAGGCATCAGGACGTTCTAATGATGGTCCGCAGATCCAACTTCTGCTTGGCTTTCGGCTAGAACTTCCTGATGCCTTGGCCCAGGATTTCTAAGGGTGGGCCCCTCTGGGGAAGAGCAGTGTACACCTCATCATACGGTGCCTGTCTCTCCTCAGTGCCCTCAGGGGATCGGTCTGCCAACCCTGCCAGTGTTTGACGAAGAGTTTTATTAATCAAAATATACAGGTGCATCTCAATGAATTAGAATGTCGTGGAAAAGTTCATTTATTTCAGTAATTCAACTCAAATTGTGAAACTCGTGTATTAAATAAATTCAATGCACACAGACTGAAGTAGTTTAAGTCTTTTGGCTCACATTTAACAAAAACCCACCAATTCACTCTCAACAAATTAGAATACTTCATAAGACCAATAATAAAAACATTTTTAGTGAATTGTTGGCCTTCTGGAAAGTATGTTCATTTACTGTATATGTACTCAATACTTGGTAGGGGCTCCTTTTGCTTTAATTACTGCATGTAATTAAATTCGGCGTGGCATGGAGGTGATCAGTTTGTGGCACTGCTGAGGTGGTACGGAAGCCCAGGTTTCTTTGACAGTGGCCTTCAGCTCATCTGTATTGTTGGGTCTGGCGTCTCTCATCTTCCTCTTCACAATACCCCATAGATTCTGTCTGGGGTTCAGGTCAGGCGAGTTTGCTGGCCAATCAAGCACAGTAACACTATGGTCATTTAACCAGCTTTTGGTACCTTTGGCAGTGTGGGCAGGTGCCAAGTCCTGCTGGAAAATGAAATCAGCATCTCCATAAAGCTTGTCAGCAGAAGGAAGCATGAAGTGGTCTAAAATCTCCTGGTAGATGGCTGCGTTGACTGTGGACTTCAGAAAACACAGTGAACCAACACCAGCAGATGACATGGCAGCCCACATCATCACAGACTGTGGAAACTTCATACTGGACTTCAAGCAACATGGATTCTGTGCCTCTCCAGTCTTCCTCCAGACTCTGGGACCTTGATTTCCAAATGAAATGCAAAATTTACTTTCATCTGAAAAGAGGACTTTGGACCACTGAGCAACAGTCCAGTTCTTTTTCTCCACAGCCCAGGTAAGACGCCTCTGATGTTGTCTCTGGTTCAGAAGTGGCTTGGTAGCCCTTTTCCTGAAGACGTCTGAGCGTGGTGACTCTTGATGCACTGACTCCAGCTTCAGTTCTCTCCTTGTGAAGCTCTCACAAGTGTTTGAATCGGCTTTGCTCGACTGTATTCTCAAGCTTGCGGTCATCCCTGTTGCTTGTTCACCTTTTCCTACCCAAATTATTCCTTCCAGTCAACTTTGCATTGAATATGCTTTGATACAGCACTCTGTAAACAGCCACACCTTTCAGTAATGACCTTCTGTGACTTACCTTCTTTGTGGAGGGCGTCAGTGTTTGTCTTCTGGATCATTGCCAAGTCATCAGCCTTCTCCATTATTGTGGTTTCAAAGAACAAGATATACTGTATTTATACTGTAGAGATGGTCATTTATTCAAACTCAAATGTAAATATTCTAATATTTTGAGATACTGATTTTTGACTTTCATGAGCTGTAAGCTCTAATCATCAAAATTAAAATAAAAAAAACTTTTGAAATGTTTTACTTTACATGCAAAGTTTCACTTTTTGAAATAACTTACAAGAAAAAATGAACTATAAAATGAAATGAATTCTAATTTATTGAGATGCACCTGTAAATGATTCAAGTATAATCAATGTGAATATAACCATTTATGTAGCAAATTATTCTACTATTATACACGTGTAAGTTGCCTGTGTGTATAGAAATCTGTATGAGAAGTGCAGACATAGGGTGAAGCTGCTTATCATGTTTTTCCTTTAGGCAAAACATATGATGGGCCCTCACTCTCACAGAACATAAAAATAAGACCTCCTGACTGCATCGTGATCTTATAACAAATATGTGTACAATGTATTGAACACACCTAGAGAATAAAAACTGTTTAAAAGAGGTTTTAGAAAGAGATTCTGGAGAATTCTATGCAGTGTCTTCTCGGCTTCATTGTCTCTGAGAAATAAAGCCTATCTTCTGGCATCAAAACCCCAAGACTTCAAGAGTGATTCTTCATAGAAAAAGCAGAAACCAACTCCTTCGTGGTAAGGACACTTACAATTGCTCCTCCAAATTTAAAGAACAAAAAGAAAAAAGGCTTATTAAATAAAAATAACTAATTGCATGCAATGGTCTGTGTTTATTTTGAGTGGGCCTTAAAGGACAACATTAAACGTGAAGCAGATAAATTATAGGAGGCGCACAAAGTCCTACGGATACCGCTCTGTTTAGGTGAAAAAAGAGATATAGAGTACACAGAGGTCTGCACAGGTAGGCAAAAATACCTGCAGTGTACTGCTTTTTTATTGTGTTGAGGAAGTGTGTCAGTGAAAGAGCAAGTAGAACTGACACGTCACTCAGGAAGAGTGTAGTGTAGTCTGTTTTAATATATGTGTCTGTGTCTGTATGAATGACTATGTTTGTATGAGAAAATAAATAAATTCCGTATCAGGTAGGCAGGAGCTGCGCACCCCTCCTGGACCGTCACTTAAATGTGACCTGGCAAAGGCGGACGCAGCTCGTGCCGCACCTGAGAGGGATGAATGAATGTATGAGCCCTATAAATAAAGGGACAAAGGATAAGTGTATGAGCCCTGTGAATGAAGGGACTAGAAGGAGTGACTGCGTTTAAAAAAATGTTTCAATAAAGACTGGATCAATATATTGGCATTGTAGATTTTTGTACACATTTGACTGCATATATTGTGTTACTTAGGGAGAGAATATTTAGGAAGTTTAGGAGACTAATGTAGTTCAGATAGTAGAGTATAATTTGGGTATATGGACTAAGTTAAATAATTGTATTAATAAAAATATATTTTTTTATTGCTGACAAAATAACTTTTAACAATAAAAAATGCTTTTTTTAGCATTTTTTTGGATACTGAGTGTTCATAAAATAAAATACATTTTAGAATATAAATTTACACTAGTACAGGAATTGTAATATTAGGCTTAAAAGTGCATGTTACAGAAGAAAATAGGATAGGATAAATCGATAAAATAATTAAATTAAAAATTGGGGAGAATATTATTTGGACAAAAAAAAAATATATATAGTAATAATAACAATAAATAAATTGTAAGTTAAATTGTGGTTTAAAAAAAGAAAAAAAAAAAATATATATATATATATTGTGACGGATCGGTGGCCCTCCCCCTCATTATCATCACCACCCCGTCCCTTATTCGGCGCCCTTCACCAGGCTCCCGACGGGAGTGGGTGGATGAGAGGAGGGGCGTGGGACCAACGTGGGCTGGCGGCGTGTGATGAGGCACAGCTGGACTGAATGAAGCCTCATCACCGCCGCCGTTAAATGCCGAGCGCGCCTCTCCTTGAGACACTGGTCTCTTCCCCCGTGCATGCACGCTGGTGTCCTCGTGGGTCCAGGAAGGGTGCGTTGAGGGACATCGCGCCGCCGAGGATGTGAGCCGCGGAATCTCCAGAGTCAGCGTGCGAGCCGCACCCGTATTACGGCCGACGGGCCAGGATGCTGGGCCGTTCAAGCCCCGCCAAAAGGCCGAGAAAGAAGAGGAAGAGCCGCCGCTCAAGAGAAGCCGCCGCCCCTCGAAACCGGACCAGAGCGGGAGCGCGTGCGGCCACTGGACTCCGCCCCTTGCCTGGACCCTTCCCTTCTGGAACACTGCCCTCCTTCACGAGCCCCGCAGCACAACGAGGACACCAGATCCCCCCTGTTTCTTTGGACACTTCTTCTCCCTGGACACTTTATTATTTTATTATTTTGTTTAATAAAAGCCTCTCCGAGGCCTGACGCCACACCCACTGTGTCTGTCGTTGGCTCCTCCCGTCACAATATATATATATATATATATTCAGCTTTAAATATAGGATTGTCATATTATAGGAAACATTATGGCAGCCACTCAGGTGGAAATGTTAGGATTAAAATATCCATTATGTAAAGAACTGATAGACAAGGTCTCAAACAAATGGCAACAGAGAACTAAAAATATGTGATGACAAAATGGCCAAAGGAAGGGACATTTGATGTAGCACTTTGTGAGGAAATGGAAACTCTGATAAAAAATCATAAAACTAAAGGCAACAATAAAAAGAGAAAGAAGTGCTAGCCTTGTTCAAAAAGGAGGGAGAAGACTCATTGAAAAGCATAAAACAGGCAAGAAAAATACTAAAAGAGGCAGACAAAGAAAAAAGAAGAGTTGTTTTCTAAACCACCCCCATATCTGCCCCCAGAAGGACAGCTCCCAATACTTAAGGGTACTGTAGAAGTGTGTGGAGAAATGCAAATGGAAGGACAAATAGAGTTGGAAGAAAAACAAAAAGAACCAGAAGTAAGACCAAAGGGGCGACAAAATAAAAAGAGTGATGCATATTTACCTTTAGATTGTTAATGTAATGTAATGTACAACTTTATTGTCCACCTGAGTGGAAAATTGTCTTTGGCTCACCAACACAACAAGATTAATAACAACATAGAAATAGAATAAAATCACAATAACTAGTCACATTACACACACAACACAAAGAAAAAAAGGCACGAATAACATTAGAAATGATGAAAGCAAATTATGAAGGAAAACAGGAAATGAGGAAACATTAGAGCAAATGAGGAGAGAAGATAAGGAGATTGCAAGCAGAGGCTATGGAAGCAGAAATAGGAAGGAAAATTAAAGAAACAGAAAAATTAATTGAATATGCCAATAAAATGGTGAAAGATAGAAGTAAACTATTAGAAAGCAGAGAGGGAGTGAGTGAAGGGGAGGATTCATCATTTGATAAAGGAACATGGGAACAAGGAAGAGAAAAAGGAAGACTTAGACCACGGGCTGCACAACTCCCAATTTGATTAAGGGTACACAGAGACAGTATGTCCCCTGGGCCTCACAGGACCTTGAGGGGCTTATCACTCGCCTTCCGGACATCCATGAGGGGGCTGGGAAGTGGATTAAGCTGTTCGAAGAAGAAACTATGGGCAAACTTTTAGCTGTGGGTGACATTAAAGCACTGCTGGCAAAAAATATAGGAGGGGCAAAGATGGAGGAAATTCTTCAAGCATCCATTCTGGAAAGAGCTGTGGACTCTCACTACATGGATGGAACATGGTGTTCGATGCATTCTGTCCAGCAGTGTGGCAAGGAATGCGTGCTGAGTACCCGATTAGACTAGACCCAAAGTCATTAAAGGGAGAACAGCTGGGGGAAACAGAAAATCCAACCACATATGTCCAGAGACAGCTGAAAAGATGGAAACAAGAAACTGAAGGGAATCCAGAAGGAGACCCATTAATGGAAACATTGTTTAGAAATGCTGTGATTGATGCCATGCCACAAGCTGTCCTCCAGCCTGCTCTTTACGTGGTTGGCTTAAACTCTAAAACACACAAAAAGTTCTGTGACCATGTGTCTCATGCATTGGAGCAACACAGAAGAAATGAACAGAAGCTAAAGAGCCAAGAGAAAGAGCTACAAAGAAAATTAACTCAATTACAACTTGAAGAGCTGACAAAAAAGAACAAGAAAAAGATTCAAGCTCCAATAAAGAAAGAAGAATTAGAACAAATGATTGTCCCCAGTAAATGCTCCTCCATCAGCTATTCAGCCAAGCCCACCCACAACAGTCCTTCCAAATGCACACCAGATCCCTGTACCCATCATTAATGTCTATACTCAACAACCAGGGCCAATGGGATAGAAAAGAAAACCAGTACAAACAGGACAGAGAGGAAGAGGCAAGCCTTATACTGGTCCTCCAGGAGCGTGCTGGGGATGTGGACAACTCGGACATAACAAAATTGACTGTCCCACCAGTCCATGGCAACAGCCACCTCGGGGTGGAAGGGGGGAGAGTTGGCAGCAGCCCACCAGAGATCCATTACAGGGCCCAGTAAATCCTTGGGGAGGTCCAAATCAAGGATATTAGGGGTGCCCAGGTAATCCTACATGGGAGAGTCAGCTTCCAATTTTAACAACTAAAGCTGATCAAGAACCTATTTTGCAGACTGAAATAGAGGGAAAGACCACACCAATGATGGTAGACACTGTTTATACTTGTGTAAATTCAAATTATGTCTCACATTTCCCCTTGTTTGGAAAATTCGCAAAGACAATAGGATTCCTGGGACAAATGCAGCTAATTCCAATGACAGCTTCAGTGTGTCTACAAAAAAAAAAATAAAAGTGTAACAATGCCCATTCTTGTGTCAAATCAGACTCCTGTTAATTTGTTAGGGAGAGATACATTATGTAAATTGGGGCTACAAATTTGGTGTTGTCCTGAAGGAGTATATATATATATACACACAATAGGAATAGAAACTCAGATGAGCCAAAGGCAAATGTTTACTGGATAGGACAGATAGAACCAGATGTGAGAAAGACAATTAATAAATCAGAATTTCATTGTACAATGATATATGATCCCGAAAGAGATGAACAAATGGAAAAGAAATGGCAGGAAGAAACTTAAGTACCAAAAATGTAAATAATCTCACAGCACATTATAATAGGTAAACAGGGAGCAGCTCTGAGTATACCTGAATGTGAATTTGTGAAAAAATGGTTCAATGTAACAGATTCTGTGCCACATGTGTTTATATGTAGGAAAAAATTGGGAAGCAAAAGATCTAGGACCAATGATGAAAAAGGCAGAACAAAGCAAATGGGAACCAACAGAACATCCATTGATTTTTCATTCAGCTGAAAAAAATTACATCAAAATTTTATGTGCAACCAGTCTGATGGGAATTCCTCAGGAAGTAGTTATCAATTAAAAGAAACTGACGCAGATGACTACAACATCCGAATTGCGAGACACTACTGACACTGAACTATTTAAGGAAGTAGAGCGTTAGGCACTAAGCTATCTGGCTGTTATTGGTTCCAAAGCTATCTGGTTGTTATTGGAAGCACGCTTGTCCCTAAGCTATCTGGTTGTTATTGGTTCCTAAGCTATCTGGTTGTTATTGGAAGCACACTTGTCCCTAAGCTATCTGGTTGTTATTGGAAGCACGCTCGTTCCTAAGTGATCTGGCTGTTATTGGTTCCTAAGCTATCTGGTTGTTATTGGAAGCACGCTTGTTCCAAAGCTGTCTGGTTGTTATTGGAAGCACGCTTGTTCCTAAACTATCTGGTTGTTATTGGAAGCACGCTCATTCCAAAGCTGTCTGGTTGTTATTGGAAGCACGCTTGTTCCTAAACTATCTGGTTGTTATTGAAAGAACGCTCATTCCTGAGCTGTCTGGTTGTTATTGGAAACATGCTTGTTCCTAAACTATCTGGTTGTTATTGGAAGCACGCTTGTGCCTAAGCTATCTGGTTGTTATTGGAAGCACGCTCGTTCCTAAGTGATCTGGTTGTTATTGGTTCCTAAGCTATCTGGTTGTTATTGGAAGAACGCTCATTCCTAAGCTGTCTGGTTGTTATTGGAAGCACGCTTGTTCCTAAACTATCTGGTTGTTATTGGAAGCACGCTTGTGCCTAAGCTGTCTGGTTGTTATTGGAAACATGCTTGTTCCTAAACTATCTGGTTGTTATTGGAAGCACGCTTGTGCCTAAGCTGTCTGGTTGTTATTGGAAACATGCTTGTTCCTAAACTATCTGGTTGTTATTGGAAGCACGCTCGTAACAAAGCTATCTGGTTGTTATTGGTTCCTAAGCTATCTGGTTGTTATTGGTTCCTAAGCTATCTGGTTGTTATTGGTTCCTAAGCTATCTGGTTGTTATTGGAAGCACGCTGGTTCCAAAGCTGTCTGGTTGTTATTGGAAGCACGCTCGTTCCAAAGCTGTCTGGTTGTTATTGGAAGCACGCTCGTAACAAAGCTATCTGGTTGTTATTGGTTCCTAAGCTATCTGGTTGTTATTGGTTCCTAAGCTATCTGGTTGTTATTGGAAGCATGCTCGTTCCTAAACTATCTGGTTGTTATTGGAAGCACACTCGTAACAAAGCTATCTGGTTGTTATTGGTTCCTAAGCTATCTGGTTGTTATTGGTTCCTAAGCTATCTGGTTGTTATTGGTTCCTAAGCTATCTGGTTGTTATTGGAAGCACGCTGGTTCCAAAGCTGTCTGGTTGTTATTGGAAGCACGCTGGTTCCAAAGCTGTCTGGTTGTTATTGGAAGCACGCTCGTTCCAAAACTGTCTGGTTGTTATTGGAAGCACGCTGGTTCCAAAGCTGTCTGGCTGTTATTGGAAGCATGCTTGTTCCTAAACTATCTGGTTGTTATTGGAAGAACGCTCATTCCTAAGCTGTCTGGTTGTTATTGGAAGCACGCTCGTTCCTAAGCTATCTGGTTGTTATTGGAAGCACGCTCGTTCCAAAGCTATCTGGTTGTTATTGGTTCCTAAGCTATCTTGTTGTTATTGGTTCCTAAGCTATCTGGTTGTTATTGCTTCCTAAGCTGTCTGGTTGTTATTGGTAGAACATTTCTTCCTAAGCTATCTTGTTGTTATTGGAAGCACGCTCATTCCAAAGCTATCTGGTTGTTATTGGTTCCTAAGCTATCTTGTTGTTATTGGAAGCACGCTTGCTCCTAAGCTATCTGGTTGTTATTGGAAGCACGCTCGTTCCTAAGCTATCTGGTTGTTATTGGAAGCACGCTCATTCCAAAGCTATCTGGTTGTTATTGGTTCCTAAGCTATCTGGTTGTTATTGGAAGCATGCTCGTTCCAAAGCTGTCTGGTTGTTATTGGAAGAACGCTCATTCCTAAGCTGTCTGGTTGTTATTGGAAACATGCTTGTTCCTAAACTATCTGGTTGCTATTGGAATCACGCTTGTGCCTAAGCTATCTGGTTGTTATTGGTTCCTAAGCTATCTGGTTGTTATTGGAAGCACGCTTGTTCCTAAACTATCTGGTTGTTATTGGAAGAACGCTCATTCCTAAGCTGTCTGGTTGTTATTGGAAGCACGCTCGTTCCTAAGCTATCTGGTTGTTATTGGAAGCACGCTCGTTCCTAAGCTATCTGGTTGTTATTGGAAGCACGCTCGTTCCTAAGCTATCTGGTTGTTATTGGAAGCACGCTCGTTCCTAAGCTATCTGGTTGTTATTGGAAGCACGCTCGTTCCAAAGCTATCTGGTTGTTATTGGTTCCTAAGCTATCTTGTTGTTATTGGTTCCTAAGCTATCTGGTTGTTATTGGAAGCACGCTCGTTCCTAAGCTATCTGGTTGTTATTGGAAGCACGCTCGTTCCAAAGCTATCTGGTTGTTATTGGTTCCTAAGCTATCTTGTTGTTATTGGAAGCATGCTTATTCCAAAGCTGTCTGGTTGTTATTGGAAGCACGCTCATTCCTAAGCTATCTGGTTGTTATTGCTTCCTAAGCTGTCTGGTTGTTATTGGTAGAACATTTCTTCCTAAGCTATCTTGTTGTTATTGGAAGCACGCTCATTCCAAAGCTATCTGGTTGTTATTGGTTCCTAAGCTATCTTGTTGTTATTGGAAGCACGCTTGTTCCTAAGCTATCTGGTTGTTATTGGAAGCACGCTCGTTCCTAAGCTATCTGGTTGTTATTGGAAGCACGCTCGTTCCAAAGCTATCTGGTTGTTATTGGTTCCTAAGCTATCTGGTTGTTATTGGAAGCACGCTCGTTCCAAAGCTATCTGGTTGTTATTGGAAGCACGCTCGTTCCTAAGCTATCTGGTTGTTATTGGAAGCACGCTCGTTCCAAAGCTATCTGGTTGTTATTGGTTCCTAAGCTATCTGGTTGTTATTGGAAGCACGCTCGTTCCAAAGCTATCTGGTTGTTATTGGAAGCACGCTCGTTCCAAAGCTATCTGGTTTTTATTGGTTCCTAAGCTATCTAGTTGTTATTGGAAGCACGCTCATTCCAAAGCTATCTGGTTGTTATTGGTTCCTAAGCTATCTTGTTGTTATTGGAAGCACGCTTGTTCCTAAGCTATCTGGTTGTTATTGGAAGCACGCTCGTTCCTAAGCTATCTGGTTGTTATTGGAAGCACGCTCGTTCCAAAGGTATCTGGTTGTTATTGGTTCCTAAGCTATCTGGTTGTTATTGGAAGCACGCTCATTCCAAAGCTGTCTGGCTGTTATTGGTTCCTAAGCTATCTGGTTGTTATTGGAAGCACGCTCGTTACAACGCTATCTGGTTGTTATTGGTTCCTAAGCTATCTTGTTGTTATTGGTTCCTAAGCTATCTGGTTGTTATTAGAAGCACGCCCGTTCCTAAGCTATCTGGTTGTTATTGGAAGCACGCTCGTTCATAACTGACCTGGTTGTTATTGGTTCCTAAGCTATCTGGTTGTTATTGGAAGCACGCTCGTTCCTAAGCTATCTGGTTGTTATTGGAAGCACGCTCGTTCCAAAGCTATCTGGTTGTTATTGGTTGCTAAGCTATCTGGTTGTTATTGGAAGCATGCTCATTCCAAAGCTATCTGGTTGTTGTTGGAAGCATGCTCGTTCCTAAGCTATCTGGTTGTTATTGGAAGCATGCTCATTCCAAAGCTATCTGGTTGTTGTTGGAAGCATGCTCGTTCCTAAGCTATCTGGTTGTTATTGGAAGCACGCTCGTTCCAAAGCTATCTGGTTGTTATTGGTTCCTAAGCTATCTTGTTGTTATTGGTTCCTAAGCTATCTGGTTGTTATTGGAAGCACGCTCGTTCCAACGCTATCTGGTTGTTATTTGTTCCTAAGCTATCTTGTTGTTATTGGTTCCTAAGCTATCTGGTTGTTATTGGAAGCACACCCGTTCCTAAGCTATCTGGTTGTTATTGGAAGCACGCTCGTTCAAAACTGACCTGGTTGTTATTGGTTCCTAAGCTATCTTGTTGTTATTGGTTCCTAAGCTATCTGGTTGTTATTGGAAGCACGCTTCTTCCTAAGCTATCTGGTTGTTATTGGAAGCACGCTCGTTCCTAAGCTGTCTGGTTGTTATTGGTTCCTAAGCTATCTGGTTGTTATTGGAAGCACGCTTGTTCCTAAGCTGTCTGGTTGTTATTGGAAGCATGCTCGTTCCTAAGCTGTCTGGTTGTTATTGGTTCCTAAGCTATCTGGTTGTTATTGGAAGCACGCTCGTTCCAAAGCTGTCTTGTTGTTATTGGTTCCTAAGCTATCTGGTTGTTATTGGAAGCACACTTGTTCCAAAGCTGTCTGGTTGTTATTGGTAGCACTCTTGGTCCTAAGCTACCTGGTTGTTATTGGTTCCTAAGCTATCTGGTTGTTATTGGTAGCACGCTTTTTACAAAGCTTTCTGGTTGTTATTGGAAGCACACTTGTTCCAAAGCTGTCTGGTTGTTATTGGTAGCACTCTTGGTCCTAAGCTACCTGGTTGTTATTGGTTCCTAAGCTATCTGGTTGTTATTGGTAGCACGCTTTTTACAAAGCTGTCTGGTTGTTATTGGTAGCACTCTTGGTCCTAAGCTACCTGGTTGTTGTTGGTTCCTAAGCTATGTGGTTGTTCTTGGTAGCACACTCGTTCCAAAGCTGTCTGTTTGTTATTGGAAGCACGCTTGTTCCTAAACTATCTGGTTGTTATTGGAAGCACGCTCGTAACAAAGCTATCTGGTTGTTATTGGTTCCTAAGCTATCTGGTTGTTATTGGTTCCTAAGCTATCTGGTTGTTATTGGAAGCACGCTCGTTCCAAAGCTGTCTGGTTGTTATTGGAAGCACGCTTGTTCCTAAGCTGTCTGTTTGTTATTGGAAGCATGCTTGTTCCAAAACTATCTGGTTGTTATTGGAATAACGCTCATTCCTAAGCTATCTGGTTGTTATTGCTTTCTAAGCTGTCTGGTTGTTATTGGTAGAACGCTTCTTCCTAAGCTATCTTGTTGTTATTGGAAGCACGCTCATTCCAAAGCTATCTGGTTGTTATTGGTTCCTAAGCTATCTTGTTGTTATTGGAAGCACGCTTGCTCCTAAGCTATCTGGTTGTTATTGGAAGCACGCTCGTTCCTAAGCTATCTGGTTGTTATTGGAAGCACGCTCGTTCCAAAGCTATCTGGTTGTTATTGGTTCCTAAGCTATCTGGTTGTTATTGGAAGCACGCTCGTTCCAAAGCTGTCTGGTTGTTATTGGAAGAACGCTCATTCCTAAGCTGTCTGGTTGTTATTGGAAACATGCTTGTTCCTAAACTATCTGGTTGCTATTGGAATCACGCTTGTGCCTAAGCTATCTTGTTGTTATTGGTTCCTAAGCTATCTGGTTGTTATTGGAAGCACGCTTGTTCCTAAACTATCTGGTTGTTATTGGAAGAACGCTCATTCCTAAGCTGTCTGGTTGTTATTGGAAGCACGCTCGTTCCTAAGCTATCTGGTTGTTATTGGAAGCACGCTCGTTCCTAAGCTATCTGGTTGTTATTGGAAGCACGCTCGTTCCTAAGCTATCTGGTTGTTATTGGAAGCACGCTCGTTCCAAAGCTATCTGGTTGTTATTGGTTCCTAAGCTATCTTGTTGTTATTGGTTCCTAAGCTATCTGGTTGTTATTGGAAGCACGCTCGTTCCTAAGCTATCTGGTTGTTATTGGAAGCACGCTCGTTCCAAAGCTATCTGGTTGTTATTGGTTCCTAAGCTATCTTGTTGTTATTGGAAGCATGCTCATTCCTAAGCTATCTGGTTGTTATTGCTTCCTAAGCTGTCTGGTTGTTATTGGTAGAACATTTCTTCCTAAGCTATCTTGTTGTTATTGGAAGCACGCTCATTCCAAAGCTATCTGGTTGTTATTGGTTCCTAAGCTATCTTGTTGTTATTGGAAGCACGCTTGTTCCTAAGCTATCTGGTTGTTATTGGAAGCACGCTCGTTCCTAAGCTATCTGGTTGTTATTGGAAGCACGCTCGTTCCAAAGCTATCTGGTTGTTATTGGTTCCTAAGCTATCTGGTTGTTATTGGAAGCACACTCGTTCCAAAGCTATCTGGTTGTTATTGGAAGCACGCTCGTTCCAAAGCTATCTGGTTTTTATTGGTTCCTAAGCTATCTAGTTGTTATTGGAAGCACGCTCATTCCAAAGCTATCTGGTTGTTATTGGTTCCTAAGCTATCTTGTTGTTATTGGAAGCACGCTTGTTCCTAAGCTATCTGGTTGTTATTGGAAGCACGCTCGTTCCTAAGCTATCTGGTTGTTATTGGAAGCACGCTCGTTCCAAAGGTATCTGGTTGTTATTGGTTCCTAAGCTATCTGGTTGTTATTGGAAGCACGCTCATTCCAAAGCTGTCTGGCTGTTATTGGTTCCTAAGCTATCTGGTTGTTATTGGAAGCACGCTCGTTACAACGCTATCTGGTTGTTATTGGTTCCTAAGCTATCTTGTTGTTATTGGTTCCTAAGCTATCTGGTTGTTATTAGAAGCACGCCCGTTCCTAAGCTATCTGGTTGTTATTGGAAGCACGCTCGTTCATAACTGACCTGGTTGTTATTGGTTCCTAAGCTATCTGGTTGTTATTGGAAGCACGCTCGTTCCTAAGCTATCTGGTTGTTATTGGAAGCACGCTCGTTCCAAAGCTATCTGGTTGTTATTGGTTGCTAAGCTATCTGGTTGTTATTGGAAGCATGCTCATTCCAAAGCTATCTGGTTGTTGTTGGAAGCATGCTCGTTCCTAAGCTATCTGGTTGTTATTGGAAGCATGCTCATTCCAAAGCTATCTGGTTGTTGTTGGAAGCATGCTCGTTCCTAAGCTATCTGGTTGTTATTGGAAGCACGCTCGTTCCAAAGCTATCTGGTTGTTATTGGTTCCTAAGCTATCTTGTTGTTATTGGTTCCTAAGCTATCTGGTTGTTATTGGAAGCACGCTCGTTCCAACGCTATCTGGTTGTTATTTGTTCCTAAGCTATCTTGTTGTTATTGGTTCCTAAGCTATCTGGTTGTTATTGGAAGCACACCCGTTCCTAAGCTATCTGGTTGTTATTGGAAGCACGCTCGTTCAAAACTGACCTGGTTGTTATTGGTTCCTAAGCTATCTTGTTGTTATTGGTTCCTAAGCTATCTGGTTGTTATTGGAAGCACGCTTCTTCCTAAGCTATCTGGTTGTTATTGGAAGCACGCTCGTTCCTAAGCTGTCTGGTTGTTATTGGTTCCTAAGCTATCTGGTTGTTATTGGAAGCACGCTTGTTCCTAAGCTGTCTGGTTGTTATTGGAAGCATGCTCGTTCCTAAGCTGTCTGGTTGTTATTGGTTCCTAAGCTATCTGGTTGTTATTGGAAGCACGCTTGTTCCAAAGCTGTCTTGTTGTTATTGGTTCCTAAGCTATCTGGTTGTTATTGGAAGCACACTTGTTCCAAAGCTGTCTGGTTGTTATTGGTAGCACTCTTGGTCCTAAGCTACCTGGTTGTTATTGGTTCCTAAGCTATCTGGTTGTTATTGGTAGCACGCTTTTTACAAAGCTTTCTGGTTGTTATTGGTAGCACTCTCATTCCAAAGCTGTCTGGTTGTTGTTGGTTCCTAAGCTATGTGGTTGTTCTTGGTAGCACACTCGTTCCAAAGCTGTCTGTTTGTTATTGGAAGCACGCTTGTTCCTAAACTATCTGGTTGTTATTGGAAGCACGCTCGTAACAAAGCTATCTGGTTGTTATTGGTTCCTAAGCTATCTGGTTGTTATTGGTTCCTAAGCTATCTGGTTGTTATTGGAAGCACGCTCGTTCCAAAGCTGTCTGGTTGTTATTGGAAGCACGCTTGTTCCTAAGCTGTCTGTTTGTTATTGGAAGCATGCTTGTTCCAAAACTATCTGGTTGTTATTGGAATAACGCTCATTCCTAAGCTATCTGGTTGTTATTGCTTTCTAAGCTGTCTGGTTGTTATTGGTAGAACGCTTCTTCCTAAGCTATCTTGTTGTTATTGGAAGCACGCTTGTTCCTAAGCTATCTTGTTGTTATTGGAAGCACGCTTGTTCCTAAGCTATCTTGTTGTTATTGGTTCCTAAGCTATCTGGTTGTTATTGGAAGCACACTTGTTCCAAAGGTGTCTGGTTGTTATTGGTAGCACGCTTGGTCCTAAGCTATCTGGTTGTTATTGGTTCCTAAGCTATCTGGTTGTTATTGGTAGCACGCTTTTTACAAAGCTTTCTGGTTGTTATTGGAAGCACACTCATTCCTAAGCTATCTGGTTGTTATTGGTTCCTAAGCTATCTGGTTGTTATTGGTAGCACGCTTTTTACAAAGCTTTCTGGTTGTTATTGGAAGCACACTCATTCCAAAGCTGTCTGGTTGTTGTTGGTTCCTAAGCTATGTGGTTGTTCTTGGTAGCACAATCGTTCCAAAGCTGTCTGTTTGTTATTGGTAGAATACTTGTTCCTAAGCTATCTGGTTGTTTGTGGTTCCTAAGCTGTCTGGATGTTATTGTTTCCTAAGCTATCTGGTTGTTCTTGGTAGCACACTTGTTCCAAAGCTGTCTGGTTGTTATTGGAAACATGCTTGTTCCTAAGATATCTGGTTGTTCTTGGTTCCTAAGCTATTTGGTTGTTAATGGAAGCACGCTTATTCCTAAGCTATCTGTGTCATGGTGCACACAGCAGGGAGGAACGAGGAGACGAGGATGAACTCAAAATACAGTCTTTAATGAACTCAAAACAGACAAGGCAAGACAAGGCAAGGCTGGGACACACAGGAACAGCGGGGAGTAACGAGTAGATCAGACGAAAACTAACTGAACAGGCAGGAACTAAATACACAAGATAATCATAGATATTTACTAAACACAGCTGGACGAGAATCAACTAACACAGAACAAGGACTGGAACAAGACCAAATAAGGACACAAGAGGGCGGGAACACAAGACACACACAACAGAGGACTGACAATCTGGTTGTTATTGGAAGTACGCAGAGAGTTCTTGCCCAGAACAGAACCATACCGCCAATCCAAAGTGTATGCTAATTGTCAGTTATCTTTGACGATAGTGATCCTGACAGAACTGCTTATGTGGAAAAATGGTTTATCGTTTTATGAATCGACCACATATTGGCTATTCTTCATGTTCACCATTAAAGATTTGTTTTCGATTGATGTATTTTTAAAGTTTACATAGTAAAATTTCTTATTAAAAAAATCTTGTTTTTTTTCCCAGAGGATTCAGCAGTGCAAAATGGAGACGACCCTTTAGAACTTTACTTGCAATAAAAGCATCCTTTTACAAGTGTTATTTCAAGGTAAAGTTTGAATATTTATAAGGAGTTTGAAATGGAAATGCTCACCTTTTCTATAAGCCATAGTTTTTGCAGTGTGTACACTGGTGAAGACTCCTACAGACAGGTCTCTAGAAGCACAAAAGAAAGACAAAGTGTGGTATTTAAAAAAAGTTTATGGCAACAGACAGTAGAAGAAGGACAGATCGCATGAACAAGCACTTCATAAACGGTGGGCTTCCACACTGTGGTGTTACTTTTGTCTTTTTTATTTCATTCGCTTTAACACACCCTTGAACATGACTGAGAAAGACTGCTCCGAAATGACTTTGCTCATTCAAACCCTTTCCACAAAGAGCGCCACATTAAAAAAAAGACAGACCTGCAGATAACGCTGTTATTTTAACTTTAACAACAGTAGAACACAGCAGATGTAGATAATGTAACATCAACTTAAAAAAAAAATTCATTTTACCTATAAAAAAACAGTTATATGTATGTAAATCTAATGCATTAAAATATAACACAAATCTAATGAGAGGTAATCTCAGAAATCAGACAGCATTTATTTTTTTGTGATTTAATAGAATAGCCTTTCCACATTTGATACTAAACAAAAGTTGTACTGTATCCTTCTTTAATTCATAAATCATCTTGTATGTTTAAAATATCAAATATAGTCCATTCCAATACTGAAAGAAAAGTTGGATACTCACATATTTTGTGTTCAGTTTCTTTCTCCAACTCTTCTGCTCTTCAGCCAAATATATACAGCCAACAGCATGACGCATATTTGAACTCACATGATTCACAAGAATTTGTTTCCAGGTACTGCTCCAAAAAACGTACAAAATTTAAAACCTTGTGATCTTTAAAATAATGATTTAAATTTTGAATAATGTACAGAGATTTCCTTACATAATCTTAAAATGAAAGATGTATTTTTTTATTAATTATTTTTATTATTATTAATATTATTATTATTATTTTATGAGCACTCAGTTATGAGAACCATCTGCAGTTTGTCCCTGAAGGGAGGAAGGATTTGTTTTTCATTCACAGTGTTTGTTCTTAATGTTATTTTATATATATACTGTTTGTTTTGACATTAATGTGTATGGGAAAATGTGCTTCTTCTTGTTTGTTGTTTTCTTTTCCTATCTCTGACATTTCAAGTCTAATCTGCTTTATGTGGACAATTTCTGTGAGAAAAAAGTAGTGAATAATCCTCCTTTCAGTAGTCGAGGTCTATGGTGACCAAGAGGGGATGTTCTGTTTACTTTTGTTGTGGCCATGATACAGTAAGTCATGGGAACGTCTTGATGTGTATTATTATTATTATTATTATTATTATTATTGAACATATATCACAAAGATATCTTACGATAAGAAACTTAAGGTAGAATGAGGCAATAGAAAACATTTTCAAACAAGATATAATAAACTGAGATAGTCAACTGAAAAGATAAAGTAAGAGAGAGTACCATGGAACAATGAATCTGAATTATACAAGCAAATTCTAAAGGAAAATATCAGGACATCTGTCCTTGAACTGAGTCTCAAAAGAAAGTGAGTCATGCAGCAACACAATGACCCCAATAACACAAGTTATTCTACCAAAGAATGGTTAAAGAATGACAAAGTTAATGTTGTGGAACGGCGAAGTCAAAGTCCGGACCTTAATCCAATTGAAATGTTGTGAAACGACCTGAAGCAAGCAGTTCATAGAAGGAAACATTCCAACATCACAGAGTTGAAGTGGTTCATTAGTGAGGAATGGGCTAAAATTCCTTCAAGTCGTTGATCAGAATTTATAAAAAAATGTTTAGCTGCAGTTACTGCTGCAAAAGGCACCAGATACTGAAAGCAAAGATACACATACTTTTGCCACTCACAGATGTGTAACACTGTCATTTATTTATTGAGAAAAATGATCCAAAGTATATATTATTGTCTCATTTGTTTTATTGGGTTCTCTTTTTCTACTTTTAGGACTTGTGTGAAAATCTGATGATGTTTTTATTTATGCAGAAATATAGAAAATTATAAGGGGTTCACAAACTATATATTATATTATATTATATTTAAATTATAAAAATGATATTTAAATGTTTATTAAAATATTTTAGTAAATTAATTGCGATCACATTACAAGTCGACATAGTCCCTCTACTAAATCTGCCAAAAGTTGACAAAAAAGAAAAAATTTATCAAGCAGCAGATACTTATGCTTATGACAAAAGGATAGAACACATAGGCCTAATATTTAATAGCAAACAGAAATGTTGAAAGAAACAAGTTGTTCGTATGACAAATAAAACGTGAATATCATCATCAGCTATCTTGAACAAGAGGTCTAAATCTAGTGACGTAAGGAAAATGTCATTTGTAATTCAACGTTTACAAAAAATATACACAATTTCCCAAGAGCGGAATTGTCTGTATTCATATGGCAATTTTCTTAGTGGTTTGGTCTCTTGAGATACATAGGGTTTTTGTTCTCACAAAATTCCTTTATATTTTGTGTCTGTAGCCTTTTCAAGAGCGTGGAACTTTTAACAACCCCAGACTTTACTGAATGTGTAACTTTGAGCTCGATGGTGAGATATATTTCAGTTGTAATAGTTGTGTGTAAATCAGCAAGCCTTACTTTTCGTGTTGAAGGTTCGTTGTATTTATATAATTGTCCTAAAAGTAATACCATTTTAGTCAAACACTCTCAAGTAGAGAGTAATTTTCTGAACTTTCATTTATTTCTATAAACATTGAATGCTGACGGCTCTCAGAAAGAAGGCCTCACCTAAAGGCATATGCAGTCCAACAAACAAAATGTGTACAGCGTCATCCGTAATCCTGATCATTTGACTTAATAAAATGTCAGTCACAATAGATCAAGAGAGGTTTTTCTGTATTCTGTATGCATTATGGCACTTTTCTTAAATAATGTGTAACCGTTTTCTGGGTGACTATAGGTCTCTTGAATTTACAACTGTGGCCCCATAGATCTTGTTTGGATATTATCTTTGGGGTCTGTATAGGTGTTACATGTCTGCCTGTCTTAGTCCTCATTTTCCTTATTTGGTTTGGTTCCCGCCTTCATTAGTTAATTATCATTTCATTGTCCCCACCTGAGTTTGATTATGTTGTTTGCTCTTTTGTTCCGGTTCCTTTAAAAGTCCTGAGTTCTCCCTCTTTGGTGGTCCGTGATTAATGTTAGATAACGTTATGTAGAGATTCTAATGCTATGTTTATGTTATATCGTTCCTGTATCTACTAAATCTTCATTAAAGAACATATTTTGTTATCGTCGCCTCCTCACCCTCCTTGAAGGATGCCACACGTAACAGAATCACGGACCAAAACAGAAATGGAATTCGTGGAAGCAGTCGCCACCCTAACCCTCCAGAATCTCCCCTTTTATAAGTTCGCATGGGAGTTTTGCGAACTCGCTGCGGCAGCGACGTTACCGGACTCCACCATCATTGAGATGTTCCGGCTCGGGGCCACTTTCCATCGTCCCGTGGACCTCCCAGACACCACGGGATTGAGTTGGAGAGAGGCCATTCTTTGGTGTCTGGGAAGCGTCCGGGCCTGAGCCGGAACAAACCCGCCTGCCGCAGCTCCCCCACGCCAGCCATCATCCCCGACTCTTCCTCACCAGCCACCATCCGCGACCCACGAATTCCAGCCGCCGTCCGCGGACACGGCAAACCCACCGACACGGAAGGCAGAAAACCAGCCGACACGGAAGGCGACAAACCCACCCAGAAGTGCGGCCATCCCGCCGCCAGAGAGTGCGGCCAACCCGCCGCCAGAGAGTGCGGCCAACCCGCCGCCAAGTATGGCAAGCCCGCCTAAAAGTATGGCAAGCCCGCTGGTCCCGTCCAGCTCACCTTCGCCTCCGCTGGTCCCGTCCAGCTCACCTTCGCCTCAACTGGTTCCGCCCAGTTCTGCGCCGCCCGAGCACATTAAAGAGTCCGCGCTTCAAGAGCGCCACCCATGCCTGCACCAAGAAGGCGCCTCCCTGTCTCCGCGCTGTCCGAACGCCTTAGTCCTCGTTTTCCTTATTTGGTTTGGTTCCTACCTTCATTAGTTAATTATCGTTTCATTGTCCCCACCTGAGTTTGATTATGTTGTTTTCTCTTTTGTTCCGGTTCCTTTAAAAGTCCTGAGTTCTCCCTCTTTGGTGGTCCGTGATTAATGTTAGATAACATTATGTAGAGGTTCTAATGCTATGTTATATCGTTACTGTATCTACTAAATCTTCATTAAAGAACATATTTTGTTATCGTCGCCTCCTCACCCTCCTTGAAAGACCACTACACGTAACAATAGGGGGAAAAGCATGGATGATAAGGTTTCCATTATTATTCTATATGTGAGCCAAAAATAATAATAACCTAAGAAAATAGTAATAAACAGGTGAAACAAGCTGATACAACTCTTTAAATTCGTGTTGGATGGTGAAAAATCCACATTCTGATGCATCTAAAGCATTAGACAAGCCCTTAAAAAAAGAGCAGGAAGTCACGGTACTCGTGCAAAAATATTGAATAAAATATGATGAATGAATGTAAAATATGTTTTCTTTGTTCGGTTAAGAAGCATCGTCTAGACTCCTGCATTGGAACTTAGAAAATAAGAGCAAATTTGTTTGAAGTTGGCATTCCCTATTTTTAAAGGAACACTCCACTTTTTTTGGAAATAGGCTCATTCTCCAACTCCCCCAGAGTTAATAAGTTGAGTTTTACCGTTTTTGAATCCATTCAGCTGATCTCTGGATCTGGCGAGAGCACTTTTAGTATAGCTTAGTATAGTTCATTGAATCCGATTAGACCAGTAGCATCGCGTTCAAAAAGGACTAAAGAGTTTTGATATTTGTCCTATTTAAAACTTGACTCTTCTGTAGTTATATCGTGTACTAAG
Organism: Acrossocheilus wenchowensis; assembly: GCA_029620275.1. NCBI lineage: Eukaryota > Metazoa > Chordata > Actinopteri > Cypriniformes > Cyprinidae > Acrossocheilus > Acrossocheilus wenchowensis. The sequence continues at coordinate 166,973 of JAJUBA010000255.1, forward strand.
ACCGGCGGAAAATGAAAAGTTGCCGATATGATTAAGAACTATAATCTCATTGCGGCGTAATAATCAAGGAACTTTGCTGCCATACCATGGCTGCGTAATATCACTGTGCCTGCTGCTGCAGCAAAGTTCCTTGATTATTACGCCGGAATGAGAGTATAGTTCCTAGCCAAATCGGCCTAGAAAATCGCAACTTTTCATTTTATATTTTATCAAAAATGTATGTATATGCAGAAATTTGTGTGTGATGGGTAGGTGTACAGTTTGTACAGTAAAAAATCATTACGCCTATATGGGGTGTCCCACAACCCAGATGTGTAGTAATACTTCAAACGATCGACCTGATCAAAATTTGTCCCTGAGCATAACAGCTTTTTAAATTATAAATCATACTAAATTATGTTTATGAAAATATAAAAATGCAGAAACTGTGATGGGCAGGTTTAGGGGATGATACAGTATAAAATTCTATATTCATATAATGTAAATATGAATATAAAAATGTTAAATACTTGTTTAAAATGTATGATAAATGATTTACTTTGCTTTAGTAACATGTTTGTTACTACGACATATACAATTATATATTTTATTTATTACCATTTTCTTTAAGTCTATTTTTAGCTTGAAATATTTATGTATGCGTGTTTATATGATTTATCAGAACACAAATTTGTATAATGACATGGCAGCGACACTGATATAACAACGCAAATGTGGTTTATGATGAAATTTCTTGAGTCCTCATAATTCAGATCGCTTACAAACAATGTTTATTAAAAATAGAAGTATGCAGAATGTTTTTATATCTATGGAGTGGCCCCACAAACCAGATTTGTAGTAATACTTCAAATGTTTGACCTGAGCAAAATTTGTTCTCATGAGCGTAATGTTACATGTCTGCCTGTCTGGAATCCCCGTTATCCTTATTTGGTTTAGTTCCGTTCCTCATTAGTTCATTATTATGAACCTGTGTTTGATTATGTTGTTTGCTTTTTTGTTCTCTCTCCTTTAAAAGTCCTCAGTTCTCCCCTTGTCTTGGTCCGTGATTATTTTGATTAAAAGGAAAAGTGAGTTGAAGCTATTTGTTCTCTCATCATTCTTGTATATTTATTTTCGTCAATGCCACAACCACAGATCCCCGTAACAGAATCACGGACCGTAACTAAGATGGACTTCGTGGAAGCAGTCGCCGCCCTAACCTTCCTGAATCTCCCCTTTTATAAGTTCGCGTGTGAGTTCTGCGAACTCGCCGCAGCAGCGACGTTACCGGATCCACCATCATCGGAATGTTCCGGCTCGGGGCCACTTTCCACCGTCCCGTGGACCTCCCAGACACCACGGGATTGTGTTGGAGAGAGGCTATTCTTCGGTGGCTGGGAAGTGTCCGGGCCCTAGCCGGAACTAACCCGCCTGCTGCGGCTCCCCCACGCCAACCATCATCCCCGACTCTTCCTCACCAGCCACCATCCGCAACCAACGAATTCCCGCCGCCATCCGCGACTACGGCTAACCCGCCGACAGAGATTGCGGCTGTCCAGCTCTCCTGTGTCTCCGCTGGTTCCGTCCAGCTCCGCGCCTCCTGAGTGCATCCAAGTGTCCGCGCTTCAAGAGCGCCCCCCGGTGCCTGCGCCAAGAAGGTGCCTCCCTAGCTCCGCGCTGCCCGAGCGCTTTCAAGAATCCGCGCTTCAAGAGCGCCCCCCTGTGCCTGTGCCAAGAAGGCGCCTCCCTAGCTCCGCGTCTCGCGAGCGCATTCAAGAGTCCACGCTTCAAGAGCTCCCCCCTGTGCCTGTGCCAAGAAGGCGCCTCTCTAGCTCCGCGCCTCGCGAGCGCATTCAAGAGTCCACGCTTCAAGAGCTCCCCCCTGTGCCTGTGCCAAGAAGGCGCCTCCCTAGCTCCGCGCCTCGCGAGCGCATTCAAGAGTCCACGCTTCAAGAGCTCCCCCCTGTGCCTGCGCCAAGAAGGCGCCTCCCTAGCTCCGCGCCTCGCGAGCGCATTCAAGAGTCCACGCTTCAAGAGCTCCCCCCTGTGCCTGCGCCAAGAAGGCACCTCCCTAGCTCCGCGCCTCCCGAGCGCATTCAAGAGTCCGCGCTTCAAGAGCGCCCCCCAGTGCCTGCGCCACGAAGGCGCCTCCCTGTCTCCGCGCTGCCAGAGCGCCCCCAAGAGTCCGCGCTGCCAGAGCGCCCCCAAGAGTGCAAACTAAGATGGTAAGCCCCTAATCTCAGCCTTAAAATTTTGGGGGGGGGCTATTCCCCTAAGAATCCTGCTCCGTCTTGGGCGCCCAAGCTCCTGGATCCTCCATGGGCGCCCAAGCTCCCTGCTCCTACTAGACCTCTCGTGTCCCTGGATCCTCCATGGCCTCCTAAGCTCCCTGCTCCTCCTTGGCGTCTCGTGTCCCTGGACCCTCCATGGCCTCCCAAGCTCCCTGCTCCTCCTTGGCCTCACGTGTCCCTGGACCCTCCATGGCCGCCCAAGCTCCCTGCTCTTCCTTGGCCTTCCAAGCTCCTTTCCTGGGTTTTATTCTCTCGCCTGAATGTATCTGAATGGATCTCGCCAAGGTAAAGGCTGTTGCTTATTGGCCCACCCCCCCAGTGGCTAGTCTGCATCCCAGACGGGTTGTGGTGGCTGTCACCTGGGAGGTGGAGTCCAAGGTTCGCACGGCGAGCCTACTGTTCGTGCCCTAGTCAGTCCGAATTAGCATCCTACAGTGGGGCCACTCTTCTAACCTAGCTTGCCACCCTGGAGCGACTCGTACTTATAGGTTAATCAAGCAGCGGTTTTGGTGGCCGTCCGTGGCACAGGATGCTCGACGGTTCGTGTCGGCCTGTCCGATTTGCGCTGTGGATAAGGGGTCCAATCAACACCCAGCAGGGCTATTCCAGCTGTTGTCGGTCCCTTTGCAAGCCTGGTCACACATAGTGATGGACTTTGTTACTGGCTTGCCTCCTTCTAATGGCAAGATGGTAGTCCTCACTGTGGTGGACAGGTTCTCAAAGGCGACCCATTTTATTCCCCTCCCCAAATTGCCTTCAGCGAGGTGAGACAGCGACTATTGTCTTGGACCATGTTTTCCGCATTCATGGCCTCCCGGTGGACGTGGTCTCTGACAGGGGTCCCCAGTTTGTGTCTAAGTTTTGGACAGAGTTCTGTCGACAGCTGGGGGCATCTGCAAGCCTATGCTCCGGATATCCCCCGAAGACTAATGGTCAGGCTAAGCATGCCAACCATGATTTGGAGAGGGTTCTGCACTGTGTGGCGTCTGCTGAACCGTCATCTTGGAGTTACAGGTTAACCATGGTCGAGTATTCGCATAACTCCCTCACGGTCTCGTCTACGGGTTTATCTCCATTCCAGTGCTTTTTAGACTACCAGCCACCATTATTCCCCTCTCAAGAATCCAATGCCGTTGTTCCTTCCGTGCATGTGTTTATTCAGAGATGCCTCCGTACTTGGAGGATCACCAGAGAAGCCCTCACTCGGACTGGCGAGAGGAACAAGGCGTCGGCGGATCGTCATCGTACCAAGCCCCCACTTAACGTGTGTGGTCAGAAGGTCTGGTTGTCTTCTAAGGACATTAACTTCAGACTTCCCGCACGTAAATTCGGACCAAAATTTGTTGGACAGTTTATTATTGCTAAGGTGCTCAGTCCGGTGACGGTGCGGCTCAAATTAACCCCACAGTTTAAGAAGATCCACCCGGTTTTCCATGTTTCCAAGATCAAGCCTGTCTTTCGCATCCCACTCCAGCCCCTGATCTCTGCCCCTCTGCCTCCTAGACTCTTCGAGGGGTCGCCAGCTTATATGGTGCAGCGGCTCATTGATGTGAGGTGTAGGAGTAGAGGTTACCAATACCTGGTAGACTGGGAGGGTTATGGTCTGGAGGAGAGATGCTGGATTCTAGCTCGCGACATTCTCGTTCGCGACATTCCGCGCTCTCATTGATCAGTTTCATCAGTGTCGTGGTGAGTCCTCCGAGGACGCCAGGAGGCGTCCCTGAGGTGGGGGGTACTGTCACGGTTCAGGGTGCCTTCTCAGCTCCTCTTGCTGTCTGTGTTGTCCCGTCATGTTCGGCAGTTCATGGTCTGGGCAATCAGTGCTGAACGTGCAGCGGGAGTGCACGGATCACGAGCTGACTCTCCCCCATCTGTCGCTCATTCCCCCACTCCCATATATGTCCCTGTTTTTCTGTTCCTCATTGTGAGTAGATTGTTTTGTCCTTGCTCATGTTCTGTGTAAGAATTACGCATTATTATCTGACCCTCTGTTCCATTGTGCTGCCCCTGTACTGTAATTTCATGTCCCCGTCACTATACTGGGGCGTTAGGACCCACACAGACCACAGGGTGAGCACCCCCGGCTGGCTTCACTAACACTTCTTCCAGCAGCAACCTAGTTTTCCCAGGAGGTCTCCCATTCAGGTACTGACCAGGCTCAACCCTACTTAGCTTCAGTGGGCAACAAGTTTTGCCTGTGAATATTGGATTAACCCTTCATCTTTCCGTTTGGACTCTGTTCACCCCTGCTTGGACTATTGCTCGTGTTCTTGGATTACCCCTCTTGTCTAAACCCTTTGGATATTGTTCGCTGATCTACGACCCACGGATGCCCTCGGAATTCTCTTGTGTCTTGTCCTCAACATATCTGCTTGCCACTATTTGAACTATGCCTGTTATGACCACGTCTCTGTCTAATAAAAGCCTGCAAATGGATCCGCACGTCTCACGTCTTGTTTGCCCCGTTACACAATCGGCATGGTAAAAAGCGTTATATAATTAATGGTGAGTTCACTTGACTTAACTTGACCACAACATTGATGTAAAAGCTTGCCATAGCATAACGAAATTGTAATTTCATGGATTAATAAAGAACCCCTTTCAATAGTCAGGTATCTATCCCTTTTTAAATAGGTTAAAAATCAGATTGAGTCTAATGTGGACTCCTTCTCTCTCATTCTCTCTTTGTGTACATGCATGCACACACACACACACACACACACACACACACGCACTTACTTAAAAAGTTTCAGTCTCTTGATTTTGATTAAATGAATATTTCTGTTGTCCAAATGTATTGTAATAATTAACCAAAACATGGTTGTTATTTGTTACTTGAAAATTTTTTGCTAATCTGTCTTTATACAGCCAATTTAACATATCGAATACACTGTCTGTGCACAAATAAAATGAAGAAATTGCAAAATTATATTTAAGAATAATTTTATTACATTTTAATGAATGTTGCAACTGCCTTTGTGGACACTTGCAATCATCCTGTGTTATAGGGTCAGTTGCAATTTAACTTTGTATAGTGTATAAATGAAAAAGTATACTTATATTATCATACGTACATGCAGTGGTGCTTGAAAGGTTTGTGAAACCTTTAGAATTTTCTATAATTCTGCATAAATATAACCATCATCAGATTTATCCTGAAAGCAGACAAAGAGAATCCAATTAAACAAAGGAGACAAAAATATATACTTTGTCATTTAATGACAAATGATCCAGTGTTACACATCTGTGAGTGGCAAATGTATGTGAATCTGATGCCTTTTGCAGCAGTAACTGCAGCTAAACATTTCTTGTAAATGCTGACCAGTCCTCAACGACTTGAAGGAATTTTAGCCCATTCCTCACTAATGAACCACTTCAATTCTGTGATGTTGGTGGGTTTCCTCCTATGAACTGCTTGCTTCAGGTCGTTCCACAACATTTCAATTGGATTAAGGTCCGGACTTTGACTTGGCCGTTCCAAAACATTAAATTTGTCCTTCTTTAACCATTCTTTCTCTTCCACCTTCAATACCCTTGAGGTGCCCTTGAACAAGGCTTCGGACCCCCAACTGCTCAGCAAGCAAAAATGGCTGCCCAATGCCCTGAGTGTGTGTGTGTGTGTGTGTGTGTGTGTGTGTGTGTGTGTGTGTGTGTGTGCACGCACACTTGGATGGCTTGAATCAGGGGTGCAATGAAGAGTTTTATGGGGTATGTAAGATAGAAATTTGGGCCCCTTCTTCCAGATAAATGTTTTTTGTTTTTTTTTATACTTAAGAAATTAAAATAATGTATTAGTTAACATTATTTTCAAGCAACATTTAAATATTTTATTTAAAGTAACTTTTTTTTTCAAGTAATGAAAATGCTTTTTTTAAGTTTTAATTTTAGTTTTAGTTCAAATGCGATGGCAAAAACTATAAGCCTAACAAAGTTCAAACATTATTAAAGACAAGTGAACAGTCAGTAAATAAGAACAAATGGACAAATTACAAGCAATAGCACAAATAAAGAAGTAGAACAAAGATATATATTAAAGATGCTTTAGGTTTTTAGATTTATAGGTGTTCAAGTACAGAAAGAAAAGAAATTAAAGGTATGGACAGCAACTCCATTCGGGGTTTGCGTGTGGGCAAAGAGAGGGCTCACAGAACACACTCATTGGAATTGTTATTCGTTTCTTGAATGCATTAACATTACTTGAATGTTCAAATTGACTAGGTGTATTTTTTTGTTAAAGCACGAGAAGATGTTAAAGAACCTCAGTTCGGGCTTGCACGCTGTACACACAGAACACAGTGTGATACTGAAAGGAGTTGTCTTTTGCCTAATCTTGCACTTTTTATGCTTTTCGCATCTTCTAATGCTTTGAAATCGTTTGAATGTTTAACTTGGTAAAGCTTAAAAGGATAGTTCACCCAAAAATGAAAATTCTGTCATTAATTACTCACCCTCATATCGTTCCAAACCCGTAAGGCCTTTGCTCATCTTCGGAACACAAATCAAAATATTTTTGATGAAATTGGAGAGCTCTCAGACCCTCCCATAGACAGCAAGGGAACTACTACGATCAAGGAATAGAAATGTAGTTAAAACAGTCCCTGTGACATCAGTGGTTCAACCATAATTTTATGAAGCTACGAGAATACTTTGTGCGCAAAGAAAACAATTTGTCACCTCTGTGTCACTGTGATCTGGACGTAAATGACGTAAGCGCATGGTACTGTTGACGCAGAACACGCATGCTTATGTTGTTTACGTTCAAATCAACGCAAGTGCGTACATTGTTTACGTTCAGATGATAATCTCTAAAATGACATCCTAGGGTGATGAGAAGGAGACTAATTCATTAATAAAGTCGTTATTTTTGTTTTCGTTGTGCACAAAATGTATTCTCATAGCTTTGTAAAATTACGGTTGAACCACTGATTTCACATAGACTATTTTACCGATGTCCTTGCTACGTTTCTGGACCTTGATTGTGGTAAGACCCTTGCTGTCTACGGAGGGTCTGAGAGCTCTCAGATCTCATCAAAAATATCTTAATTTGTGTTCCGAAGATGAACGAAGGTCTTACGGTTGACATGAGGGTGAGTAATTAATGACATAATTTATTTTTGGGTGAACTAACCCTTTAAAAACGTGCAAATGCTAAACTTTCGTGAGAATTTTTTCATCGGGCAGTCCTTATTGTCAAGTCCTAATACTGAACTGTTTTCCTTCCTATTCTCAGTAAGAAATTATAATCTAGGCAGTGACAAAAAAGAAATACAAAACCCATCAAAAGCGGCTAAACATCGCAACGATCTTAAAGCTGCAGTCTGTAACTTTTTTTGGGTTGTAAATGATCCAAAATCAATTTCTGTGCAAGTACACAAACAAAAAGTTCAAAACTATCTCCTTACCTTAGACCGATTCACATTTCTTGTAATAATGTTTTCTAATTTTAGTGGTACTGGTAGGTTTTCATGGGAAATACAAGAATGCTGCCGTTAAAGAAGAAGTCCTGGTTAGTATCGCATTTGATGATTCTGGATCATTTATAGCCTTTTCTCACAGCAGCTGGAATAATTAAATTTATCATTTTGATGGCGGATTGTAATCGGCGGATTGAAATTCAGTTGTTTACTACTGTAATTGTTTTGAAGTCACCATGACAAATGATGACAAGCTACAATATAAAATAAGCTAATTGTCACGTTTATGGTCTGTGTTGGTTTTGTTTTGCCCGTTTCTGTTCCTGTTTCCTTATTTGGTCATGTTCAAGAGAACTCCCACTGTGAAATAACTGTGAAAGTAATGCAATTATTAACATGGACCATACTGTAATTTCATACAAAAAATTGTGTCAGTGTGGTCACGCCATATTAGGCTACGTTAAACATTAATCAATCGGGTCTATATATGCTGTGAGACCATCAGTTTGAAGACAGCATTTAGGAGAACACAGAATAACGGAATATACTGTGAGTGTACCAAACTTTCTACTTATATTTTTCGATTTTTAGGTTACATATTTTTCATCGATTATTGGATTTGTGTACACACACACACATACACATATATATATATATATATATATATATATATATATATTTCGTGTACACATATTTCATGTGTGTCTGTGTACAAGAATATATAAATATACACACACACACACACACACACACATATATATATATATACTTTTGTGTGTGTGTGTGTGTGTGTACTGTATGTATTATCTACTTTAATACTAATAATTATCTAATAATTATTCACAGAAAAAGAGAAGAATAAAAATAATTTAATTTCACAGTTCATTAAATTAATTTTTTTAAATTATTTATAATAGCTACATTAATAGGCATTTACCAGGTGAAAAATGACGCACCTGTAGTAGCAGTAAAATGAAGCATCTCGAGTCGAAGTCCTGATGAATGGAAGCAGTACGCTAAAAAATAAATCATTCAAGTGTATCCAAACTTTTAGTTATGTAAGTTTAATATTGCCAGAGATGTTTTGTGAAGTGCTGCTGCCGCATCTTAAGTGAGGGTTGGGATACAGTCTGACATGTGTCTCCCTCGGGTCATAATCATCTCTTGTTCATTTGTTTATCTTTCTGTTTTGATTCTAGATTTCTTTCTAAAGGAGGCTTTAGAAAGAAACTGTAAAAAAGATGGGCGATAGCAAAGGTAAGAGGTGTTTTTTTGGTTCCTTTATAAAATCTATTAATTGAGCTTTTACTTGAAATGACTAACAATTCTTGGAAACACTTTAGAATACTGTTCCATCATTAATGAATAACTGCACAAGAACACATGAGTAATGCAATATTAGCACTCTAGTAACTAACAAGCAACTCTGATTAATGAATTAGTAAGTAATAGTGCTTAGTTGAATATGGTAGTTCACTATTAGCTAATCAGTAACTATTATTTTTTTCATACCTCCTACCTAAGAGCTACTAAGAACTACTGTATACAGGTTCATAATCAATATGAATAACACATAATGTATTATTCATTCTAAAGTGAAGGTCATGGTAACCCACTAGTAATGACTCAAGTATTACCAAATTCTTCAGAAGGAATTACTAATTATTTGTATCAGTATTCTAAAGTGAAGATCGTGATAACTCCCCAGTAATGACTGAAATCATTGTAAGCTTTAGAGGTTTTTGTAAAGTATTGAATAGTAATTATTCAGGTACTACTACATCCTTCTAAAGGAATTACTCATTATTTGGATCAGTATTCTGAAGTGAAGATAATGATAACTCCCTAGTAATTACTGAAGTCATTGTAAACTTTTGAAGTTTTTGTAAGGTCCTGGTTAGTAATTCATTTTGCTAGATTTGGTAACACTTAAATCATTATTAGTGGGTTACTGTGATCTTCACTTTAGAATACTGATCCAAATAATTAGTAGATATCGATATCTATCAATGATATACGATAACCGGGGTTAGGTACATCATTATGAGTTAAACAGAGTAGCCTGAGATTTACGACATAGACCTATGCAGATGCAGAAGTGCGGTTTAAACAAAGACACAGGAAATAGACAGAACAAATATGAAACCAAATAAATACACAAACCTAATCCTATATGATTTGTCTAAGTTCTTCAATAGCCTAATATATAATAAATACACACTTTTACTTGATTACTGTTACGGGGATGACGAGACGTGAGACGTGTGGATCCATATGCAGACCTTTATTGAGCAGAAACGTGGTCATAACAGGCAGGGTCAAGCAATGGCAGACAGGTATATAAAGGCAATGCAAAGAGTTATCTGAAACAGGCGTGGGTCAGGCGACTCGACTTTCAAACAAACGCAAACTGATTTGCAAATACAAAACTATCTGAGAGAAAATGCAGATGTATGGACAGATATGTATTGTGTGTTACAACTGTGAGACTCATTTGCCTTTTCATGACGAAATGTGACTTGATTTTCTCACAAATGCGGCGGATGCAGACTGATTTTCTCACAAATGCAATCCAGAAACAGCAGATGGCGCTGTTGGTCAATTTACGCTAGTCTCTCGAGACCCGAAACACCTGTTTACCTTTTCAGGGAATACAGCAGACCAACATGAGTAGGGAACAGGTGAGTTTCTGTCTTACTATATCTATAATTAACCATTTAGCCTAGGTGTTTTCACAAAGCATCCCCACTACAATGTTAGTGAGTGAAATTCACAATAAGTGCTGTAAAGTTGTTAACATGATTAGTTCAAAAATCAGTAGTGACATGGCTAAACATTTAACTAGGCAATCTTTCTCTATAAAAATGATCTGATCCATTCTCTGTACCTCTCATCCTCTTTTGGATCGCAGGATATAGAATATATAGGCTACATATGTTGATACAATTGTTCAACATTCAAAACAACGCAGGGGTATAGCAATAAATAGTCATTTTAAAATGCAAATGTATTATGGATAGTGACAATATTGTGTACCAAAAATGAAAGCTTAGACAATTTAATTTAGTATCAGATATAGTAATATCACCCAAGAGGTTATTCATTATTTACAAAAAAATACGTAAAACAAATCACATTTAGTGCAATATCTAAAACTTTTTAAATGTTATAACACTGTGCAATCATTTGTGTCAAATAATTATGTAATTTTGTAGCTAAGCAAAGTGATGAATATTTCTCTTCTGGTGTCACTCTTGTTCTGTGAATTGGGGAGAAGGATCAAGTTCACGCTGATATAATACTAAATTCAGTGTTTTAATAAACTGTGGTTTACCAGTATTTCAGAATGATTTTAACAATGGAATGATTAGAAAATAATATTTGGGGTCGAAGAGCACGAAAATAACTAAAAATACAGATACGAGTATTGCATAGTTTTAAACTGCAAAGGTTCTACTTTTATTGGTGTATAGTCTTAATAACAGAACAATGTGCTTTGGTTGAAATATGAAATATCTCTTTCAGGCCACTTTTAGTTTTAAATGCTGTACAAGGCGTGCATATAAACTATTGTATGCTATATAAACATAAATATGACAATAAACTATGATATCCCTTATGAAATTAAAGTTGGTTTTACTATAGTAAAAGTGTGGCAACCATGTTTTTTTTTGTTTTTTTGCTGGTTACCATTTCTGTAATGGCAGCTTTTCTGCAAACACCATGGTATTTATTTAGTAAAACCATGGTTAATTTTCTAAAGGGATATCGATGTTTAGATAATATTTCGGTACATTTATATAGCTGAATCACAATAAAGCTCATCTGAACTTAAACTAGTTTGATTATAGTAGCCTATTTGTAATTAGTTTAGCCTACTCCTTTCAGTACGTTGTCTATGTGTAGTTTTATACTTGTTTAAACCTTTACTGCAGAGGCACTGGCGCCGCCAGGGGGTGGCCACCCCTGGCCAACTCCTGGCCACCCCACTGGCCAGTATAAATTTTAGTAGCATCAGTTATGCATTTTGTCCCTAATGCACAGCCAGGCAGGCAAGCCGCTCTAGACCTTCGATCGCACACAGTAGCAGCCCTCTCCCTGCCCCTCCGTCCATGCCGATGTTGCGCGCTCAGACAGTTTACTACAACAGTAGAATAAAATTCTGAAATTATGGTTTATAGTTTTGGTGTGCCACCCCAAGATTTTAAGTGGCCCCATCTGGCCACCCCTACAACATGTCTCTTCACTGTAGGCTATGTCTCAACATATATAGCAGAATGACAATAAATCTTACTCGACCTAACATAAAAATAAAATTCATTTTTGGTACACAGTTGTCGCTATCCAAAATACATCTGCATTTTAGTATTACAATATATTGTGACAATTTATTGTTATACCCCTGCATTGTTTTGAATGTTGAACAATTGTATCAACATATGTAGCCTATATATCTATATCCTGCGATCCAAAAGAGGATGAGAGGTACAGAGAATGGATCAGATCATTTTTATAGAGAAAGACTGCCTAGTTAAATGTTTAGCCATGTCACTACTGATTTTTGAACTAATCATGTTAACAACTTTACAGCACTTATTGTGAATTTCACTCACTAACATTGTAGTGGGGATGCTTTGTGAAAACACCTAGGCTAAATGGTTAATTATAGATATAGTAAGACAGAAACTCACCTGTTCCCTACTCATGTTGGTCTGCTGTATTCCCTGAAAAGGTAAACAGGTGTTTCGGGTCTCGAGAGACTAGCGTAAATTGACCAACAGCGCCATCTGCTGTTTCTGGATTGCATTTGTGAGAAAATCAGTCTGCACACATGTGAGAAAATCCGCCTGCATCCGCCACATTTGTGAGAAAATCAAGTCACATTTCGTCATGAAAAGGCAAATGAGTCTCACAGTTGTAACACACAATACATATCTGTCCATACATCTCCATTGTCTCTCCGATAGTTTTGTATTTGCAAATCAGTTTGCGTTTGTTTGAAAGTCGAGTATTTCTTTGCAAAGCAGACTGTTTATTTGCAAAACACTGGATTTGTTTGATGATTATTGGCACAAAATTCGCTCCATAGAGATGGCTGATGGGAAACGCAGTCCATTGTGATGTGTGGTGTGAAAGTCAATGTGGTGAGCGAGTGACCTCTGGTGGTGAATGAACGGAAGTGCAGACCAGATTGAAAAGTACATTACATTTTTATTTTATCTTATGCACATTAAATATGGTAAACGGAAGCTCAAACGTGCGTGCCTGATCAATGTTTTCATGCATCAAGCACACATTTCTACTTCAGTTATGACTTTTGTGACGGGAGGAGCCAACGACAGACACAGTGGGTGTGGCGTCAGGCCTCGGAGAGGCTTTTATTAAACAAAAATCAATAAAATAAAGTGTCCAGGGGGAAGAAGTGTCCAAATGAAACGGGGGGATCTGGTGTCCTCGTCGTGCTTCGGGGTTTGTGCAGGAGGGCAGTGTTCCGGAAGGGAGGGGGTCCAAGGAAGGGGCGGAGTCCGGTGGCCGCACGCGCTCCCGCTCTGGCCGGGACACGAGGGGCGGCGGCTTCTCTTGAGCGGCGGCTCTTCCTCTTCACCTGCTCGGCCTTTGGCAGGATTTATACGGCCCGACATCTCTGGTCCGACGACCGCGTACGGGTGCGGCTCTCATCCGGCTCACATCTTGGGTGGCGCGCTCACATGTCTCTCGAGGAGAGGCGCGCTCGGCATTTAACGGCGGCGGTGATGAGGCTTCATTCAGTCCAGCTGTGCCTCATCACACGCCGCCAGCCCACGTTGGTCCCACGCCCCTCCTCTCATCCACCCACTCCCGTCGGGACCCTGGTGAAGGGCGGCGAATAAGGGACGGGGTGGTGATGATAATGAGGGGGAGGGCCACCGATCCGTCACACTTTCATCAGGTAAATGTCTGGCTTCAAAAGTTCACCATCAAATGTGGAAGCATGTTGAAGTAGCAAAGTTGTGTTTTCCCCAAAAAATGTTTATTCATTATTTGTTCTGTTTTGATAGAGCCATTAGCTGTGTAATATATTAGCTGACTGCGCAAGATTGAGTGCAAATAAAATCAGTGATGAGAAATTAAATACCATTAATATTTTTGTGGGAATATTTTTTTTTTTAAATAAATAAAAATTTCCAAAAGTGTTTAAATAAACATTGTTTGTTAAATTAAATGTAATTCATGTTTAGTGATGTTCTTACCAGGTGGATAAGTTGTATTTATAATATGTCATTATATGACAAATTGAGTAGGAATTATTACATGATAATCGGAATAATTACATGATTTGCTCATTAACTAATCTAATTAGTCACAAATAATTATCAATATTTGCTGAGAAAAAAACTCTAAATGCCCCAAATAAACAATTAAAAGATTAATTATCCTTTTAGGCAGTGACGTTGAATAGACAACACAAAAAAAGTGGCCTTTCAAAACGTTAATGTTGTATGTTTTAATTCTATGACTCTCCTCATTAATTCAACACATTCTTGTATTCTGTTTGCAATATGTTTCTAGCCTCTGCATCACATCTTGCTCTTCAAAGGAATAGTTCACCCCAAAATGAAAATTCTCATCATTTACTGACCCTCATGTCATCCCAGATGTTTATGACTTTCTTTCTTAAGGTGAACACAAGCAAAGATTTTTAGTCTGTATAATGCAAGGGGACAGAACCACTTCAGAAACCACACAAAGTGAGCATGAGTCAAGTTTAAAATATTAGTATTTGTATCCTTCTTGCATCATTTCACTTAAGAAGACACCTGATTCATTAACAGGAGTTGCATGAGTTACTGTCATATTCACTTTGTGTAGTTTTTGAAGTGTCATTTTTGGATGTCCCATACACGTGATTTTTTTTTTAGTTTGTGTTCATCTGAGAAATGAAAGTCATATGGAATGGCATGAGGGTGGAAAGGATGGAGTTTCCTTTTAATCCCTTTCCCTGTATTTTTTTTATTTTTTTCAGCTGTGCTGTATTTGAATTGCTGTTGTTTCAGTAGATATGTGTGTTTGACCTGTGCCATTGCAATTTGTTTCGTTTTCTCCCTTTAACCAAAATTCTGAATGTCTGTCAGAAAGAAGGTTCTTCTACTTTTTTAATACTCGAGTACAATTTAGTTTTTTACTTTTACTCGAGTATCTGTACTTTCACTTGAGTAAAATTTGTGACTACTTTTTACACCTCTGTACAGTACAATACTTCCAAAAGCAATAATCAGCATAGCCAACTACAAAAAGTGTTCTTACATATAACTTTGGGCTATGTGTCAAACTAGCAGTTATATATATTTTTTTTTTAAATTACAGCATTTCTGAAGCCATACATTCCTGTGAATGTGCAATATCAAATATGCATCAGTAATTGTAACATTATTCTTGTAATCTTACTGAAGTAAATCTCAAAAAGCGACTTTTGTTCTTGCTTTACTTTTATACTTGTTTAATGTTGCTAACCTAAATATTAACAAAGGGACTAACTGTGTTTGGATCTCAGAGCTTGTTCTCAGTGACACCGTAAGCAGTCCAGATTTCATCCAGGAGCTTCTTCCGGCTGCGGAGCGAACAGCTCTTCTCTATCATCTCTCTTACCTGTGTCTGGGTGGTTTTCCAAAGCTGGAGCGTCTGCTGAGAGAACGAGCCATTGAAACACAACTACTGTTTGGATCTTCTGAGGCTGTTCTGATGAAGGTATCCATGTTTATTTTCCAACAACCTTATTAAATTCAGACTCACATTTGGACCCATGGGCACTGAATTCACTATGGGGCCCCACCAGGGACAGTGCTAGAGACAAGGAGTAACTTGAAAATAACAGTCTTTATTAAACTCAAACAGGGCAAGACAAGGCAGGGCTGACACACAGGAACACCGGGAGTAACGAGTAGACCAGACGACAAGGAACTGAACAGGCATGAACTAATATACACTGGATAATTACACACACACACCTGAACTGAATAAACTAATAATCACACTGAACAAGGACAGGAACATGACCAAATATAGAAACATGAGGGCGGGAGACACACAACACACTACAGAGGCCTGACAGCTTTCACTAATGAAAATGAATCTCACAACATTATTTATGCAATATGTGCAGTGTAAATGCATTTACAAATGCTAAAAATAAGTGTATAGAGGCTTTATAATAGAGCCCTGCATGATATTTATCCTTGGCATTTTTTTAATAAAAAAAAAACAAAACAAATAAAGCCACTTAGCCAAAGAAGAATTTAAACATATAGCCTATATTTTTAAGTGTATCCAGTGTATTCTGACACATATATGAATGTCTTCGGGCTAAGCCCCGGATATCAACTCACCCTAGAATCACCCCTGGGCCTCACAGAGAACATCGTAGTGGTCCCCTGTCAACCACTGAGCCCTGTGCCCTCTGTCACCCTTTGACGCCCCTGCCCGTGGAATCAGTTTCAAACACCTTAATAAATAGGTTTGTAGCGTCTTCTTAGGATCATTGATGGTGTTAATCATCCATTTTATCATCTTAGGATCATAAATTGTTCAAAAATGTCAATTTGTGCGAGTAAGAGAAGAGCAGGCATATGGATATTCGGTCCGGTTTTCTGAGCGCAGACACTGAAGCATAAACACACAGAAAGCACTTTCACGTCGCATGAACAGAGAAATACACACAAAATGATGTCAAAATGTCAGTTTTATGTCCGTGGTTTTATTTAATTTTAACAAAGGCATGTTGTGTGTCACCGCAGTTAAAACCTTAATATCAAACCTATATGAGTTTGGAAATTTTAGAGAAATGCTTAATAAATGCACTGTAACTAAACCCATTCGATTTTAGCCAACTAAATTTACTGTAGATACTCCAGGACACTTTACTCAGCACCAACAAAAGCAATACAAGTAACCACTTGCTAAGTATTTAGATGAGCTTCTAGCTTAATTAAGACCCCTTAATTAAGGTGATGTGATTCTCTGATGGTTCTTAACAGGTTGTGGCTCTACTTTCTTGCGCGCAAGCGCTCCCCCCCCCCCCCATCTCCATGCCTCCCTTGCGTTGGCATCTATGTTTAATGTGTGTATGTTTGTGTCTAGTTGCATGTTGCATGTTCCCCTGTAGTGTAGTTTAATAAACATCCATATGTACTCACGCTTGGTCTGCTGCTCACAGAACGAGGTCACTTTAACTTTCCGGTTTTGTTACATGCTCTGTGAGCAATGTATCAGTAAGGAAATTATTTTTCGTGGCCAGAGAAATTATTTTCCTTAGAGTCAATAGACGATTAAAACTGTCTTTACTGTGGACGAACAAATAATTTTATTGTACTATTAATGCTAAAGTTAATTCCTGAATATGAATATAATTAATAACAACCCATTATGATTAATTATGTTCATCTCACTTTGAGCTAATTTGCTACAGGTTACATGAAATGACAATGAGTGTGGCAATAACACAATCTAAAGGTGACAAGATACAAACAGATGATTGTAAATCTTCACAGAAGCAAATTACAATGAAATGATAGTTTCAATGGTGAAATAACGAGTGAAGTTACTTACTGTAGATTGTGAGATGAGGTTTGGCACTGTAGTTGTCGGGAGGTGGATCAGGGAAGAAACAACTGCGAGATCTTCTTCTCCCAGATTATCATGAGAACAGAAAACTGAAAGATGATGAAAAATAACCCTCATTTGAAAAGATAATCTCTTTACAGTGTGTAGGAACCAGTGAAAACCTGGTTGAATCACTGCTGCCCAGTCTGAAGGTGGCTGCAGAGAAGAACAAACCACAGTTAGCACTGAAATTCCTAGAGAAAGCCAAAGGATGGATCACTGAAATCATAAGTGACGTTAAAGAAATTGTGCAGAGGTAAGAATATGAATTGGAAAATGTTACCAAATGAAGTACTTGCTTGATATACAATATTTAAAATCAAATATTTCAAAGCATCTGATATTTGGTGCACGTTCAGGTATGATAAACATAACAGTGATGTAGCCAAATCAACCAGTGACATTATCACTGAAAAGGATGAGACAGAGCAGAAGCAGCAGCAACAAACCAGTGAGATGGAGGCGCTTCAGAAGATTGTGGAAGGCCTGGAAGAAAACCTTCATAACATCAATAAAGATATAGAAGATTCTGAGAAGAAGATTGAGGAGAAGAATGCAGAGATACAAACATTTATCAACAGCATCACCGACACCAAGGAAGAAAACACACTGAGACCTGCAGGGGGACACGGGATGGGATCAAGTCTTGATATATTTTCCATGATTGTGCCATTTGTGGAGAGTTTTATGGGCTACATTTCCAAAATGGTGTTGTCCACTTCACAGGAATCTATGGTCAGAACTCTTCAGACTGGTTTATCTGAGCTCAACAGTGCGCATCAACATCTGAAAGAAAGAGAGTGGGACATCCAGAACAAACTGATGGACAAGCAGCTGCAGCTGGCCAAATTAAAGATCGAAAATGGTGAAAACTTCAGTGTTTTCTTGTTGGTATAGCACAAATATTCCTCATGTGGATTCTGTCTTTGTTAATTTATTTCGCCATCTGGTCTCACAGGTCAGCTGCCCAGCGTTACTCACCTCGATGAGGTCCAGAAGTGCCTGTCCCGAATCCAGCAAATTCTGGTTCAGCTCCAGAAGTTCTGGGAGAAAGTGGGATCCAAGCTGGACACGCTGAAGCAAAGGAGCTTTGCTGGAGAGGATTGGATCGAGGAGCTCGCTGATATGAAGGAACAGTTCCTGGAGTCCATTGATGCAGCTAAAGATGTAAACCATGATGATAATGATATTTGACCTCTTTGAAGATCTTCTGTTGTGAAACTTCTACGTCTTGTTCCTGAAGCACCTCTAATATTACATTTGATCTGAACAGGGATGGATAAAGTTTGGCATCGGCTGCATGAAGGCCAACCAGATCTTCAGCGTTCAGTCGAATGATGCCTACAAGTTCCTGGAGATCAGTCCTTCATCTCTGTCCACAGAAGAGTGGCAGAAAGAGTACGAGAGCGTGAAGGAGAAACTAGAGAAGATCAGACCAAACACTGTCAGTCATAAAGCCATTACACAGTGAGATCTAGAAAGATTAATTATAAAAATTAATAATAAAATAGTAATGCATGAATATAAATTTTGTTCTCTTTCATATAAACTCTAAATTGTAACAAAGAAACCTGATTTTTAAAGAACATTTTCTTTGTTTGTAAAACTACCTGAGCTCACTTTTAGAGACAGAATAACAGATTTCCTGCTTCAAAAATGGCCTTTTACTGTTTTTTAAACACATTTAAAACATCTGACCCATGCATTTTCTGTAAACCTGCATTGAAACGATGTGCACTGTGAAAAATACTATAATAAAATTGGCTAGTCTTTAGTTTTCTGTGTTTGCCTTTGAATGTTCTGAATGTGCAGTTTCATTACATTTGTGTAATTTGTGGGGGGAAAAAATACATATACAACTGTATACAAGTCTTCTGAAGTCGTATGATTTTTGAAATATGTGTGAAAATTATTGTGTGACTCTGACATTAGTCATGTGGTCAGACTACATGATTATGTGATATACCATAATGAAATGCAAAGCAGTTTTAACCAGAGACACAGGATAATTGAGAAATAGAAATAACAATATTCATAACAGCAACTCACTAAAGAATGTTTATGTGGAATTGTAAATGATCTTGTATAAGAGTACTTGTAAAGATTACAAAGCATTACAAAAATGACAAGAGAAGCTGTATGCATATGCGTTATAAGGAGCATTTAAAGGAACACTCCACTTTTTTTGGAAATAGGCTCATTCTCCAACTCCCCAGAGTTAATAAGTAGAGTTTTACCGTTTTTGAATCCATTCAGCCGATCTCTGGATCTGGCGATAGCACTTTTAGCATAGCTTAGCATAGATCATTGAATCCGATTAGACCAGTAGCATCGCGTTCAAAAATGACCAAAGAGTTTCGATATTTGTCCTATTTAAAACTTGACTCTTCTGTAGTTATATCGTGTACTAAGACCGGCGAAAAATTAAAAGTTGCGATTTTCTAGGCTGATATGATTAGGAACTATACTCTCATTCCGGCGTAATAATCAAGGAGCTTTGCTGCCGTAACATGGCCGCAGCAGGCGCAGTGATATTACGTATTAGACACGCACTAGAGGAGGTTTAGTCAATCACAACACACTGGGCCAGCTAACCAATCAGAGCCCATTGCGTATTTCTGAGGGAGGGGCTTCGTAAAAGCAGGAAATGGTCAGCGTGTTTAGAGGAGAAAGGACAGAGCGGTGTGGAATAAAGGTAAATTATGTGAAAAACACATGTTAGACTGAACCCCATAAACACAATCAAGCCTAGAAAAAAAACAGTAAACCACCTCTTTAAGATGTGACTTCTCCCGCACTGTGTTAATATCAGATCCATCAGGAAATAGTGAAATACTGGAGAATGTGTTTGACTGTGTTATCCCTGCAGGTGGGGACTGGCCATCGGGAGAAACGGGAGAATTCCAGGTGGCCTGGCAGCCGATTTGGCCTTTGTTTTTTTTTTTTTTAATTTTTATTATTATTATTATTATATAATTGCCTGCCGAATGTACTAAAGCGATTATTTCCAAATTCGTCATTCAATATTAAACCATGAATAGGTTAGTCATGACTGGCAATACTAAGCTTCGGCTCACGTGCCAAACAGTTTCGATCAATCAATGCGAGAGATTTGAGAATGGAGTGGAAGCACCCAGGTGGAGCAGAGAAGCAAAACTACCTTTCAGGATTTAAAACTTTTTATGTGATGGCCATACAAAAAAGTAGGGTTGTCCATGTTTCAGAATTTGTTGTAGGTGTATGGGATGGCCTGGATGAGTGTGAGATTTCCCAGCCTGAAATTTTGTCATGCATGGACAGGTTTTCAGGTGTATTATAGTATAGTGGCTTTATTTGCCTGATCCAATAAGGTTCCTTTCCTCAATATCAAATAACTGAAATGCAATTAGTTGTGGTGTTTAAGCCAAATAGGCTATTTCTTTCTTTTTCAGTGTTACATGAATAAGATGTAATGATTTCATTCAAAATAAACCATAACCATGACATTTACCTTGCTTTTGCTTTTTTAGACAGATGAAGTCTTACAATAGTGAAATTCTAGTAGATGACACACGTGACTATTTGGTGACATTACAGTCCTCAGGGAAATCTTCAACTGATGTACAAATGCACAAACTGCACAAGGAATGAACTTTTCTTAAAATCAGCAGGTTAGAGCTCATTTAGCTAATAAGCAAGTTCCGCTAGCTCTTGTTCATCTCAGTGGTTATGAATGTTATACTGACAATCTCAAATCATTACATCACCACTCAAAACAAAAATATCAACACAGTTCAACTGGTTTAAATTTATGTTATTTCTCCAATATTTCGTTTTCTGTCAAATTCATCTGAGAATATGTGGTGTGAGTGTAGTTTAGAAATTGTTTGTAGTTTTGCTTAATTGATTCAAGAGATGTGTCTTTGAGGAACTGAACTCAAACTTTTTTCATCTCATGTTGCCTCTTGAAGAGAAGACAAAGGTTTTTAAGAAAGAAAAAATTTTAGGACTAAGGTTCAGGAAGGATATAAGACACAATTTTTTCTGC
Source organism: Acrossocheilus wenchowensis (assembly GCA_029620275.1). Taxonomy (NCBI): domain Eukaryota; kingdom Metazoa; phylum Chordata; class Actinopteri; order Cypriniformes; family Cyprinidae; genus Acrossocheilus; species Acrossocheilus wenchowensis. The sequence continues at coordinate 188,320 of JAJUBA010000255.1, forward strand.
TCCTTGAATTTTTTGTTTCTTTTTTTCACTTTGTGGTTTAGAGCTATATTAGGGATGGAGCTAAAAAGCAGAACACTTCAGAATTTCCCATCCATGCTATAGTGAAAACATCTTCACGATAAGCTTAAAATGTCCTTACAAAAGGTTTGTTATTAAGTCCTCTTTGTAGCACAATATTTAATCTGCATCGAAGGATTTAGAGACTACCTACTGACAACACAATTACTTAATGGCACAGTATGTATAAATGCTGCATTAAAATATCCCCCCAAAAAACCCACTAACAATGTTATTATCAGTCTGGTCAATAAGCTAATGCATTCAGCAATGTTATTGTCATGAATTCGGTCTATGAACTTCCGTTCACTGACCACCAGAGGTCACTCGCTCACCACATTGACTCTCACACCACACATCACACTGGACTGCATTTCCCATCATCCATTGCACTGATGACACACACACAGCTGATTGCACTGGTCACACACCCTACATAAGCCATGGTCTTTCTCTCCCTCACTGCTGAGTACTGTATGTGCTTATCGCTCCCCTAGCTTTAGCTACTCTACAGAGCCCTTGATAGTTTTCCTAGTCTTGCCTTGCCTTGCCTGTTTCGTATTGTGTTTTCCCCTGCCTGGACTTTTGCTTACGTTTTCAGATTTCCTCTCTCGTCAAGCCCCTTTGGATATTGTTCGCTGTCGACTGACCCATGCCCGTTTTTGATGACTCTTTGCCTAGCCTGTGATATTCCTGTTTGCCACTGTTGGACCCTTTCTTGTTTCCTGACCACGCCTCTGTAATAAAGCTCGCGCATGGATCTGCATGTCTCTCGTCTCGTTGGCTCCGTTTTTTTTTTTTTTTTTTTTACAAATTACATCGGTAATGTACTCTACAAAGTGCAAACATTTCACAATTAACTGTTTGGTCAGCTCGGGTCATCACAGATACAAGTTTGTTTAATTCTAAATGGTGGCAGTTATAATTCAGTTAGCTTTGCCATTCTGTTCGTTTGGTGCTAGCTGTGCATTATGACTCTCTACATGATTTTTTCCGCTATTGTTATATACGATAACCGATAATTACGTCCTTCTCATGGCCGTTTCTGATACCGATAACCAATAAGTTCAAATTTTTATATTAACATTTTCATATAATCTGCAGTTTGTGCACCCAGGAGAATACAAAATCTAAGATTCACTGATGAAACTGGTATTTTAGTATCTCTGGCCTAAGTATAATAGCAAACATCAGTCCTGACTCTTCAAATGTTTTATGGTGCCTTTATAAGGCACCACAATACTTAGTAACAGAAATGGTTTACCAGAACTATGACAGAACTATGTTAAGTATTTCATGCATAAGATAATGCATCTATTCAACCTTTTTAGTGCATGAAGATGAGGAAGTTATTTAGACTTTAATTCACATGTTTTTCAAATACATAATGAATAAAATGCATTGACATTTGTCAACCTCGAAAAAAATTAAAAACAAAGGTGCATCCTCAACAAAAGAGTACAGGACATAGTTGAGATTTCTCTGAAATTATATAGTTTAACAAAATAAATATGAGGGATAAGGAAGGTATATAGACTTAAGTCACATGTTTTTCAAATACATAGTAATTAAAATGCATTGACATTTGTCAACCTCGAAAAAATTAAAAACAAAAGTGCATCAAAACAAAAATAAAGTGCATCCGTGCACCTCAAAAGTGCAGAGTTGAGATTTCTCTTAAATTATAGTTTAACATTAAATAATAATAATAAAGTTACAATGTTTTCCTATTTGCACTACTCAACATGTCTTGCCCTCCTCCAAAGTATATCTTTTCTCTGTTTAATGTCTACTGTCTTTTCTGTTTGTTTTGTGAGGGCATTAGTGGGAGTTTTCTTGAAGGATTTCTTCATACATTGCCAGCATCTGTCTTGGTCTTCTTCACTTTCGGCTCATCCTCATTCTTTGATGCACAGCTCACCCTGGCCTGCAGTTTTTCTGTTACTTCCCTTTTCGTTGCTCGGTCAAAGTAGCAGTCCTTATACCTGGGGCAGGGCCGGTTCTGGACATCTGGAGGCCCCCACCCCCAATAAAAAAACATTTGAAACAAATATGATTAACCTTTTTATTCATACATTTCATTTAAAAATTTGCTAATTTTTACTTACATAGTACCAGTCAAAAGTTCAGACACATTACTATTTTTAATGTCAAGTCAAGTCAAGTCACCTTTATTTAAATAGCGCTTTTACCAATACAGATTGTGTCAAAGCACTTAACAGTATCAAATTTCTATGTCGCTTATGATCATCATGTCAGCATTTATTGGACCAGAAATACAGAAAGAACTACATATTGTGAAACTTACTGAATTTACTATATTACATAACTTACTAAAATTACTGAAACATTTTTTTTTTTTTTTTTAAATAAAATAAAAAATAATGGTTTTCTATTTTTTTTATTAATTTTTTTTTTTTACCATACTTTAAGATCTATTTCTTGAGTCATAGCTGAATTTTCAGCATCAATTTAACATCCTTATGAAAAAAGCATTAATTTCTTTAAAAAGGAAAAAGAAAAGGAAAAAATACTATGAACAGTCTTGTTACAAAAGATTTCTATTTTAAATAAATGCTTTTTTTTTTTTATTGTTTTTAACTTTTCTATTTCACAATATTACTTTTTTTTTTTCTTCTGTTGGCTGTTTTTGATCAAAACATGTATAGCTTGGTGAGCATAAGAGATTTCTTTCAAAAACATTAAAAACTAATGTGTCCAAACTTTTGACTGGTACTGTACGTACATATTAATCAAACTTTATCTAAGGTTTGCTGAGGATGTTATTATAGCCATATTATTTATTATTATTATTATTATTATATTAACCAGAAAATAGCAAGTTTTTCTTTCTTTTGAAAAAACTGATTGAACTTTTTTAATTTGTTCTTAACGGTTTACTGGTAATATGAAAGTTAGAGGCAACATTCCATGAATCATGCATGCATGCATTTGAAACCAAGTAACATTTAAAACATGTTTCAGAAAAACATTTTTTAAATGTTTAAAAAAAAAAAGTGCTTTTTTGAGAACTTTATTAAAGACCACTCAGAACAACATTCTATTAATGTTACTGGAATAAAGTTTGTTCATAACTTTGAGAGAATGCCAGAATGTTACCTGTTAACTGGATTATTGCATAAATACATATTTGACCTCATAACATAAGGCAGCACAATAATATTCCATACTGTTCAGAGATTTTGAATTTTAGTTTCATAATCATTTACTGTATAATTCATCATTTGTGTCATTTCCTGGTTTGGGTGAAGGAAAAAACAACAACGAGTATGATAACCTTAGATATCAGACTGCAGCTTCATTATATTTTAAAGGAGATAGTTTATAACAATGTCTGCCAGCTTCAGCTCTAAAACAACTGCAACAATTACATAAAAGTATCATAATTGCACCACAGAAGCATCATAACTCTATATGACTGAGTCTTCTGAAGTCATAAGATAGTTTTATGTGATTCAGTGATTATCTTCCAATTTCATTCTCACTGATGCACACTCATAAAAATATTCAGGCCTAAATGTAAGATTCCTGTATTTGAACTGCATATCAAATTTCCATCCATTTGGAGTTTTAACATAAACTAATAAACTTGATGAGCATCTGTCAGAAACGTTATATGCATTTCAAATACAACTTAAAATTAGCTCTAAATATTAGCCCCAAGTATACTGTTACACTATGTATTAATATTTTAAATTAGTTTTAATTATTATATTTTGCATTTTTTATGCTAATTTTAGTTTATGCTTTTAGTAATTTTTACTATATTAAAAAACATAATTAGGCAATAATAAAAGATAAAAAATAAAAGATTTTAGTTTAGTTTTACTACTTAAGCATATTATTTCAGATAACCTTTCTGATTTATTTATTTTTTAAATATTTTTTATTTATTAATTTCTTTTTACAATTTAGGTATTTTTTAAGTTAATGTTTTATTTAGTTTCAGCTAACGTTTATTTTAGTTAAAATAAGGAAAATGCTTTTTATTCGTTTTATTTTTTTTACAAAAATGAAAAACAATTTATCAAAACAATAACTAAAACTAAAATAAAAATTAATTTAAAAAACTTTACCTAAAATGAAAATGGAAAATAGATCAACTAAAAACTAAACAACTAAAAAAAATAATATATTATCATAATATTAATAAAAACTATAATAATATTAAAATAACACTGTTGCATTGTGGGATACAGTATCTAACAGATGTGCCCAGTGTACGATACATACTAACCTAGTATAGACTAAAGTACATACTACAGCAACACATCTGATGCCATTTGGCTTTTCTCTGCACAAAAAACACACAGACGACAGGTTTGGCAGATATAGATATGTATTTATAGGTTTGCTTTTGTTTTGTTTTGTTTTTTTCATACCAGATAAATAAAAAGTTAACAATACAATCTGGTCACTATTATATGTGGAGTCCGTATGATAATAATGACCAAATTAAAACATGATTGTCACTCAGTGTGCTTCACAAAAATCTGTCAATGAATAAATTATCTGGCGAACTTCATCTATTTACAGTATAAACAAAAGAAATGATCACGAACACAAGCTTTGGATCTTGGGACGGGACGTTTCAGCAGTTTTTCCATCGTTCCACACAAAACAACCACAGAGAGGGCAGAAACACGCGTTAATATGAGCGCTTTAATGCCACGCATGATCGGACTGTACATGCCAGACCGCCTGGAGTTCATAAAAACAATGATAAAATCAACATCCACGTGATGTGCATTCCACACAACATGAAGACACTCGCGTCCGGCGAGGAGACGAAGGCAAGAAACGTGTTCGAGGAACAGAAGACACGAGCGGATGGAGATAATCGTGAGGCGAGTGCAGGAAACATCGGTTCGGTTCGGTTCGTCTCGTGTGTTTCTGCTCCAGTTTCAGCCGTCGTGTGTTTCAGTGTCCAGGGAAGGTGAGGATGGAGAAGAACGGCTTCCGCTCACATTACCCAGAATTCAAGTATTCCAGTGCCACTTCATAGCAGAACTTATACTGATCCTGCAGGAGAAACACACACCAGCAGAGGTCAGTGTAACACAGCGCTTAACTGTTTAACCTTCACAATGCATTCAAAACATATATGCTTTCTTATTCTGGAGCAGAAGAATTCTTATTTTATAAACTAAAACCATATCTGATCAGCAACTTCTCATTAATGAGTCAATGTGAAAAAAAAATGTTACCACATTATTACTGCATTTACCCCTTTTTTATTCATTAAATTTTTTTTAGAAAACTCTTTGAAATTTAAAATTGCTCATCCAACCTAATAAAACCAAGATGAAATTTCTTACTGAAAATATATATTGTATGAAATTTATAAGAACATATAATCTGAGAATTACCAGCATCAACCCCACCGCAATTAATTCAATTTAATTAAATCATGATTGCTCAAAAAAATTTATGAAACCTACATAAAAAAATAAAATAATAATAATAAAAGTTTATTTTGAGGGTCTTTAAGCATTTGTAAAGTTTGTATCCTCACTAAACTATGCATTGTTTAGTCATTTTTATGCATCTCTTCTGGCTCAAAAAGGTTATGGTGTTAGCGGAGGTAGGTGTGATAATACACTATTTTTTTACATTTATACTTTATTTGAAATAATAATAAAAATAAATAAATAAATAAATAAAAAAAATGCAATTTTTTTTGTTTTTTTTTCTTTTTTTATATTTTTAAAGTTTTATGAATTCTTTTATAGGAACATTTTGATGATTTAATAAATTATTAAATTATAAAAGTGTTTTATGAAATCAACTGATTAGGCATGATTTTTGATGATTAATACCTAATTAAACCATTAAAACTGAATACAGACAAACTGTGCTCTACAAATGTCTGAATGCTGGTTTTCAACAGCAAAATTATATTTTTTTTTTTACTAAAGATTTTCTCAGATGTTTCGCACAGGACTCCTGCCATGACAACTACACTGACATCGCCCGATTGAACACATGTTAACGCTAGACTCGTGTCCTCTGTGGTTTGCAGCAGTGAACTCTCAGTAGATGTGTGGATGTGGACGGTTCCTGACGCTCACCAGCAGATCCACCATGTTGGGTTGTTGTTTCTCAGTGTTTTGACGGCGTGAAAGACGTCCACCGAGTGCTGGTGACGCAACATCTCACACACGATACTGATGGAGCAGAACGTGCCGCTGCGCCCGCCGCCGTTTCTGAAACACACACATCATATGATTATCAGCGACTTCAAATGAGTTAGATGTAACATTTAAAAAAAAAAACTACTTTAATTTTTCATTTTTGTTTTAAATTGAACTTGAAGTACTAAAATAAAAAACTTTATTTTATAGATGTTTTTTTTTAACTAATTAAAATGACAAAACGACAAAATTACAAGGAAAATTGAAAATATAAACTTATTCAAAATATTAATAAAATCTATCACATTATATGAATGACACTAAAGTAAGACTGCACTTTTTTCTGCTATGGATTCAGTTTTTTAATGCACCAGTTCTTTCCTTAAAGCAAAAAAATAAAATAATGCATTAAAATGGTTTTATTGATGTCACAGCTCTGTTGGTTTTCTGATAAATTTCATAATACAATGATGTCCAACACCTTTAAATGTGTCATCTGGATTTGATTATGATTACAGTAATATACAGTTTGTGTCCATCAAGTCACATGAATTTCTACAGCACTTCATAAAATACAGATTGATTCAAAGCAGCGTCAATGCAATAAACAGGAAAATAAGAGTGTTAATGTTATAAAATTAATCAATTATGAACATTTTTATTTCAGCAGTAAAACAGCTCCACAAAAGACAAGAGTCATTTTTCAGATCAATCCAGTTTAAGTTTTGTTCGCATCTGTTAAATTGATATTCTGAATATTAATTATCCATAATTCACTGGTCAGTCGGATTGGTGTATGTTTGTGAGTGTATTTGCGAGCAGCTGCTTTTGTTCTGATGGCCAGAAATCACAAACCTGAATGAAACGGTCATAATCTCAAATATATTTCCACATTTACTGCTGTTAAACACACTTAATTCATCTCTGGTTGACTTTGGCAGCATTGAGAAGCATACACTATACTGCCAAAAGTATCGGGACACCCCCTTCTAATGAACACGTTTGACTACTTTAGTGATTTCCATGTGTTTCTACTTTCAAAACAACAGTTTGGACCCTTTTCTATTCTAACATGACCATGCATCTGTGTATAAGGTTCAAAGAGATTGAACTCCTCACCAAACACCAATGACTTGTGCATATGGGTACGGTTAATTTAGAAACTTCTAAAACTGTTATAACAGAGATGGAAATACAATACAAAACATGAATTATGTATCTCTGTTGTCACAGTTTTGGAAGTGCCTTTTTCTGTTCTAAAGAAGGGGGTGCCAATACTTTTGTCCGTATAGTGTATGTGCAAGTCATTGGTGTTTAGTGATGAGTTTTTGGCTCAAGGTCTGCATTTAAAGTCACAGCAGAGGTTTCTGCAGACCAGACAAGACTTAATCAATCATTTCTTTTTTAACCTTACCTTATACACAGAGGCTAAAACAGAAAAGGGTCCAAATTGTTGCTATAAAATTAGAAGCACGCAATCCTCTAGAATATCATTATGCTTCAACATTAAGATTTGTACTCATGGAAATTACTAAATTAGTCAAACCTGTTCATTAGAAGCTGGTGTCCCAATACTTTTGGCAAGATAGTGTATTGACTATATTTATGTTGATTAGCAGTGGGTTTGTTGGTGTTGAATCTGATCTGAGAGCAGTAGGTGGCGCTGTTCTCCCCGCTCATGAACCGCAGCTCATTATTCAGCACAATCACTGCGTCTGTCTCTCTCATGAACTCCTGAAGAGTGTGTGTGAATGTTTATTTCAGGGTAAACACGGCTGGGCGGGACAGATGTTTCCTGAGAGCCAGATCAGAATCTCTGAGAATCATGCGACTCGTCACAGACTCGTCAGTTTCTCAGCCGATTGACCGCTCAGACCGAGAGACCAGCTTCACTATACAGTGTGTGAAATATCATCATCATGGGTATATACGGCTCTGGACGATCAATACGGCTTTTCACTAATCAAACTGTAATACTTGATATAATATCAGAATTCAAAGCAGCATTATCCGGCTCAGTTCAGCTGAAGTGTTTCTGCTGGATGAGCTGAACTGATCTGAATAATGACTCTATTGTCTTCTGTAGAGCTGCTTTACAGCTCAATCTGAATTAGTTCCATTCATTTCTAACATTAACGCTGTTAATTGCACTCGTATTTCACATCATTTGCAGTATCTCGCATGATACAGCAACCTAAAAACATGCTGCTCGTCTTAAAACTTTTCAAAAATGCATTTCAAGACCTTGAAGATATTTTTTTCATTTCACAGCCATACGTCTCGTGTTTTTAAGCCCAAAAACACATTCTTTGTGAATTTAGTCGCTGAGAGCAAATCACAGGGATAACACGGTAAAATACTATTTACACAACATTTACACAGTTTCCTTGAATATATTTGACAAATATCAGCTAATCTAATCAGAAAACTACAACCAAAATAAATAAATGTTCACTGAAATAAAAAAAAAAAAGAGTTATTACTAAAACTAAACCATTAAAATATTTAAAATTAAATCAATGTGAAGTTAAATGATAATAATAAAAATAAAACAAGATATTAAAAAAAATATTACTTTAGCAGGTGTCCAAGGAAACATTTCTTATTTTCATTTAGCTTACCTTGATACTAAAATAACTTAAAAAAAAAAAAAACTGAAATAAAATTAATAAAAACTACATAAACATTGCAAAAAAACAAATAATAATAAAATTACAAAAAAAGATTTTTTAAAAATCCTAAATATTATAAATATAAAATTAAATATTAATAAATAATACATTGTAAATATTAATAAAATCTCATTCTAAATATTACAAACAAAATTTAAATGTTAATAAAAATCTAATTCTAAATATTAATTATAAATATGCTAAATAATATTGCATTACTGTTAACAAAAATAACATAAATATTCAAAGCATGGATATATAAGACTGAATCTGAGGAGCGGTGACTCACAGGCAGTGCACAACGGTGCGTCCCTCTCCTCCGTCGTACTCCTCCTGCCATTTGTCCACCTGTCGGATGAGTTTGAGGAAGGAGCGTTTGGAGACGGGAGTGTCGCGGTACATCGGCCAGCCCAGAAACTGGAACTGCTGCACCATCCGATACCCGTCCTGCGGCTGAGACACGAAACACACGTCCATGACACTCGAGCAGCTGACTCTCGCGTAAGTGTGCGATGTTAGCGAGCGTTTACTCACCCGCGCCGCGTTATAGATGCGGAAGATCCTGCTGATGATGTCCTCCTCCAGATCTGCAGAGACGAACTCCACCTGGATGGGTCCGTGCCGGTGGACGCCGTTCTCTGGCCAGTACTGCGGACACAACTGGACACAAAACACACCAATCACACACTTCAACATCACACACCTCAATTCAGTGGCCAGGTTCCATGGCTGATCAGTTTCACCACGTCAGGTTTTTCTAGAACAGCATGGCTATACCGGTTCACCAGCTAGACTAGCAATTAACCAGTATTAACCAGCCTAGACCAGCACCTGACCAGTACAGACCAGTCTAGATCAGCACCTGACCGGTACAGACCAGTCTAGACCAGCCTAGACCAGTACAGATCAGCCTAGACCAGCAACTGACCAGTACAGACCAGTACAGACCAGCCTAGACCAGCAACTGACCAGTACAGACCAGTCTAGATCAGCACCTGACCGGTACAGACCAGTCTAGACCAGCCTAGACCAGTACAGATCAGCCTAGACCAGCAAATGACCAGTACAGACCAGCCTAGACCAGCAACTGACCAGTACAGACCAGCCTAGACCAGCAACTGACCAGTACAGACCAGCCTAGACCAGCAACTGACCAGTACAGACCAGTCTAGACCAGCCTAGACCAGTACAGATCAGCCTAGACCAGCAACTGACCAGTACAGACCAGCCTAGACCAGTAACTGACCAGTACAGACCAGCCTAGACCAGCAACTGACCAGTACAAACCAGCCTAGACCAGCAACTGACCAGTACAGACCAGTCTAGACCAGCCTAGACCAGCACCTGACCAGTACAGACCAGTCTAGACCAGCACCTGACCAGTATAGACCAGTCTAGACCAGCACTGACCAGTACAGACCATCTAGACCAGCCTAGACCAGCACCTGACCAGTACAGACCAGTCTAGACCAGCACCTGACTAGTACAGACCAGTCTAGACCAGCAACTGACCAGTACAGACCAGTCTAGACCAGCCTAGACCAGTACAAACCAGCCTAGACCAGCACTGACCAGTACAGACCAGTCTAGACCAGCCTAGACCAGCACCTGACCAGTACAGGCCAGTCTAGACCAGCACCTGACTAGTACAGACCAGTCTAGACCAGCAACTGACCAGTACAGACCAGCCTAGACCAGCAACTGACCAGTACAGACCAGTCTAGACCAGCCTAGACCAGCACCTGACCAGTACAGACCAGTCTAGACCAGCACCTGACCAGTACAGACCAGCCTAGACCAGCAACTGACCAGTACAGACCAGTCTAGACCAGCCTAGACCAGCACCTGACCAGTACAGACCAGCCTAGACCAGCACCTGACCAGTACAGACCAATACAGACTAGCCTAGACCAGCAACTGACCAGTACAGACCAGCCTAGACCAGCACCTGACCAATACAAACCCAGAAAGACCAGCAACTAACCAGTAAAAACCAGCCTATCAATGACAAACTTAGTATTGTCATAATCTTTCATCTGAAAATAGTTTTTTCATCACAGGTTACTGTATAATATTCACTAACAGCCAAATAGCAATTCACACATTGCTTGATCAAACTCAAAATATAAATAAATAACCTGCATAAAATAAAATACATAAAATACAAAGAATAAAAATAATCCCTTTAAAATAAAACAAGTAAACACTTATTAATAATGAAACCATAAAATTGTACAAATAAACTCATAAACAAAACTAATTTTAAAATAAAAACAATAAAAAGCAAATAACATTAAAAAGTAAATCATAAAAATAAAATAAATAATTGAAAAATAAAAACAATCAATATAAACAAATTTTTTGTTTACCTGCATGTCACGTGACCATTAACATAACAGAACCGTGAACCATGCAAATGTGTTTTTCAATTATTGAAATATTAACTTTAAATCTCATGGAGGCTTTCAGTCCAAGTGTTTGTTCAACTGACAGAAACGCTTGTGAACTCCTGCTTCGTGTGTGTGTGTGTGTGTGTCTCACCTGCGCGGGATCCACGTCGTTCAGCATCACTATAGACGTGCAGTGATAGTCCAGCACCAGCCTCCAGAAGTCTTTGACGGTGTTGGGCAAAGGATGCTGGGTAACGATGAACGCAGACGGCTGCTTGTAGCTCTGTGAAGATGAAGATGAAGAGAGGAAAACATCTTATTTCCCGTCTGACTGTCTGCTTGAGTAATTGTATGGAGAAGTTTAGCGTTGAGCTGCGTGTTTTATTACCGCCGCCAGCGCTGCCATTTACTGTAATGAAAACAAATGCGCTGTCGCGTGTTTTACAAACAAACCCATCCCATTCAATACTCTTACTGCATTTTTGGTTCATTTTCTGTTATGGATCGCTTTTAGCCATTTTCCAGACAATGAATGAATCAATTCCATCTGTTTTTGAATTATTTTCAACAAGCACATAATCGTGTGTGCTGAGATTCACATCCATCAGAGACGCTGTCGCTTCAGACGCACAAAAACGAGCCGTTATTATAGACATGGATGCAAATGAGAGTTAAAATCATAAATGTGGAAAATTAACAATTTTAAAATAAAAACAAAACAGTACTAATTAAATCATAAACATAATATAATAATCATATAAAATGTATTCAAAAAGTAAAATCAAACAATTTTAACAATAAATTCATAATTTAAAATAAAACAAAGTAAAACAATTATTTAAATAAATAATTAGATAAAAATGTAAAATAAATTAAAATAAATACATTTAAAATAAAAATAATTTAAATGAAACATTTATTAATAGTGAATTAAATCATAAAAATGTATAATAATGAATTAAATAGTAAAAGTGTGAAAATAGATATCCATATAAAACACTTACTAATGATTAATTAAATAAAAAAAATAATAATAATTTAAAAAAATCAATCAATCAAAATAAAACACTTATTAATAAATAGTTAAATAATATAAAATGAAAATAAGTAATCTAAAATAGAAACAATTGAATTAAACATTTATGATTTAATGAATTAATAATAATTAAATCAGATCATAAAAATTAGGGATGCACAATATTTTCGGACTGATATCGGAATCGGCCGATAATGACTTTGAATGTAAATATCGGCATCGGCCTGATGTGAAAAATGTGCTCGGGGTGTGCTAGTGATTAGATCACGTCAGCAGTGTGGCTCATTCTTGAAGCAAAGTTTTGTCTGAATGATGATTAGACTCACTGTTTTGGATCGCTGCTTTTAATCTGTGAAAGCACGTACAGAATGACGCGTTCGGTGTGTGATAGAGTAAACAGTAATAGCACGTGCAGCGGCAGCCTCCCCCGGGTTCTAACGCCCGCTCGGTAAAGAGATTGTTGGCCTACTTCTAATTAAATTAAAAGTAAAATAGCCTACGCTAGTAACATTTAGACTGTTTCTGATTAAATAAAGCAGTAACTGATGTCATAAAATAATGAGTATGTTTTGATTTAAAGGTCAGAAGCTATAGCTTGCACGAAGAAAAAAAAACACTTGTAAATTAAATAATTTTATATATACTGATTTATTCATTAATGTGTAATATGTTTTATTTCTTAAACAAATCATAAGCTCTAAAAGATTTTCAGAATTTTTACAACTTTTGCTTTAGACCATCTACAAATGTTAAATCTTAACATTTGGGGGGGGGGATGCAACGATTGATATACAGTTTATTTATAGTTATTTTCAAAGCTTAAATGTGCTGTCAAAAAACCTTCATTATGGTTTATTTAATTCTAACAAATAAGTTCTTGTTAAAAAATAACCAAAATTAAAAATATTTTGCTTATAATTTTTTGCACAGGAGAGACTTGTTGTGTTGTTTCCAAACAAAAAGGAAATATATCGGCAAAAATCCAATATCATGCATCCATAATAAAAATATATAATAATGAATATTTTGAAAATGTGACATGACAACAATATTAAAATAAAATCAATCAATAAAATAAAAGCACTAAAAAAAAAAAAAAAAAAAAACAATTAAATGAAAAAAAATATTAATTCTAATTAATTAATCAATTAATCAAAATAAAATTAATTTTACATTAAATTAATTAATTAAACCTAGGTTAAGCACGCAGGTAACGGTCACCAGGTTAAGTGCTGCATGTTATGATCACTAGGTTAAGCACTGGAGGTAACGGTTAATGGTCTCTAGGTTAAGAGCTGAGGTAACGATCACTAGGTTAAGAGCTGAGGTAACGATCACTAGGTTAAGTGCCGCAGGTAACGGTCACTGGGTTAAGTGCCGCAGGTAACGGTCACTGGGTTAAGTGCCGCAGGTAACGGTCACTGGGTTAAGTGCCGCAGGTAACGGTCACTGGGTTAAGTGCCGCAGGTAACGGTCACTAGGTTAAGTGCTGAGGTAACGGTCACTAGGTTAAGAGCTGAGGTAACGGTCACTAGGTTAAGTGCCGCAGGTAACGGTCACTGGGTTAAGTGCCGCAGGTAACGGTCACTAGGTTAAGTGCTGAGGTAACGGTCACTAGGTTAAGAGCTGAGGTAACGGTCACTAGGTTAAGTGCCGCAGGTAACGGTCACTGGGTTAAGTGCCGCAGGTAACGGTCACTAGGTTAAGTGCTGAGGTAACGGTCACTAGGTTAAGAGCTGAGGTAACAGTCACTAGGTTAAGTGCCGCAGGTAACGGTCACCAGGTTAAGTGCTGCATGTTATGATCACTAGGTTAAGCACTGGAGGTAACGGTTAATGGTCTCTAGGTTAAGAGCTGAGGTAACGATCACTAGGTTAAGAGCCGCAGGTAACGGTCACTAGGTTAAGTGCCGCAGGTAACGGTCACTGGGTTAAGTGCCGCAGGTAACGGTCACTAGGTTAAGTGCTGAGGTAACGGTCACTAGGTTAAGAGCTGAGGTAACAGTCACTAGGTTAAGTGCCGCAGGTAACGGTCACCAGGTTAAGTGCTGCATGTTATGATCACTAGGTTAAGCACTGGAGGTAACGGTTAATGGTCTCTAGGTTAAGAGCTGAGGTAACGATCACTAGGTTAAGTGCCGCAGGTAACGGTCACTAGGTTAAGTGCCGCAGGTAACGGTCACTGGGTTAAGTGCCGCAGGTAACGGTCACTAGGTTAAGTGCTGAGGTAACGGTCACTAGGTTAAGAGCTGAGGTAACGGTCACTAGGTTAAGTGCCGCAGGTAACGGTCACTGGGTTAAGTGCCGCAGGTAACGGTCACTGGGTTAAGTGCCGCAGGTAACGGTCACTAGGTTAAGTGCTGAGGTAACGGTCACTAGGTTAAGAGCTGAGGTAACAGTCACTAGGTTAAGTGCCGCAGGTAACGGTCACCAGGTTAAGTGCTGGATGTTATGATCACTAGGTTAAGCACTGGAGGTAACGGTTAATGGTCTCTAGGTTAAGAGCTGAGGTAACGATCACTAGGTTAAGTGCCGCAGGTAACGGTCACTAGGTTAAGTGCCGCAGGTAACGGTCACTAGGTTAAGTGCCGCAGGTAACGGTCACTGGGTTAAGTGCCGCAGGTAACGGTCACTAGGTTAAGTGCCGCAGGTAACGGTCACTAGGTTAAGTGCTGAGGTAACGGTCACTAGGTTAAGAGCTGAGGTAACGGTCACTAGGTTAATAGCCGCAGGTAACGGCCACTAGGTTAAGCGCCGCATGTAACGGTCACCAGGTTAAGTGCTGCATGTTATGATCACTAGGTTAAGCACTGGAGGTAACAGTTAATGGTCTCTAAGATAAGAGCTGAGGTAACGATCACTAGGTTAAGAGCCACAGGTAACGGTCACTAGGTTAAGCGCGCAGGTAACGGTCACTAGGTTAGTGCCGCAGGTAACGGTCACTAGGTTAAGCGCGCAGGTAACGGTCACTAGGTTAAGTGCCGCAGGTAACAGTCACTATGTTAAGTGCCACAGGTAACGGTCACTAGGTTAAGCGCGCAGGTAACGGTCACTAGGTTAAGAGCCGCAGGTAACGGTCACCAGGTTAAGAGCCGCAGGTAACGGTCACCAGGTTAAGAGCCGCAGGTAACGGTCACTAGGTTAAGTGCCGCAGGTAACGGTCACTAGGTTAAGTGCCACAGGTAACGGTCACTAGGTTAAGCGCTGCAGGTTATAATGGCTAGTTAAAGCTCTGAGGTGTGTGCGAGCAGCCGTACGTCCATGAGCGCGGCGTTGATGTAGTTGCTGCTCTCTCCGTCGATGGTGATGAGGAAGGGCAGGCAGCGGTCCGGAGGAAGAACGTCCATACAGCGGTTCTTCTCATGGTTCCGCGGCAGCAGGGCGATGCTGCAGTCCTCCACACGCAGCGTGGGCGTCACCATGTTTAACGTCTGCCACAGGAAAACAAATCAAACTCATGCACACACTTACATCACTATATTCTATTGATTTATTTTAATATTTAATTTATTTTTATTGTATTTTACTCTATTACAGTAATAATGTAACATGTTTATTTAGTTATTCAATGTATTTACAGCTATATGTAATATTTTAATACACTGACTCTGAACTCCTCTTTGATCTGGCTGGAGTTGGTCTGCGGGTCCAAGCGGTTCATGTCATAATACACCGAGCGAAGCTGATTGGCCGGGATCGTGGTGTCGCCACAAAGACACGCCTCCAATATGGCATCATGGATAAACACATACTGCTCCTGAAATATCAATATATCAATGACAGATCAATACAACCATATCAATCACAGCTCATTGATATCATTTGACGTGGTGATTGATTGGTGTTTTACTTTTGGTTAATATGTCAGTTTCAAAATCTGCAGATTTTTTTTTTTTGTTCAATATATTTGTTATTATATATATATATATATATATATATATATATATATATATATATTTTTTTTTTTTTTTTTTTTTTTTTTTTTTTTTTCAGTTTTCATTTCAAATTTTTTTTTTTTATTATTATGTTTCTATTTTAATTTTTAGTAATTTTATCATGTGCTTTTGTCATTTTATTTGTATCAGTTATTCAAATGTATCAGATTTTTCACACTTTTATGGACTGTTTCAGAACAGATGGATCAGGACATGATCGACTGTGTTTTCAGCCTTCTCCTCCATGTCTCTGTCCTGTGTGTCCACATGCGGACCGGTCATCTCTCAATCGCAGACGGCGGTCTGACAGCTTGACGTAAATCATTCATGAAGTGACATTTTAAATATGCCTGCGGTCGCCGCTCCTCAGAAAGTCCTTGACCGAAGCTGACGGTCAGATAAAGTCTCAGGCTATACAATCATAGTTACATATGAGTGCTTGTTTCTTTTGTCTATACTGAAACTCTATATCAAGAAAAGCGTGTGATTGGCTGCGGCTGATGTGAGGATGTCTGTGATTGGTTACCTCCGTCTGCACCATGTTGACCCTGCGGGAGCGCAGTTCTCTCACGCAGTTGTAAATGTCCACGACTCCTTCTCGCTCCGCCATGTCCAGCATGATGTCAATCACAATGAAGCAGCCGGTGCGTCCCGCTCCAGCACTGAGGACCAAACAACAGCTGTTATTACTACTCTAAGGTACTAACATGTATTATTAGTGGTAAAAGGTGCAAATATATCCTTTTAAGGGTACTGCTCCAGGGACAAGCTGTTGTACCCCAAAAGGTACAATTTTAAACCCCTTTTTTTCCTGTGTGTACAATAGCAACCTTTTCTTCCAAAAGCATATAGTAACAAATGTAGCTATTTTTAAAATTAATTTGGCAACTTTTAGTAACTTTTGAAAAGTGATTCAACCAATAAAAGTAGACATTTTCCATCTAAATTACACAAAAAGAGGAAACCAAAGATGCATTGCAGTACACACATCACGTGAATTCACATGATATTTGCAATTGTTAAATTTAATAATAATAATAATAATAAAAATAATTGAACAACTGAATAATTGTTCATTTATGATACACCTTGTTAGTAGCTTGTACCTGTAGGATTGTTGATCAGTTAGTACACTATAAAGGTCGAAATCTTTGCACGTTAAAAAATAAATACGCCCTCATGTCATGTCAATCATGTTTACACACTGCCTCCAAAACTTTCGTCCGTCATAAAAAATTCAGATCAGGTTAGATTTTCTAGCTTTTTTGCATCCGTAGCAAGCATTTGGATAGGAAAGGATGCCAAAAAAAAAAAAATGCAAACGAAAATTTCTTTGTCAGTGTCCAAATCCCAAAAAAGTCCCACATTTTTTGTGTGTGTTTTTTTTCTTCTTCTTCTCATAATTGTTATCTTTTTCTATCAAAACGCAGAAAATCGAACCTGATCTCAATTTTTTTATGACGGACGAAAGTTTTGGAGACAGTGTGTAAACGCACACAAAATGAGGTCGTATTTATTTTTTAACGTGCGAACATTTCAGACAAGAATTTCAGACTCCTTAAGAAAAATATCTAGAAAAATGGAAAAGGTACAAGCAATTTTCCAGGACATTATTTATTAGCCATTATCTGTTGTAACCCTGTGACCTAAAAAACACAAAATACACTGCGCAATTTAAAATGCTGTGAAAAATCAATACGGAAAATTCCTTCACATTTACAAAGAAGACTGTGCCCTATTTTTAAAGACTTTTCTTAGAGTGTAGCATACTAACCTACTACTAATACACTGCTTAAAACTATAACTGTTCAGAACAATCTAAATTAACATATATAAGATATATTTGCCTGAGATTTGATGTAGTGGCAATTTTGCGTCGTGATTACGTGATGACGTTATTGTGCAATGACATCATTCAGCAACTTTTAGCAACAAATCGACCTTCCTTTAGCAGCTTCCCTTGTGTTTCTGTGAGCATGAGACTGACGCTCACCTGCAGTGGATGACCATCGGGCCGGCGTTGGCCGGACTCTTGGCCTTGACCCGGCGGACGAAGCCCAGCAGCCCCGTGGCGTGATACGGGACGCCGTGATCCGGCCAGCCGGTGAAATGAAACTGACGGATCTCCCTGATCTCATGAGCTCCTCGCTGGAGACCACAAACACACAAACAGCACATTTAAAGACATGGCATCAGAATGGACAAATTACCAAAAAAACATAGCTATGAAGACAATACTGAAACAATAAGCAGTGATTAGATGAGTTTTGTGTTTGACTGGAGATTGTGAACAGGATACTGAGTCTCAGTTATGATCAACGTTATTGTGTAGATTGATAGTAAATCTGATGAGTTTGACGCTGAACCTTTTCCACAGCGAAGGTTCGAATGACGTATTCGGACAGCAGCTGAGTCTCGATGAGCGTCACCTTCATGTCCCTGTAGATCTCGGTGTCGTCGGGCCAGTACTTACAGCACTTCACCTGTCAAACACACACAGTGATTTGATTAAAACCCACACCAGTTTATCAAAACATGAGATACAAACGTCTTCAAACAACCTGTTCAGATTCTGTACAAACGCTTTGACTCAAGAACGTCTTCAAGTGTCCCAGATATCTGACACCTCTGCTGCAGATCATCCCAGACTAATTAACCAGGTTAACCCTCCATAACCAGAGCACACCTCCAGAGACACACACCCAAACCACCGTCTCTAATCAGTCAAAGCCATTAATGAAGTCAATCACATCGCTCTCTCCGTTTATCTGTCTGTCATCTTTCCATCCGCTCTTCATTATTACACTGTTTTCTTTATATGTGCGTGTTAGTTTCAAAAACTACCAATATATTTCTCAATATATCTTAGTTTTCAAATATTTCATTTTCCATTAATAACGGATATGAATTATTAATAATATATATTAACAATTAATAATTTATATTTTAAAAATGGGGTTCATTTAAATGTAGAAATTGCTATTATTTTATATTATATTGGTCACATTGTTATTTTGGTATTATTTATAGTACAGTTTTAATTACAATGATTAATTAGGTATATGATTAATTTTATATTTAAGTTAGGGTTAGGTTAAGAGTTAGGTCACAGTGTTATTACAATATTATTTCTACACTAGCACAGTTTTTATTACAATTATTGGTTTTATTTTTTACATTTATAGATTTTATTGTAATTTAAGATTTAGTTTTAGTAATTTTGTTACGTGCTTTTTTCATCTTTATATTTTTGATTAAATGTTACTATTATTAATATTAAATTTATACTATTCGATTAATCACAATTAATTGTTTGACAGCACTAATTATATATATATATATATATATATATATATATATATAATTAATTATAGTTCAGCTTTATTTTAATTAACAAAATGTTTTTGATAGTTTTTAGTTCATTAACAATAGTAACCCTGATTGTTAATTGATCTGTAGATATTGGTATTAGCCACTGAAAAACCACACAAGTTTAACCTGTTGAATATAAAAGAACTAGTGCTGTCAAAATTAGCGCGTTAACGCAGGCGATTAATTTTTTCAGTTTAATGTGTTTAAAATATTTAACGCAATTAACGCAGGGGCGGGGCTAGGGTTGGCCACCCCTCTCACAACTGCTGTTTCTGTCACTTTTTCTCTCGACAAGAAGTGCATTTATTCAGCCGCAGAACGTCTTTACAACCACATCAAATCGGAGACGTTTCAGACGCGCTCCAGCTTCACTTCAGCGGCAGGCGCGAGTCAAACGAGCGCGGAAACTGGCGCGTGCTGTAGCCTGTATCATTTCATATCAAAACGTGAAATAAACTACATGCATGCAATGCCAAAAAGACAATTAAAGCTGCCTTAAAACTGTGCGTGCATGTAATATGTTATATATGAGTCACATTTAAAAACATGTCTCTGAAATGGTTTTCAAAACTGTCCTGGAGCAGCCCAGCACTGTCTCCCTCATCTAACACACCCGATTCAACTCGTCAGCTCGTTAATAGAGACCTGAAGTGGGTCAGAAATGGCAAAAAGAAAATATGACGAGTGTCAGATCTGCATCATGTTCAGCAGCGGCAGCTCTTAAAGAAATAACAGCCAAAATAACCTAATAACCAGCTGCTGTGATGTCTGTTAATCAAAGGACAAAGAAAAAAAAAGAGGAAAAAAAGAACTTTCATAGCTTTAAGGATTCATCTATATTTAATTTAGAATTTAGTGTTTGATAACTTCAACTTCATTTTCTGTATATTCCTGCTGAAGGGCACAGGTAAATATGACATTTATTATAATGGGTTTATGTGAAGATTGTTTTAAGTTCACTTAAATTAGAAGTTATTTTTTAAGTCTAATAAATGTTCAAATTGATAGCTCTCAATTATACTCTAATGTTGAACGGCTATAGTCAATGGTTAAATATGGAGGGGGGGGGGGCAATTTTATAGAGAAATCAGTATTAATTGGTATCAGTGATACTGGCCTTCAGTCATAAAAAAAAAGATGCCATTAAACAAATATTAAAAAATATATTGTGTTTATGTTGTTTGTACATTCATTTGAAGATGGAATGTGGAATTATTGCAATATAAAAGTATATTTAAAAACTTTAATGTTAGGTGGGATTAATCGCGGTTAATTTCAGAAAAATGTGCAATTAATTAGATAATTTTTTTTAAATCGATTGACAGCAATAAAAAGAACCAATAGTTGAAATCTCATGACAGAAAATCGAATGTCTATTAAAACTCTAAATGTATCAGATATTCATTATTTGTCTGATGGAAAATTTTATGGTTAGAAATCAATGAACTATCAGGCCATCAGTTTGACATCTGTTTATCAGCTGATTCTTTCCATCCGCTCTTCATTATTAGCATGTTTTCTTTCTATGCGTGTATTAAGACGCTCTAATTAGCAGGATAATTGTGCTCTAATGGCTGAGCGTATTTCTCGTCTCGGTCTCGCTCTTCGCCGTCAGGCCGGAAAAACAACGGGGCCGTGATGCTATCGGCTCCGCCTAATTATCATTAGAGCATCTCCTAAACGAGAGAGCATTAATCACATAATGACTTATTTACATATTCAGTCACACACTTCCTGCAGCTCAATGCCAGCACACACACACACACCTACACACACACACACACACACACACACACACACACACACACACACACACACGTCACAATACAAACAGCATTAGAGTTGAGAAGAAACAACAAACAAACAAATAAAAATACAAGTCAAACCAGCTAAAATAATGACTCCAGTGTGTGTGTGTGTTTGTGTGTGTGTGAGTGTGTGAATGTCACCAAAACACATATTTACATAAAAAGGTCAGCAAAGGCTAATTTTTAGGGGCAGTTAAGCACATTTATCCCTCAAAATCTTGTTAATGAAATAAAATCAAATTAAAACAAATATCTTT
>JAJUBA010000255.1:215000-221278 GCA_029620275.1 Acrossocheilus wenchowensis
TTTCTCATCAAATCCTTCCACATGAACTTTACAGCTCCATATTCATACTGTGCGTCAACAACAGTGTTATTTTATTTTACTTATGCAAAAATACATTTTGTTCTTCTGATTTGAGGCTGAAATGTGACCCGATTGACTCCTCCAGCACATAAAGCCATTAAACAGTCCACTGAACATAATCCAGAGTGACACCGGAGCAGAAGTCATGAAGCCGCGGCTCTTTGTTGGATTACGGGACGTGTTTTCCAGCAGCGGAGCTCAAACTTCCAAACGCCTCGTTCATAAATGCATGCAAACGAGCAGCAACAGATTTGTGCGTCTGCGTTTCCATTAAAGCTCCACATCAACTTAATAAGGGCAACATGTAAGTCAGCGCCCGGTAATAACAGCGCAGTCGAAGGAATTAAAATCACACGTTTAATTAATTCTAATTAGCATTGTTTTTAATCAACAAGCAAATTCCAAAATGACTTTTGACAAGCTAATTAGCTCATGCAAATCTGCGCTCGCGTTCTCCGGCGCTGATGCGTTCGCTCTGAGCCAAAGCAAATTGCATGCAGCAGAAAACAGACAGAAAAACACGAGCAAGAAGCAAGATTTTACATATTCATACGCACATAAACAGCGGCGTTAGCAAACACTCGTGTCCTGGAGAACTCTTTAACGATGACTTTGCTCGTGGGTGAGCTCTCGTTATCGTCTGAGCCTGACGAACTTAATTAAGATCTGTCAAAACTAGACGCCTCTTAATCACAGTAATGTACTGGATCCTACTGGATGTGCTTCGATTAATTACGTTTATCAATGCGAGGATGACCATCAGGAAGAACAATAAACACCTGAACAACATCTCATCTGTTTCTCCTCGACAGAAATGAGATTAAATGAAGTCTCCTGCTTCTCAGATGTTTCTCCTGAGAAAGTCTCCAGTATCTCACACGGGTCTCAAAACTGCGCTCAGACCCGCCTCAGATCTCAATCATTTCTAATTAAATTCTTTCAACATAAATTGTATGGCTCTGTAACAACACTTCAGACACAAACGAGATTAAATGGAGTCTTTAGCTTCTCAGATGTTTCTGCCGAGCTATAAAAGAGAAAAGACTGAGCGATAACGTTTATGATGACAGAATTATTGTAGAATTGTTTCTCCAGTCAGAAATGAGATTAAATGGAGTCTGTTTCTCACATAATCTCTTATATGTCCGCTCAGAAAAATCTCTAATTCTACTCAGACTCGCCTGCAATCAGAAGTCGTAGATCTCATTACGATCTCAATCATTTCTGGTCAAATTCTTCCACATTAACTTTATAGATGTCTCTACAGCATCTCAGTCGTTTCTCCTGGACACAAGTGAGATCAAATTGAGTCTCTTGCTTCTCAGATAAAGAAAAAAGACTCCAGTAATCTCACATGGGTCTCATTATGATCTCAATCATTTCTCATCAAACTGATTTTTACAGATTTATGACAACGGCTGACATCTCTACATCATCTTCAGGTTCTCAGATGTTTCTCCCGAGCTATAAAAGAGACGAGTCTGAGCAATAACATCTATAATCGTAATGATAAACTCTTTGTTGTAGAAGTATTCACACACACACACACACACGCAGCGTTCAGATAATCCTTAAATAGCTAAATCCTAAGCGTAGATGGGATCTCACGTCCGGACCGCACCGGGAGAATTGCGCTGACATTTGCTGTAATTTGCTGATCCTCTAAGCGGCTCGCTTCAGTCCGCTTCAGCTGTAAGTGGAGTCAGCCAACAGCAATTACTGCGCGAGCGCTCAGCGGGAAGAAGACTTTAGCGGCGCGCTGCTGTCAGGCCGCTGTTCCCGCACCAGGGGGACTAATGCTTTCATCGTTCTAGCGAGCTCGTTTCAATGAGACCTCGGGGATTCGGCACGGCAAAATTATTCCCATTTTTTCAGCCGTCATAGAAGACGAGTGCAGCTGCTCGTCTGACGCTCATGTGCGCTGCATTTATGCACGACTCCAGCCGTTTCTCACATTGTGCAGGAGCATATTCCTAGCGTGTGTAATTGAGTCCTGGACTTACACTGTCACTGATTCTTTTAAGTGGAGGGAACTTTTAATGAACCTTCTTCCATGTTTCATCTGTGCTTTACTACATCAGTGTCCTGTGTTTCACACAGAAGCGCAAATTCTGTCATCATTTACTGACTCGCATATCTATTCTGTGCAACAAAAAGATTTGTTTCAAGTAAGACTGCATGGGGTCCAAGCAACATTTTCTAAACATGTTTTTTTTGTATTTCACAAAAGAAAGTCATTTGTACATTAGCGCTGCACAACTGATTGACTTTAAACTCAAATCATGAAATGCCGTGTTTCAGAGTGAAAATCTGAAAATGAGGAAATAAATAAAATATTAGCATTGCCATTTTAAAGCTGTATTGTAAAATAACATTACTTTTGATCAAATACTATTCTAGTATGAATTTTTATAGGCGATGAATTAATAAAACCATAAAACTAAATATCAATATAAATATTCAATATTATTTTTTGTTACAGTGAAATATACAGTGAAATGGTAGTATTTTGCTTAATATTTTTATGTAGTAAATGAGCCCCACAAACAAACACAGCATACTTACTAAATAAATAAATAAATACAAAAATTGCAATTTAAATTGCAATTGCAGTAAACTTCTTATCAGATTTTTTAAGGTGTGTAAATGATGACAGAATCTTCATTTTTGAGTAAAAGGAATTCTAAATAATTACAGCTTTCAAGCTCTTATAAATGATGAACAAGTCATTAAAGAGACGCAATAAAACATTTACAACCATTAATAATATCTCCTTTAACAGTAGAATGAGAGTGTATTAAAAAAAAAAAAAGTCAAAATTACTCTAAGAATCACTCCTATGCAAAATACAAACAAGTAAGAAAAAATAATAAAGCAAATCTAATCTTCCTAAACCTGCAGAGCTGAATAAATGAGGAGGAATCAGTGTGATGTTCACAGCCGCGTCTCGCTTTGATCTGAGCAACTTCAGGCTTGTTAAACCTTTTTCTGTTCTTGTCCTGTTAAAACTGATTTTCCTTTGAACGCTGGCCTGTAATTGAGGAAGACGACAACGGTTTCTCCCACTCGTCATTTACTGAGAGACCCGTTATACTCATTAAACAGCTGAGCGTGAACACTGAGATCACACAATACACTGCTCAGTTATAAGAAGTGTGTAGCCCGGCCCTCAGTGGAATCTCATTGGCTGTGTAAACACTAAACGAGCTCTGATTGGCTGATTTTAAAGTCTGTGCTGTGTAGTGTGTGGACTGGGTTGTAAATGGCTGCTGGACGGCACAGAATGAAAGGACAGAGAGGGAGTAAGTGAAAGAGGCGTTTTAGTCGCTGGCGTCCCTGAGGACGAGCCAGGATTCGCTCCAGTAAACAGGTAATTACGCCGCTCCAGCGCAGCTAAACCAGTCTATTAAAGGAAGCGATTGCGTTCAGAGCGCTGGAACTCACCGCGGTCCAGGACTCCAGAAACATCTCACAACAATTAACTAGCAATCAGACGCGGCCTCCAGGGGCATGCTGGGAGCACGCATGCGCTGACAGCCAGATTAGGCCAGACACATAGCGGCTAATCCATTTATTCTGTACTAAACCCCCCACAACAACAACAACAGATGATTAATTGTTTCAAGATGCCGTTTCAGCATTAAATGGCTCAGTGTGTGTGTGTGTGTGTGTGTGTGTGTGTAACAACTTCTAACACAACTTCAGTCCAAAGTTTACAAATTGAAGTGGTTTAGAAATGATTTGGTCGATCGGACTCGGTGTGTTCAAGTGGAGGGTCTCAAATCTGATTTTCTTGATATTTGTGACCCTGGAGCACAAAAGCAGTCATAAGCAGCACAGGTATATTTGTAGCAATAGCCAACAATACATTGTGTCGGTCAAAATTATACATTTTTCTATTATTCCAAAAATCATTAGGATATTAAGTAAAGATCATGTTCCGTGAAGATATTTTGTAAATTTCCCACCGTAAATATATAAAAACTTCATTTTTGATTAGTAATATGCATTGCTAAGAACTTCATTTGGACAACTTTAAAGGGGATTTTCTCAATATTTTGATATTTTTTTGCCCCCTCAGATTCCAGATTTTTTTTAATAGTCATCTCTCGGCCAAATATTGTCCGATCCTAACAAACCATACACCAATGGAAAGCTTATTTATTCAGCTTTCAGATGATGTATAAATCTTAATTTAAAAAAATTGGCCCTTATGACTGATTTTGTGGTTCATGGTCACATATCTTGATAAATCTAAAGGGGTTCCCCAGGGTTCCATTTTGGGACATATTTTGTTTTGAATTCATATAAATGATTTGAGTAAGGACATTCAAGCAAAAGAGCTGCTACCTTGGCCAGGTCTCTCTTGTAAAAGAGATTTCAATCTCAATGAGACTTTCTGGTTAAATAAAGGTAAATAAATAATAAATACATCAAGTTTTTCAGAAACAAAATAATGACCGTTTGTCTTACCTTGTGTGGCGATGTAGTGATTTGGTCGATGGTAGCCCTATAAAAACAACAAGAACCATAAAACATTACATCTTGGAACATGCAAAAATTCAATTTCAGCTACACAACATCATAAAAATCTTAATATTTGGGTAACACTTTACAATAAGATTCCATAGTTAACTACATTAGTTTTAGTTAAAGTTTGCCATTTTTATTACTGTTTATATATTATATAATAGTTATTCTTTTCTAAACTAAATGAAAATGAGAAATGTCGCTTTGTCAACTAGCTGAAATAAAGGAATTTTGAGACATTATTTTAGTTTACTGTGTTTGTTATGGTTTTAGTTTTAGTTGACTATAATAACCCTGGTTTAACTGTAATAAAGGCATTGGTTTACAGTCAGAGCTTAATATTCTCGTCACTGGCTGATATCTACAGTAATTCCTCAGCACAGATTGTGGGATTATGTTCAGAATAGGCTCAGTGTCTGTGGGATTCGATTAATCTGCTCATTTCATTTGTCAAGCGTCTTGTATCCGCAGCGCCACACTCTTCCTCCTCTCCGCTCCTCTTCTTCCCCGTCTCAGCGTATTTAACTGTAATTAGCGTCTGGAAGAAAGGCTCTGATGGAGAGACGACGCATCTTTCAGCTTCTCTCTTTATCTTTATGCGGCCCAGCGTGAAATTTGTTTATGTCTGAGCCGGAGAAATGAGAAAACTGTCTGTTTACACACCAGAGAAACGCAAAACACACCTGTGTGTGTCAGACCACGCGACCTTTCATTCTTTACAGAACAGTTATTATAAAATAAAACAGTTTTAAATGTTATAACACACAAAAAGTTGTGTTAAACCACAAACTACTACTATATTTTAATAATTAATATATATATATATATATATATATATATATATATATATATATATATACACACACACACACACACATGTAATATATATATAGCTTGTCACAATTATTACATACTAACTCTAACCTAAAAGTCAAAAGCAAAAGTATTGTTTACTCTATTTATGAATAATTCACATCTGTAAAAGGAAAGCTGGTCACACTGAGCTGAGCTCTGGCTAAAGTTGATTAGGAGTAACTAACGAAGCCCTGACTGACTCATGAAAGATTCATTGTGTGCGTCTGGAGTCTGTGATTGTGAAGATGAACTCGTGTCGTGTTGAGAAGAGTCAGAAGTCTTTATCAGTGCTGATGGATTTCAGGGTCAGTGTTTCTCTGCTGAATGTTAAAACCACACAGAAACACTTTAATGATCTGCTCTGAGAATTCATCTCCAAAACAAATCATTATTATTAACCGCCTTCTGCTTCTTTACTGATCCGCCTCATTTACCCTCAGCTTTACCAGAGTAACACACCAGTAAACGTCATTAAAGAGCATGTTCACGCACAAAATCATCATTCTGTCGTCATTTACTCCAAACATGTTCAGTTTTATTTCTGAGGCAAGACGTTTAGCAGCTGCTCTTTTTAATTTTTCTATGCTCTTTTTCCACACTCTTTTCTATTTCGTTTTACAATTCAGATTTTTAAAAATAATAAATATTATAATTAATAATTATTAATAGTTATAATATTCATATAATACATAAATATATTATTTAATTTTAATTAATTATTCAAATATTAAAAAAAACATTAAATAGTATATATTAATAAAAAACAAAATACTTGTGAATTAATATTAAAATATTATTAATATAATTAAAATGAAATAATATTAGCATTTTAA
>JAJUBA010000256.1:0-2500 GCA_029620275.1 Acrossocheilus wenchowensis
CATCTAAATGAACACTATCACACACACACACACACACACACACACTGCTGGAGTTGATTGAGTGTCTCTAGATCTTCTGTGAAGCTTGGACTCCTGATGAGAGTGAATCACATTTAACTTTCCAAATGAAGTAACACAACAGATGAAGAGAGACACTCATTTCTCATGACCACACACACACACACACACACACATGGGGAGATGCTCGTTCCTCATTCTCACACAAACAGCTCTTCATCAACCTCATCCTCACATGTGTCTCTGAGATCAGGATTTCTTCTCTCTGTCTGAATATGTGTGTGTGTGTGTGTGTGTGTGTGTGTGTGTGTGTGTGAGAGAGAGAAAGAAAAATTCATTAACAGCAGCAGTATCCCAGCAGGAGGTCTGAGCACTGAGGGCTTCTGGGTGAAAGCTTTAACCTTGTCAGTGACATGCTTTGGCTCTCCAGCTAGCACATGTGAGAGTATATGAGCATATGTGAGCGTATCTGAGAGTATGTGAATGCATCTGAGAGTACATGAGTGTCTGAGAGTGCATGAGTATCTGAGAGTACATGACAGTATGTGAGAGTATGTGATAGTATCTGAGAGTATGTGAGTAGCTGAGAGTATGTGAGAGTACATGACAGTATGTGAGAGTATGTGAAAGTACATGGGAGTATGTGAGAGTGTCTGAGAGTATGTGAGAGTATCTGAGAGTATCTGAGAGTACATGAGACTACGTGAGAGTATATGAGAGTATGTGCGTATCTGAGAGTATGTGAGAGTATCTGAGAGTACATGAGACTACGTGAGAGTATATGAGAGTATGTGCGTATCTGAGAGTATGTGAGAGTGTCTGAGAGTATGTGAGAGTGTCTGAGAGTATCTGAGAGTACATGAGAATACCTGAGAGTATGTGAGAGTATGTGAAAGTACATGGGAGTATGTGAGAGTATCTGAGAGTACATGAGAGTGCATGAGAGTATCTGAGAGTAAATGAGAGTATCTGAGAGTGTGTGAGAGTATGTGAGCTCCATAGGAGACGTTCACACGGCCATCCTGATGAGCTGAAGGTCATACATGAATCACATGCAGCTAAACTAATCAAACATTCAGTCTTTAAATCTGTTTGATTTTCATTTATTTTATTTGGAAAGCATTTATATGAAGTTCACAACGCAGGTTCGGGAGGAGCCTAATCATCCAGTCCTGCCAATCATCGCTTCGACCGTATATAAGCAGCAGTCATTGTTCCGTCCAAGCGACTATTCTTCCAGCATCCCTCCACCACCCCTTCTCCTTTACATCCCTTCTGTTTCACACCGTATCATCATGTGGGGGGGGGTTTCTCACTCGGAGCTCAAGCCGAGCCTCGGGTTTTGAGCTTGCTTCACGGACAGCAAGCCAAGTTCGTATTACTATTACCGGGCAGGTCTGAATGGGCAGGCGAACTCGTGAATGGACATTTTTTATGATTGACTTGATTATCACACTGATCTAAAGCGAATCATGAGCTGCAGTTTCACTGGTGAAACTCATTATACACCTTTGATGCATAAATTATTAAACCACAGAGAAAATCTTCATGCTTCTTTTTACTTTAAACATAATCCTTTACTCATTTCTAATCTGATTTGTTTATGGTGTGGGTTACACATCTGACAACTGCAATAAAAACATAAAGGTAAATGTTCCAGAAGTACAGCCATGATTTATTTATGTAGCCTTAATAATAATAATAATAATAATAATAATATTAATAATAATAATAATAATGATGAAACATCACACTGAATGTTAAATCCCATTTTAAAGTAATGGACGTCAGGGTCAGAAAGAACTACTGTAAATTCTCACTGTACAGTGACGCTGATTCTGAATGAGTTCAATTCAGATCTGTGTGTGAATCTGCTGAATCACACACTCACACACACACACACACACACACACACACACACACACAGAGGGAGACTCTTTCTCAAACACACACACATTTATTCATCCTTATTTATGACGACTAGCACTCGTACAAAAACACGAAAGCGTTTGCAATATTAAACTGGCACAGAGAGAGGAATACACTCACCGAAGATCAGAGAAAGTTTGAAGAGTGAGAGAAGATTCGGATCCATGATGAAGAAGCGGGTTTGAATCAATCAGCGCAGATCTCTGAACACATTCATCATTCATTTCATATCCGATCAAACTCATCGATCCGGTTCATCCGATACAAGCAGCGCTGATGCTGTGATTCCGAGCACTGAACATCCTCTTCATCCCTGAGCCTTCATCATCATCTGCATCTTCATCATCATCATCACGAGTCCATCAGCGGAGCGCGAGAGGAGCGATGCGGACCTCAGAGACTCTGTGCTGCGCGCGGCTCGCTCGCTCTCTCTCACACACACACTCTCTCTCTCTCTCTCTCTCTCTCTCTCTCACACACTCTCTCACACACTCTCTCTCTCTCTCTCTCTCTCTCTCTCTCTCTCTCTCCTACTTCATGATCGCGTGTCTGA
>JAJUBA010000256.1:15000-30000 GCA_029620275.1 Acrossocheilus wenchowensis
TCTGTGTTCAGATATTGTTTGTGTTCAGATGTTTGTTTGTTTGTCTGTGTTCAGATATTTGTTTGTGTTCAGATGTTTGTTTGTTTGTTTGTGTTCAGATATTTGTTTGTGTTCAGATGTTTGTTCAGATGTTTGTCTGTGTTCAGATGTTTGTCTGTGTTCAGATGTTTGTTTGTGTTCAGATGTTGTTTGTTTGTTTGTTTGTGTTCTGATGGTCTCAGATGGAGCTGAAATGCATCTGAGGCTCATTAATACAGCAGCAGCAGCATTTCTCTTTCATCTATATAATTCAGCTCTTATTACACAAGTGCTGAATTATATAATAACACATAATTAAACACATTGCTATATGTATATTGTGTGTGTGTGTGTGTGTGTGTGTGTGTGTGTGTGTGTGTGTGTGTGTGTGTGTGTGTGCTGGTCAGTGTAAATGTGGGCCAAACGCTTGCCCTCAGGGGTGAAACACCCACACACCCCACGCTCACGAGAACCAGGCTGAGAAACCACAGAAAGACTGTAGAGAGACTATAGAGAGATGACAGAGAATGTAGAGAGAATGTGTGTGTGTGTGTGTGTGTGTGTGTGTGTGTGTGTGGGAGACTCGTGTGTGAATCTATGATCATCGGCCTGTGCTTCATATGGAGACTGTGTTCAGTGTTTAGTGTGTATGTGATCCATATAAGCACATGTAACCCATAAACTGTGTGTGTGTGTGTTTCTCTCTGTGTGTGTGTGTGTGTGTGTGTGTGCTGATGCACCTACTCAGGTCAGTGTGCGGGCCGATCCAAGAGCTTCAGGCGTCCAGATTTCCTCACAGCATCAGTTGAGCTGTGCTTCATCTCTGCACTCGTTTGTGGTTAATCATCATCCCAGCACAGAGAGATGCAGTTAATAAACACCACTGTTAACAGATACAGTGAATGTGAGGAGAGTGTTTCAGTGTTTGTCTCCTGAAGCAGCTCCAGAACACAGGTCAGGTGTTTCCTCATAGTGTTCAGCAGGATGTTTAGAGCCGTTCTTTGAAAATGCTGATCGTATATTTAAACACTGACATCTTTGTTTATTATTATAATCCCCCCGATGAGCGATTCTCGTCTGATTCAGGACAGATCATATTTGATATGATAGCATACACAGGTATGAGCAGGAGGTGGGATGTTTTGTTTTGTTTCTTTGATTCCTCTCGATGATCAGCAGCTGTGTCTGTCAGAGGATTCAGTCCTGGACCGACTGTGAGTTTATGAAACAGCAGCTCTTCATGTGTGTCCCGAGAAGAGTTTCACTCGTTCAGGTGTGTGTGTGTGTGTGTGTGTGTGTGTGTGTGGGCCGTTGCTATGGAAACCTCTTCTTCTGCTCTGGTCCATTCAAGCGTGGTCACACGTGATGTCACATCAAAGAGGAAGCGCTCGTTTGTGTGAGGATGAAAACAAATGAGCTGAAATGATTAACAGAGCGGTTGATCCCGCTCACAAACGTCTCCTTCTGTTATTTCCTTCATTACCATGCAAATCAGGACAGAAATTCATGCTCTTCAGTTTGGGATTTTACTGTTTAATCAGTGTTACGCTGCTGTAAAGCGCAGAAGCTGCTGGATCTTGATGAATGAACGAGTGTGACACACATGAAGACGTCACGACTGACTGCCCCTTACACGCAGTTTATATACAATCCATGTTCACTGAGAGGCTTTCAAGATTTTGCTTTATTTTATTTTGATTTATTTATTTTGATTTATTTATTTAGTTTAAGTAACAGTAATGTTTTTTTAGTTAGTTAACTGTAAAAACCCTGTAATAATAACTGTAATACCTGTAACCCTAATTATGTTTGTACTAGCATTGCTGGTGATGCCGTCGCTTCAAGCCTGAGCTGAACTCTGTGATCTGATCTGACCTGCGTGTCACATCAGGAGGGATCGAGTGTGCTCTCTAGTGAGTGTGTGTTGGTTGAGACGGAGCCGTGCTGGTCACTGCTCCTGTTTTTCAGGTTCCTGCCGTGTTCTTTGGCTCAGACGCAGAACTTCAGCGTCCCACAGAGCGGCTCTTTGTTTCTGAGGATCGAGCGTCACGATTCAAACAAAGTGAGCAGAGTTGCTAGTGGAGACGAGAGTAACTCCAGTCCTGAACACAACAGAAGACCTGTTCATCACACACACACACACACACACACACACACACACTCACTGGCACACACACACACACACACACACACACACTCACACTAACACTCACACACACACACACACACACACACACACACACACACACACTAACACTCACACTCACTGGCACACACACACACACACACACACTAACACTCACACTCACTGGCACACACACACACACACACTAACACTCACACTCACTGGCACACACACACACACACACACACACACACACACACACTAACACTCACACTCACTGGCACACACACACACACACACACACACACACTCACACTAACACTCACACACACACACACACACACACACACACACACACACTAACACTCACACTCACTGGCACACACACACACACACACACACACACACACTAACACTCACACTCACTGGCACACACACACACACACACACACACTCTAACACACTAACACTCACACTCACTGGCACACACACACACACACACACACACACACACACTAACACTCACACTCACTGGCACACACACACACACACACACACACACACTAACACTCACACTCACTGGCACACACACACACACACACACACACACACTCACACTAACACTCACACTCACTGGCACACACACACACTCACACACACACACACACACACACACACACACACACACACACACACACACTCACACACACATATCTCTCTCTCCATAGGCGTAATGGTTTTTATACTGTACTTACTGTATGTGCTATTGCCCTACACCAACCCTACACCTAAACCTACCCCTTACAGGAGACTTTCTGCTATTTCAGATTTTCAAAAAACTTCATTCTGTGTGATTTATAAGCTTGTTTATCCGTGACATGAGTCCCCATGAGTCTGTGTGTATTCAGGTTTAAGTCCCCACCTGAATAGAAAAACAGGTACACACACACACACACACACACACACACACACACACACACACACACACACACACACACACAGAGACAGGCTGCTTCAGTCATTGCTTCATGCTGTGAATCTTCAAATGAACTTTGTGCCTCTGTGTGACGGGAGAGTTTCCTCTTATGTGTGTTTATTCACCAAACTTTAGAAGTACTGTTCAAAGGTTTGGAATAATTACAGTTTTTGTGGATTGCTAACACACTGAAACTGATTCATTCGGCACAGTTTTCCAAACCATTCACACAGTTCTCGAAACAAAGACACGTTTATCAAAACTTTGAACACATTTCACCTGTTTTCACACATGCTCCGACTTGCTCAGTGTTTTCTGTGAAACTCTACACAAGAACAGCATCATTTTGCACAGATTTAACCATGTTCTCATTTAGAAACACAAACACACAATATAACTACCTCAAGAATCACAAATGAACTCAAGCAGCACACATTTATCCCTGTGAACATTACACCTGATGACAGCAGTCAGAGTCTCAGATGATGTGAACAAGAGCTGGTCATGTGTTTTGGGAAATGAATCCTGGTCGTGGGAGACAGTCGACTGTCTCAGGATATTATCAATACTGTAATGCAGCTCGGCACAAGATGCTGAGTATTTATTTATTGCTGTACAGTAACTGACAGAATATTCCGATGTGTGTTTACTGTATATTCAGTTGTTTGGTCTGAACTTTTCTCTTCTAGTGCTTTTCATCTACTGTAGGATCTCTTTACAGTAGTGTAATGAAAGTAAAGTTTATTGCTGTATTTTACTGTATCTGCAGCGCTCTATTTATATTTTTCTGAAAGAAGTCTCTTCTGCTCACCAAGGCTGTAACAATACAGTAACAATGTGAAATAATATCACAATTTAAAACATCATCAATCTAATATGCTGATTTGAAAACAGTTTTTATTTATTTATGAATCAGACAGACACGGTGTTGTTGAGCAGAAGAGTCCTGAGGAGGGTTAAACTCGTCAGACGGTCGTTAGCGTGTCTCTGGAGAGTCGCTCTGCGCTGGTTTATGAGCTGTAATTGCAGGGCGTCCGGGACACAGAAGCACACTCAGATAACAAACAAACTCTGCTTTGGGCTTCTTCTGTGTGACTGAACCACCGGGAAGGTCCAAGAACAAATACTGCATTCGATCTGGATTCAGATTCACTCCAGTTTCACACTCTTTCCTGAACTCACGCAGTCACAGATGGAGGCTCATGGGAAATGTTCCTCCCTCAGGATACAGTCACTCCCTCACTTCCTGTCCTGATGTTTGATTGACAGCTGCACCCGTGCGATCGGGAGCTGATTGGTTGTATGTGTTTGGGGGCGGGGTCAGGGGTTGCCAGGGAAACGTTCAGCTGATTCAATGGGCATTCATGCTTTATTTTTATCACACAATAGCAGTGATGAAAAGCCATTGTGTTATTTTCAGAGTTTGACGAGATGATTATTACTGTGATTAGAGCAGAAAGGTTATCGGCGCATCACAGGAGAACAGATTCATTTTTAGCTCTCGTCGAGCGTTAAAGGAAATCCACCCAAACATGACTCGTTTGCTCTTGAATGTTTTTATTATGATCTTTATTTCTGTGAATCACACAGCAGACGTTCAGCATGAGGCGTCTGACAGAATAAACAAATCGTGAGACTCAATGAATGAACTGTATCCGGATGAACATGTTTTACGTCAATAATTACAGTTTTTTTTTTCAACTGCTTTCACACTAAATCTTTCCATGTCTCACAGTTTCTGAAAGCTGTCGCTCAAACAGCAGAAACACACACCAAATCTGCAAAACATACACTGATTATCAGCCTTCGACTCAGTTTTCATTTTCATTAAACACTTTTTGCAAAACACAACACACAGAATTAATATTATGGCAAAGGTGTTTGCTTTTGAGATGTGTTTGTGATGTTTTGAATGCAATGCTTAATTTTTCAAGAGAAGTGAGGCATTTTACATTTTGTGTGCAATTCTTGGATTTGTGTCTAAAGTTTGGAAAAAAAGAGGCAAAGTTTTGAAAATGTAAGCAGTTGAAAAAACTGTAATGAATGTGCTTGTGTTTTGTTTGCAGTCACTATCCCAAGACGTCGTTCACTATCGTGACGGACACACCGGAGAACCTGCGTCTGAAGCAGCAGAGTGAACTACAGAGTCAGGTGAGCGTCACACCTGTGTTTCCGGTCAGAACCACACGGATCTGGAGCTCCTCTGACGTCCAGGACTCATTTCACAGTGAATCTTGCATGAAAGCATTAAGCAGAAATCCAAAGCGTGTTTTATGACGGTGACCTAGATTTCTGCGCCGTCTTCCTTTGATTCGTCTGGATGTTCATGTTGAGCAGAAACACACAGAAACACTGCAGATATCTGGAAACCGGCGTCACACGTCTCTTATTTATTAAACATTGTTCACAAAGATTATGCTACATGCAAAATTCTGAGCCAATCTGAGAACTAAACAGAGAAGCGCTTTGAGTGATAAATATTTCACATCCTGCGGTGTTTGTGTTTCCAGACGTTCAGATGAGTTCGTTCGGATCACGGTCGCGTTCGCTCGTTATGTTCGTTCGATTGAGCCGTGAGATCGACGCTGATGTCCCACATATCACAGCGTGTCTGTGTTTTACATCAGAGGATTGTGACCTAAAAACGGGTCACGGCTCTGTTCTGATCGGCTCATAAAACACTGGGCTCACTGCTTCAGCTCATCATGAAGCAAACTATGAATCATTCAGTCATAGTGAATCATGTCAGACTACAATGAAACCAGTTTAGATTTCTTTTAGGTTTTTTAACAAATCCTTTTGAGAATGAGCTTTTATTGCAGGTATGTTTACACATACGAGGAATTTGTTACAGTGACAGAAGCTCCACAGTGCAACAGAATGACAGCATCAGCACACAGATAATAAAAAGAATAATATACAAAATAGACAATGTACAAAATAGCAAAAACACAATATATAATATAGACAATTATGTATATACAGGTATGATACAGTATGTGCAAATTTGAAATGTAAATAAGTACGTGTGTTAAGTAAATAATGTGTAATAGTGTTGTGTATTCCACGTTTAATGTCAAGTGTTAATGAGATGGATTGCCTGAGGGAAGAAACTGTTCCTGTGCTGGTCGTTCTGGTGCTCAGAGCTCTGTAGCGTCGACCAGACGGCAGCGGTTCAGAGAGGAGTGTGCTGGATGTGAGGGTCCAGAGTGATTTCAGCCCTTCTGCTCTCTCTGGATGAGTACAGTTCTTGGAGAGTAGGGAGGGTTGTACCAGTGATTCGCTCAGCAGTCTGGACTACCCTCTGTAGTCCTCTGAGGTCAGATCTGGTAGCTGAGCTGAACCAGACAGGACGGATTCAATGATGGCGGAGTAGAACTGTTTCAGCTCCTGTGTCAGGTTGAACTTCCTCAGCTGGCGATGGAAATACAGCCTCCGCTGGGCCTTTTTAACAATGGACTCAATGTGAGTGTCCCACTTCAGGTTCTGAGAGATGGTGGTGTTCAGGAATCTGAATGACTCCACTGCAGTCACAGTGCTGTTCATGATGGTGAGTGGAGGGAGAGCAGGGGGGTTTCTCCTGAAGTCCACGATCATCTCTACTGTTTTGAGCGTGTTGAGATACAGGTTGTTAAGACTGTACCAGACACCCAGCTCTTTAACCTCCTGTCTGTAAGCAGACTCGTCACCGTCCTGGATGAGGTCGATCAGTGTGGTGTCGTCTGCAAACTTCAGGAGCTTGACAGAGGGGTCTGTAGATGTGCAGTCGCTGGTGTAGAGGGAGAAGAGCAGCGGGGAGAGAACAGAGCCCTGAGGAACACTAGTGCTGGTCGTACGGGTGCTGGATGTGTATTTTCCCAGCTTCACTAGCTGCTGTCTGTCTGTCTGAAGCTGGTGATCCACTGACAGACGGAGGTGGGCACGGAGAGCTGAGTTAATTTGGGTATTTGTTGTAAGTTAGATGAGTCCTGGTGGGAATGCACATATCCTCGCTGAAACTGATATAAGATGTTACAGTCACTGTGAGCTCGTCCAGATTGTTTGCAGCAGCTTTAAAAACAGTCCAATCAGTGAGGTCGAAACAGGCTTGTGAAAGTGAAAAGTGAAAGTGAAGTGACCCATACTTGGAATTTGTGCTCTGCATTTAACCCAACGTGCTCACACACAGCAGTGAACACACACACACACACACCTGGAGCAGTGGGCAGCCATTTATGCTGCGGCGCCCGGGGAGCAGTTGGGGGTTCGGTGCCTTGCTCAAGGGCACCTCAGTCGTGGTATTGAGGTGGACATTCACTCCCCGACCTACAATTCCTGCCGGCTCCCGAGACTCGAACTTGCAACCTTTGGATTACAGGTCCAACTCTCTAACCATTAGGCCACGACTACCCCTGTAAAACCCGCTCTGTCTCATTAGTCCATCTTTTAACAGTCGTTAATACAGGTTTAGCTGATTTCAGTTTCTGCCTGTAGGTTGGTCCGCTCTAAACAGCTGGAAGCCCGGCAGATGAAGCGCGCTGTCTGGAATGGCGTCGTTCAGCCAGGTTTCCGTGAAACACAGCGCAGCAGAGTTTGAAAAATCCCTGTTTGTCCGGAAGAGCAGAAGGAGTTTGCCCGTTTTGTTGGGTAGAGAGCAGAGATTCGCCAGATGGATGCTAGGCAACGGCGTTCTGAATCCACGCTATCTGAGCTTCATGAGCGCACCGGCTCGCTTCCCTCGGCTGCGTGTCCAGAAGCGTTTGACCAGCGCCGCCGCCGCTCCGCCGACCACAACGTTCAGCAAAATGTCCGAATAATCGAAATCATTCGAATGTTCAGCAGTTCATCCCTGGTGAAACTGATCGTGTTTGAGAAACAAAAAACAGGAAAAACTAACGAAAACAGTACAAACACTGGAGAGCTAAGCTCTGCGCCATCTTAGATCTTATACAGAGTGTGAAGAGAGTGTGAAGGTGTGTGTGTGTGTGTGTGTGTGTGTGTGTGTGTCTATGTGTTGTGTCACGCTGGGCTGACAGAAGGTGATGGCAGACCAGAGCAGATGCTGCTCCTCTCGAAGAATCACAGTCCTGCAGGAAGTGATTCTTTCATTCAGACAGATTGAATCTGCTAGAAGAATCACTGAGTCCTTCACTGAGTCAGTTTGAATCTGCTACAAGAATCACTGAGTCGTTCACTGAGTCAGTTTGAATCTGCTAGAAGAATCACTGAGTCGTTCACTGAGTCAGTTTGAATTGCTAGAAGAATCACTGAGTCGTTCACTGAGTCAGTTTGAATCTCCTAGAAGAATCACTGAGTCGTTCACTGAGTCAGTTTGAATTTGCTAGAAGAATCACTGAGTCGTTCACTGAGTCAGTTTGAATCTCCTAGGAGAATCACTGAGTCGTTCACTGAGGTCAGTTTGAATCTGCTAGAAGAATCACTGAGTCGTTCACTGAGGTCAGGTTGAATCTGTTTGGAGAATCACTGTGAGTTGTTCATTCAGTCCTGCAGGAAGTGATTCACTCATTC
Organism: Acrossocheilus wenchowensis; assembly: GCA_029620275.1. Classification (NCBI taxonomy): domain Eukaryota; kingdom Metazoa; phylum Chordata; class Actinopteri; order Cypriniformes; family Cyprinidae; genus Acrossocheilus; species Acrossocheilus wenchowensis. Next base: position 23,628 of record JAJUBA010000256.1, read on the forward strand.
GCTCACTCTGAGCTGTTGCTGTCAGTCACACGCGTGTGGTTGGATCAGACAGACTGTGATCACAGTATTGGTGTGACGGCGAGAGTCACTGTGATGTTTACAGTCAGAATCGCTCTGTGACTGATTGAACAGTGTTCTGTCCTCATGATGTTTGCAGGTGAGATATAAGCGAGACTTTGAGGAGAGCAAAGGCCGAGGCTTCAGTATCGTCACAGACACGCCGGAGCTGCAGAGACTCAGAAGAACACAGGAGCACATCAGTAACGTATGATACACTGAAAAACGCCTGTGTGTGTGTGTGTGTGTGTGTGTGTGAGAGAGAGAGTGTGAGGTGCTTTTGGTCTCTGATAACAAACACACAATATCACACTACTGTCATTATGAATAAAAATGGCACTCGCTGCGGACCAGACCGGACCGAACTGGAGCGACTCTGAGATCACGCTGAGACGCAGGTGAGATGATCTGGATTCATAATATTTAATATCTATAATATATAATATGTAATGCAATATCTGATCTGATGTCTCTGTGTCTCCTGAGGTCTGCCCCGCCGCGCGTGACGTCGCTGACAGAAGCTGTTTCCATCCAAAGATGCAAATTTAACGTATGCGCATAACTGGAATATCGCATAAAACATTTGCGAATAAAGCACCGTTTCCATCCAACGAGTCAAAGAGAACAAACTCGTCACTTCCTGATAAACTGGCACTAAATATCACTAATAAAACTAGGAGAAGCCACTGATTTCCATATGTCATAAATGCCTCGCGCCTCAGAGCGAGCAGACGAAACACAATAAATGCTGTCAGTGCTTTCGGAGGCGGATGCTGCTGTTTGTGAACGCAGTCGTGTGTAAGACACTTAAATAGAAATACTTTGATGACAGACCGTCCTCAGGCGTTTCAGAACATCCAAAACAACACAGATGCTGTGAACGAGATCGGTGCGCTGGCTAGTCAGGTTTGCCGTCTCATAGCGCTTTTTGATGCGCATGGAGGAATTTATTCAGCAAATGTGTTGCCATCGTAGTTTATGCACATTTTTTCTTATCGGATACAAACTTTATCCTACTCAGTTATTTTTAGAATTTATGGAGTTTCAATTCAGAGTTTTTTTTATGCAATATTCCAAAATGCGCATTAAAATAGTTGGATGTACACATAGCTAGAGACGGATGGGTTTGCTCAGCCTGTCCTGTAGTTTTCACCCCGTTTATGTTTTTGGATTCTGATGTTAAAGCGCTGAGCTTTTCCTGTGATTGTGCCTCATCGTTCCCTCCTGCAGACTCACTGCTGTCTCACACATGTTTGTGAAACACAGAAAACGAGAGCGTCTCAATCCCACAATCCCTCAGTGCCGCTCTTATCGCCGCTGCTCGTTAGTGGTAATTCCAGAGATGGGCTCCACCCGTCCAGTGTTTTTAGCTGCGTCTGTCGGTCACGTGATGCGGCCAGTAAATGCTGCTCTGTAATTAGAGCAAATGAAAAGAGGAAACAGGGCTTTAAACACATGTTTACGCCACTGAACTTCCTGTCTGACTTGTTTTCTGTTGTTGACTTGTGTGTCGTTTCGAGCTGCTGATGTTCAGATAGTTTCATGTTTGAAGTCACTGGAAGTTTGTAAATTCTGTGTTTTCCATTTTTTAATTATAATGGTTTCATCATTTTTTAATATTCCAAAAACATGTCTAATCAAATTAACTAAACAAAAATTTTAACAATGTAACAATTTACTTACATTTTTACAGTTGTATGACCAAATGAAATTTTCTCTCTCTTTTTTTTTTACCAAATTCCATTTTAATAATTTTTTTGCCAAATTCTGTGTTGGCTGGGTTCTGTGTTATGATTTAATACAAATGTATCATCAAACATCTGTCAGAATTGAATTCATAAAACATTAAAAATTTTATCAATCCTTTAAAATATAATCAAGTGAAAATAACAATTATTTTACAAAAAACATTTAATTTTTATTCTTAAATTAAGTTAAAAAAATTATTTAGATTTTACTCTATTAATTTTTTTTTTATCAATTAAAACATGAATGAAAAAAATCTCCTGATTTAGTGAAATTCCTCAAAAATTATGGTTTTATTCAGTTATCTGAAATCGTTAAAATCAGTCAAAATGAATTCAGTATTTCCTGAAGGAGTTTTATAGCAGTAATCTTCCTGTAGTGAAGATGAAAGTCAATATTTGTGTTGAGATACTGGATACTGAAATATTAATCAAGCTCTTCTGTGTTTTTGAGGATTGTTATGATCCGGTTGTGATGATGAATGTTGGAGCTGCAGTTCTCATGGAGCGGCCCATATGGTGTCTCACAGACGTTTGGCTGCAGAACCAACACACATGGCCAGATCAACACACACACACACACACACACACACACAGCCAGATCCCATCTGACCAACACACACACACACACACACACAGTCAGATCCCACCTGACCACACACACACACACACACACACACACACACACATACACACACACACACATACACACACAGCCAGATCCCACCTGACCAACACACACACACACACACACACACACACACAGCCAGATCCCACCTGACCAACACACACACACACACACACACACACACTAACTGACGAACAAATTCACACACATAAATGTACGCGCACACTCTCTCTCACTCATGCACACATACACACTCTCTCACACACACACACACACACACACACTGAACTCCAGCTGATGGATATGAGCTCACAGTCTCAGTTTCAGCCAGATTTTAGACACTAGTTTTAGTTTGAGTGGTCAGCATCAGTGCTGGTTAACTGAGGGTTAACTTGTCATCACTATGAGCACTAGTACTAGTGATGGTAATGGTCAGTGTGTGGTGCTCATATCTCTGCACATTCCTTTCTGTGTGCGACACTTTCTCCTCAGCGCTGATAACGCTCAAGTGCTTCTAAACAGGGAAGCGGCTCTGATAAGGTCTGTTCCAGAGCAGAAGCTGGTCAGTCGAGCTGAAGCATCGCTCCGGTCAGCTGCGTCCAGCGCTGCTCTCCGAGCTCCTGTTTCAGTCATGTCTGCTGAAGAAGCTGCCGGACCCATGGATGGAGGTGTGGAGCTGACCACTGAGGTGAGAGCACTGACCGAGAGGAGACACTGTGACCTTCACACGACGGGCCGCGCTCATGTGTGTGTGTGTGTGTGTGCGTGTGTGTTTCTCACAGGATTCACCAGCAGCCGTCACAGCCGATCCAGACCCGAGTCCTGATCTGAGTTCTGATCTGAATCCTGAGCCAAACCCTGATCTGAATCCTGAGCCAAAACCTGATCCGAGTCCTGATCCGAATCCTGATCTGAATCCTGAACCAAAACCGGATCTGAATCTTGATCTGAGTCCTAAACTGAATCCTGATCCAGGTTCTGATCCGAATCCCGATCCGAATACTGATCTGAATCCTGAGCCACTACCTGATCCGAATCCTGATCTGAGTTCTAAACTGAATTCTGATCCAAGTCCTGATCCGAATCCTGAGCCAAAACTTTCTGATCTGAATCCTGAATCCTGAGCCCCAAAACCTGATCCGAGTCCTAATCCAAATCCTGATCTGAGTCCTGATCCAAATCCTGATCTGAATCTGATCCAAGTCCTGATCCAAATCCTGATCTGAACCTGAATCAAGTCCTGATCTGAATCCTGAGCCAAAACCTGATCGAGTCCTAATCCAAATCCTGATCTGAGTCCTGATCCAAATCCTGATCTGAATCCTGATCCAAATCCTGATCTGAATCCTGAACCAAGTCCTGATCTGAATCCTGAGCCAAAACCTGATCCGAATCCTGATCTGAATCCTGATCCAAGTCCTGATCTGACTCCTGACCAAGTCCTGATTCAAATCCTGATCTGAATCCTGATTCGAACTCAGTGACCTGTGAGGTAAGTGTGAATGAAGCAAAAATCCCATTCATTTTCTTCTTTAGTGAGGATCCTAACCCATGTTAATGAATGCTCTGCTTTTGTTGAAGCCATCATCCTGCTTATTATAACTTATTTGAAATAATCATGTTGAACAGCAGTGGTGGTAAAACTAATCTCTTTAGCCCCGCCCACTCCCATGATATAACCGAGTCTTCCTACGCTCTCAAAATACAAAATATGTGTGTATTGGCTACCTTGCAATAAAACATTTCTGTATATAATCAATCAGTTAAAATTTTGGATTACCTTTCCTGATCCAAGTCCTGATCCAAATCCTGATCTGAATCCAGAACCAAGTCCTGATCTGAATCCTGAGCCAAAACCTGATCCGAATCCTGATCTGAATCCTGATCCAAGTCCTGATCTGAATCCTGAACCAAGTCCTGATTCAAATCCTGATCTGAATCCTGATTCGAACTCAGTGACCTGTGAGGTAAGTGTGAATGAAGCAAAAATCCCATTAATTTTCTTCTTTAGTGAAGGATCCTAACCCATGTTAATGAATGCTCTATGCTTTTGTTGAAGCCATCAGCCTGCATTATTATAACTTATTTTTGAAATAATCATGTTGAACAGCAGATGGTGGTAAAACTAATCTCTTTAGCCCCACCCACTCCCATGATAACCGAGTCTTCCTACGCTCTCAAAATACAAATATGTGTGTGTATATTGGCATACCTTGCAATAAACATTTCTGTATATAATCAATCAGTTAAATATTTTGGATTACCTTTTTTCATTTGAAAAAATTGCAGTGCTTCATCCTCACTAAAGTCTTAAATCTTTGTGTTTTTGTCAGATTTTCAAATACTTGTCTGCTTTGATTCTAAGTCTGTAATGTGATTCTTCTTGTAGCTGTTTGGTTTAATTCATGGCTTTAAACTCTTAAACAAAGACTTTATATTAAAGATATTAATGAGATATGTGTGAAATCACGCCTCGTTCATCAGTTGTTCGGTCTGAATGGATGCTTTGTACCATACTGATGGGTGGCAGTGGGTGTGATGTTCGTTTGTGCGGGTCAGAAAACACTCGTTATATCTCAAAAGATCTCATTAGATCTGATCAGACAGTACTGACATCAAGAGATTGAGCTGTAGTGTTTCTCTGCAGCAGCATCATCTGCGTGTGCTTCTGCATTAGTGCTGGTGGGTTGTGAGTGTTTGTTAGTAACGGTGTTGATTAAACCGCAGGATAATGAAGAATCAGACGGTCAGTGTGCGTCTCGCAGCGTCAGCTCGCTTTAGTCTCCATCATGACAAACACTCTCAGCAATCAATCTCATGTTTGAGACAGGCAGACAGAGCAACTGATGGTCTGTTTTATTATATGTTTTATAATTGTAACTTATTAATAATTATCATTAATTTGAATGGTTTATATCCAGATGGAGGTGACAGACATTCAGAGTACCACAGACGTCACAGTGCCATGTATTAAAGAAACATTATGTAATGAAAACAGTTACTTGTGTTGCGACATTACTGTCAGATCCAATATAGTCCACGCATCGTCTTTTAGTTTCAAAACAAAGGACCGAGTTCTAACCGTGGCCTGGAACTTCATTAAAAAAATAAGGTTCATTCACTTGTTCCTAACGTTGGGATCAGAAGGAAAACTGTTTTCTCACAGCTTGGCACTGCACAGCGTCTTCTTGTCTTCGGAGGATCTTTATCATTTGGTTTCTGTGTAGACCTGTGTTTCCCTCTCTCGTAAACACTATATGCGTGGATTGGTGGGCAGGGCTAAACAGACAGTGATGTAGAATTGGTGGGCGGGGCTAAACAGGCAGTGATGTAGAATTGTGGGCGGGGCTAAACAGCAGCGATGGGAAATCGGTGGGCGGGGCTAAGCAGACGTGATCTAGAATCGGTGGGCGGGGCTAAACGCAGCGATGGGAAATTGGTGGGCGGGGCTAAACAGACGTGATCTAGAATCGGTGGGCGGGGCTAAACAGGCAGCGATGTGAAATCGGTGGGCGGGGCTAAACAGGCAGTAATGTAGAAGCAGGTGTTGATGATCTTCTGCGGAGGCGGGGCTTATCCACACCGCATAATAGAGTAGAACATTCCACAAGCTGTCGTTTGACAAACTGCCTTCAATTAGGGATGCATCGATCCAAAATTCAGGATCTGTATCGGCTCCAATACTGGCATTTTTCTGCGTATCGGGTATCGGTCAGATGAGACCGATCCAAATCCGATATTGTGCATTTACTATTCTGTGTTATTTTTAAGCCCCATGAAAGCACAAAAACATTATAAAGCACCATAAAGTCAAAGTCCAAGTGTTCTGAAGCCATTCCACAATTTAATGTGAGGTACGGATGAATATTTAAGCCGTTAAACTCAAGTTCACGTAAACTCTTCTCTCCGCTGCGTCTGTCTGTCATCCTCGTTCAGCATTCAA
>JAJUBA010000256.1:35000-47500 GCA_029620275.1 Acrossocheilus wenchowensis
TTTATATACACATAATAAACATACACAGAACACACACATATATTATGTAAACAAAAACTTTTATTTTGGATGCGATTAATTGCAATTAACAGTGTTTGACAGCACAAATTTTATTTATATAAATAATGTATTATATATATATATAAATAAATAATTTTACATCATCTAGGATCTTCTTTATGTTTTGTGTTTTGATCTGTGTGTGTTTCAGCTGAAGTATAAAGCTGACGTGCAGGAAAACTCCAGTAACCTGTACTCGCTCATGCCCGAGACGCTGGACACGCAGTTCGCCAAACACGCCGCCGACTTACAGAGTGACGTATGAACTCACTGAGACCCTCCAGATCAACAATATCAGTCACTGTCCCTGATCACCATAGCAACACCCTAACAACCACTCTGAAACACCCTAGAGACCACCATAGCAACCTCTTAACAACACCATAGAAACCACTCCCCTAGCAACCTCCAAACAACAACCCAGAACACGCTAGGAAACCCCACAACCCCACGGGTCTGTCAGGCGTCAGGATTGTGAATCATGTTGACCTCAGGTGAAGTATAAGGAGGCCAGTAAGCAGCAGATGAGCAGATCTCTGTACCATCAGCTCCCAGAGACTCCAGAGACTCAACACGCTCGAGACGCCGCACACATCCAGAGCGAGGTAATGCTGCACGCGCTCACATCACGCCTCCGCACACGCATCTGACCTCTGTCTGACCTCCGTCTGACCTTCTGCCCTCAGGTGGCCTATAAAGGCGTCAGGAAGAGCGATTTCTCAGGCTCCTCCTTCACTGCGGTCCCAGACTCGGCAGAGATGAAGTTTGTGCAGCAGATCTCGCACGTGCTCAGTGAGGTGCGGCTCGTTTCCCCGCCGCTTCATTCATGATGCTGACCGTCACGCGTGACTCCATCTCCGTGTGTGTTTCAGAAAGAGTACCGTGAGGAGGGCCGCAGGAGCCTCTCGTCCAGCGTTTACTCTCAGCTGCCCGACACTCCAGAGACGCAGTTCGTGAGATCCGTGACGGACCTGCAGAGCGAGGTGAGAGAACGTGCGCAATTAAATTTACATTTACATTTATTCATTTAGCAGATGCTCTAATCCAAAGCGACTTACAATTGAGGAATAAAACAAAGAGTATAAAGAGGCAAATTAACACAGGAAGTGCTTGCAATACAAAGTTTAAGGCATTGTTTAGATTAGTACAAGCTAGACAGGAAGAGATTAAGGAAGCAAAGTTTTTTTGTTTTTTTTTTAAGATAAAGTCAGATAGTGACGAAAGAGATGAGTTTTCAGCTGTCACTTAAAAACTGTCAGGGATCCAGCGCTCCGGATCGGGGGGGAAGATCATTCCAGCAGCCAGCAGCGGTGAAGGAGAATGTTCTGGAGAGAGATTCTGAGCTTCTCTGTGATGGTACCACGAGGCGTCGCTCACTAGCAGATCTCAGACTTCTGGAGGGGATGTAGATTCGTAATAGTGAGTGCAGGTAGGCGGGTGCTGTTCTATATGCAATCATCAGTGTCTTGAACTTGATGCGAGCTGCAACCGGGAGCCAGTGCAGGAGATAAAGAGAGGAGTGACTCGATGAAGACCAGTCGCTGCATTCTGAATCATCTGTAGAGGTTTGATTGTGTTTGATGGAAGTCCAGCCAGAAGAGCATTGCAGTAGTCCAACCTAGAAATGACAAGGCCCTGGACAAGAAGAAAGGGCCTGATCTTTCTGATGTTGTGTAGTGCAAACCAGCAAGATCGAGCAGTTTTTGCAATGTGCTCTTTGAAGGTCAGCTGGTCTTTAAAGATTACACCAAGATTTCTGACTGAACTTGGTGGAGTGGCAGGGTAGACAAGAAGCACAGTCTTTGCCAGGTTGAGCTGAAGGTGATGTTGTTTCATGCCGAGATGTCCTCCAGGCAGCCTGAGATCCGTGCAGCTACCGTTGGATCATCTGGTTGAAAAGAGAGATAGAGCTGTGTGTCATAAGCGTAGCAGTGGTAGGAGAAGCCATGTGCCTGTGTGATGGGAGCCAGTGATGTAGTGTATGTGGAGAAGAGGAGGGGTCCAAGGACCGAACCCTGAGGAACCCCAGTGACCAGCTGATGTGCTGTGGACACCCTGAAAGACCTACCAGTGAGATAGGATTTTTATTTTCAAATAAAAGCAATCAAAATAAAACACTTGATAAAAATAGATAAAATTGTAGGCGTGACATCTGAAAAACAGTAAAAGCAAACAAAATAAAACACTAAAAAATACTAAATATTTTATTAGTTAAGTTGCGTTTCATGTGCCCATTAATTGACATCAGAGAACCGTGAACGTGAGCATGTGTTGTTAAATTACTGAATTAATGACTTGAAATCCCAGGGAGACTGCTAGTAAATATTTGTGCTCAAATGGCTGATGAAAAACATTTGGGAATCTCTGATTGAAACACCTGCGTTTGCTCATTATAAGACCAAGCGTGGGTCAGGGTCCTCGGTTCATCTGGGAGCTTCTCGTGAGAATCACACCAGTGTCTTTAGACTCGAGAGCGTTTCAGATCGCATGTTCCAGATCAAGTGTGTTTGCTGAGTCTCTCCTCAGTGAATGAGCTGTGTTTCCTTCCTTCAGGTGAAATATAAGGCGTCTGGGAAGCAGCAAGCGAGCGACTCGCTGTACGCCACACTGCCAGAGACGCTGGACACGCAACACGCTAAACACGCCACCGCGCTCATCAGCGAGGTACAGCGGCCTTGTGTTCAAACTCTGTGAGATTCCTGCCCCAGCTCCAGATCCTCATGCTTTATATGTTCAGGTGAAGTACAAAGAGGACGGCAGACAGAGCTTGACCAGCCCGTTATTCACTCGACTGCCAGAGACGCTGCAGACGCAGACGGCCAGAGAGATCGCAGACGCACAGAGCCAGGTCAGCTCTTCTTCACTAGATACGGCACTAGATAGAGCTGCTGGATCTGGGTTACTCCTTAAGACTGATGTTGTCAGCTGATCACAGCAGTGAGTTTTTACAGGATGAACTCATACTGAATATGAATCAGGGTCAGAGATTAACGAGGGCTTGGAGGAAAAACGCCACTGAAATTAATTTGATTCATTCATTTGATTGGTAACAGCCAATAGTTTCTTATTATTATCTAGTTTAATTTAGCAATTAAATGTGATAATTTGACATTAAAGATGGTAATTTAGGTTAGGAAATTGCCTGTATAAATGGAAAAACGCCCTTAGAAGTCAATGTAGTTTGACAGATATCGCCTTTAAAGGAGCGACTGAATAAATCAGTGATGTTTAAATACTGATTATCATGCGTTCCCGCTGCTGTTCTCAGGTCAGATATAAGCAGAAGAATGATCAGGTCAGTCTGTATTCGCTCCTGCCGCAGACCGCAGACACAGAGTTCGCCAAACACATGAGCGACGTCCAGAGTGAGGTAACACTGATGCCGACACTATTACTGACTGAAGTGAAGTCTATAGAAGTTCAGTCTGTTTGTTTGGGTGTAAAGCAGCTTCTGTTTTCAGCTTCAGTACAAGCAGGAGGGTAAGAAGGAAGCGGAGAGTAATCTGTACAGCCTGATGCCGCAGACGCTGCAGACCGAACACGCTAGAGACGCCTACGAGCTGCAGAGTCACGTATGTGTCGCATCACGGACAGAATGACTGGAGCTCATGTGTGATGAGGAAGCGTGTGTATTTACTCTTGACTGTGTGTGTAGGTTAAATATAAAGAGAAGAACAGAACAGATGCTTCTCTTTACGCCCATCTGCCCGAGACTCAGGACACAGAACACGCCAAACACGCCGGAGAGCTGCGCAGCGAGGTACACACAGCACTGAGGCTGATTCACACGTGCTCATGAGCGTCACACTGACCGCAGGTGTGTTTCCCTCAGCTGAAGTATAAAGAGGCCATGAAGAAGGATCTGTCCTCACCGCTGTACTCACAGATGAGCGACACCGCAGAGATCCAGCGGCTCCGAGATATCACCACACTGCAGAGTCAGGTAACACACCTGGACACGCATAAACACACCTGAACTCACCTGGACACACTCTCACACACCTGAAGACACCTGGACACGCATAAACACACCTGGACACACACTCACACACCTGGACACGCATAAACACACCTGAACTCACCTGGACACACTCTCACACACCTGAAGACACCTGGACACGCATAACACACCTGGACACACACTCACACACCTGGACACGCATAAACACACCTGAACTCACCTGGACACACTCTCACACACCTGAAGACACCTGGACACGCATAAACACACCTGACACACACTCACACACCTGGACACGCATAAACACACCTGGACACGCATAAACACACCTGAACTCACCTGGACACACTCTCACACACCTGAAGACACCTGGACACGCATAAACACACCTGGACACACACTCACACACCTGGAGACGCATAAACACACCTGAACTCACCTGGACACACTCTCACACACCTGAACTCACCTGGACACGCATAAACACACCTGGACACACACTCACACACCTGGATACGCATAAACACACCTGGACACACACTCACACACCTGGAGACGCATAACACACCTGAAGACACCTGGACACACACCTGAACACCTGGACACGCATAACACACCTGGACAAATCTGAACACACATAAATACACACTCACACACCTGAGTGCACATAAACACACACACACACAAACACCTGGACACACATAAACACACACAAACACACACACCTGGATGCACATAAACACACACAAACACACACCTGGACACACATAAACACACACAAACACACACACCTGGACGCACATAAACACACACACACACACAAACACCTGGACACACATAAACACACACAAACACACACACCTGGACGCACATAAACACACACACAAACACACACCTGGACACACATAAACACACACACACACACAAACACCTGGACGCACATAAACACACACACACACACTAGGGGTGTCAAAATTAATCGTTTCTACGGTGCATCGCGATGCAGACGAGGACGATTCAGTATCGGTTCAGTAATATATCATAACCGATCATAACGTACTGATACTTTTATGACGTCATTTGTCGCATACGTGCTTCGTCGCAAAATTGTATACACGAAGTAAAATTGAAAATTGAGGATGCAGTGCATTGTGAATGCACCGTGACATGATCATCGTAATCGAACCGAACCGTGAGACCAGTGTAGGTTCACACCCCTAACACTCACACACACACACACACCTGGACACACCTGAACACTCATAAACACATGAACACACCTACAAGTCCCCACTGCAGACTCTGTAGAGCTTTTATTCAGAGACTCGAGGTGAGTGAAAATATGAATTTGCTGCAGATGCTGATATTTACAGCGGAGGCCAAAATGATCAGAACACTAGTATCTTCAGCAGCTTAAAAATGGTTTTAAATGGTTTATTTCTATCTTTTGCTGTCGTGTGTCTGGAGGAAATATCAGATTACATTTACAAACATTCATTTAGCCATTAATTGTAATAATCCAGTGATATTTGAAATCTGATCATCATCAGTGTGTCTGGAGTGACATGAAGAACCAGAACAAACTGAGACTAACTCCAGAAGAACTGTGTCTCCAGACGCTTCCAGAAACCTGCTGCGAAGCTCCTGAGAAACTCTGCTCGAGTGCAGCGAGGACAAAACCTACTTTAAACACAAAGACTGCTCTCAACACATGATGATTTAGTTTAGTTAATAGAAGTTAACTGATAAGAAAATCTATTTATGACATTATTTTTGACAGCATCCTCATTTACAGCATTTTTACAGCAGTGCCTCTAACGTTTAACAGCGCTGGAGCTCCGCAGGAGGTTTCTCGAAGCGTCTCGAGACACAGTTCTTCTGGTCTCAGTTTGTTCTGTTTCTTCATGTCACTCCAGACACACTGATGATGATCAGATTTGAGACGCACTGATGTTTCTGATTGATGGAGAATCAAGTAAAGCTGAGCTGCTTCAGTCCAGTAAGTGTTCATCTAGAGATATGACTGCAGTTATTCTGACGCTTACTTGATCAAAATCAGTCCAGATTTGAGACGAGAAGCAGCTGAAGCTGGACGCTTCTACAATTACACTAAACGAGCTTTTACTGGATAAAACACTAAACTATCAACCAGAGACAGAAGACACGATTGAGTGTGAAACAGAGTTTTGATCATTAGAGCCTAATTCATGATCAAATATGGTGCAGCAGCTTTATAGGGTTAAAACCAGAACAGATATTGATCAGTGACTGATGTGTTTCAGGTTCAGTATAAGACTGAAGGACAGAAGCTCACGAGCTCCAGTGTTTATTCTCAGATGGCAGAGACTCCAGAGACACAGTTCATGAAGACAGTGACTGAACTCCAGAGCGATGTGAGGATGAACACACACACACACACACGCGCACATGTGCTGATAGTGACGCCACATACGTCTGATCTGATCTGATGCGCGCGTGTGTGTGTGTGTGTGTGTTCAGGTGAAGTATAAGGAGGCCAGTAAGCAGCAGATGAGCAGATCTCTGTACCATCAGCTCCCAGAGACTCCAGAGACTCAACACGCTCGAGACGCCGCACACATCCAGAGCGAGGTAATGCTTCTTCATCATCCTCACCATCATCAGCACGCATCATGTGTGAGGTTGGGTATCAAAAACCAGTTTCATTTTAGAACCGCTTCCAAATTCACAAGAACCTGGTGTTCGATAAGATGCCTGCATTTAACGATTCCTGCGGCCGCATTTGAATGTGATTTAAAAGGATTTAAGCTCAGGAAGGGAAGGAGCGTGTGAAGAACAGAGAACAGCGTCTCCATCTGAGTTCGTTCTCCAAGCGTTCTGTGTGTGTCACGTTCCAGACCAGAACTGACCTCTTTCATATCATCATAAACACACAAACATGAGAAAGAATACGCTCGTGTGCAGTATTTATTAGATCGGTGTTAAAGAGACAGCAGCCTAATAAACCTGTCATTAATGATCATCAAAGAACTAAAGAAAATCACTGAAAAACTTGACTGTATTTTATTTATGAAAAGAAAACTATGCAGTGTTTTTAAACTTTTAATTAGTTTCTGCACCTGAAATTCGGTTCGGTTGTATTTATTTGTGCTATTGCTAATTGATTAGTTTGTTCCTGTTTCATTAGCGGCTGTTTACTTGTGTTTAACACGTTAATATTTGAGATGTATATTAGACTAGTTGTTTTGCAGTCGTAGTTTTGTTAAAAGCACAGGCAAAAGTTCCTCTTGTAGGCCTCAGTCTTCTGATGTTTGCTCGTGTTATTCAGCTGCAACAGAACGCTTCGTAAAAATTCATTTTTTTATATTGGAATTGATAAGAATCGGAATGGATCAGATTGAAACGATCCCCAGCCCTAATGATGTGAGGAGTAAAGTGCTGGAGCTGTGGTCAGTTTGAGCTCTAGTGCTGGCGCTGGTTGAGCTCGTGATCCGTCTGTCTGTGGTTTCAGGTGAAGTATAAAGAGAAGCTGAACTCCTCGTCTCTTTACTCGCGTCTGCCAGAGACGCCAGAGACTCGACGGGCCAGAGAGCTGACGGACGTCTGCAGCAAGGTACGGCTCACAGCATCTGAAGGGTCATGTGAGCGGTCAGTTAGCGGTCAGTGGGTTATCAGGAGGTTATTTTAACTCTGCAGGTCAGATATAAAGAGGAGGGGAAGAGAGACGTGTCGTCCTGTCTGTACTCACATCTGCCGGAGACGCCGGAGACGCAGTTCGCCAAGCAGCAGAGCGAGCTCCAGAGCCAGGTAACCTTCACTGCGCAATATATTAAAGATCTTACTTTTGGTATTTTGCATGGTCTGTTGCTGGAGTAGCCTAGTGTCACCCGGGTGAGAGTTTTAACTCCTATTCACTGGGAATAAAACAAATAAAAAGAGACAAAAAGAGACATACAGACCGCGGGAATCTCCCCGCCTACTGAGTATTATGTTTCATAATGTAACTACATGTAAACGTTCTTTGGCAGTTTTTACTTGGAAAAGCAGCTATGTTTTTCTAGCATTCATGTAACTATGTGTAAACCTGAAACAATAGGAGAAGGATTGGAGATGAATTTCATTTTAAAATAAGGTTGGTGGTGTGTGTGTGTGTGTGTGTGTGTGTGTGTGTGTGTGTGTGTGTGTGAGAGAGTGCGTGTGAGAGTGTGTGTGAGATTGATGTGTGTGTGTGATGCTGATGGTGTGATGTTCTGCTGTGTGTTGTAGAATCAGTACCGGAGAGAGACGCAGGAGGATCTGTCTCACTGTCTGTACTCTCAGCTTCCCGAGACGCTGCACACACAGTTCGTGAAGGAGCTGTCGCCGCTCATCAGTGAGGTGATCCACATTCATCCACACATCTGAAAACACATAGAAGCTCGCTGAGAGAACAGATATAAAATATCCAGACAAAACTTATATATCCCATCACACACTGGTGTACAAAATCACCATTCCGGACAGCAAATACGAGCACATTTTCTGTCATTTATGACTGCATCATATGACTAAACATGCGATGAAATATGTCACAAAATATTTGACCCAGCAACACAAAACCAGTCATAAGGGTCAATTTGTTTAAATTGAATAATAAGCTGAATAAATAATCTTTCCATTGATGTATGGTTTGTTGGACAATATTTGTCTGAGAAAATCTGGAATCTGAGGGTGCAAAAAATAGCAAAACACTGAGAAAATCACCTTTAAAGTTGTTCAAATGAAGTTCTTAGCAATGCATATTACTAATCAAAAATGAAGTTTTGATATATTTACGGTAGGAAGTGTACAAAATATCTTCATGGAACATGATTTTAATATCCTAATGATTTTTGGCATAAAAGAGAAATGCATAATTTTGACCCAAACAATGTATTGTTGGCTATTGCTACAAATATATCTGTGCTGCTTATGACTGCTGCTGTGCTGCAGGGACACATATGTTTCCGTTTGAGAGAGCATCATCAAAACTCTGTACTTACTGGACAAAAACATACAGGAAAAGATGCATTAAATGTGTCCGTGTTGAAGTGTCGGTAGCTTTATTCTGTGGGCTGCGTCTCAAACGCTGCTGTATCTCTGAGCTGATAAGTGTGGCTATAGTTAGACGCTCGTCCCAGAGCTCCACTCATGAGTCACTGACGATCTGTGCTTTAGTGCGGAGAACAATATCAAACACAAACACATGATGTTGTTTGATAATCACCGCAAGACCTGAGATGATTCATCAAGTCGAGTCACATTTATTTATACAGCACTTTTTACAGTACAGATTGTGTCAAAGCAGCTGCACAGCGATAAACAGGAAAACAACAGTGTTAATGCTCAAAATTCATGCAGAAATCATCAATTATGAAACTCAGTTTCAGCTGTAAAGCAGCTCAATAGAAGACAATAGAGTCATTATTCAGATCAGTTCAGTTCAGGTTTTGTTCTCATCTGTGTCAGTGGAGTCAGACCGGTACGCAGTTTGACCTCAACGCTGGTTGGTACGCTGGTACGATTTGTCACTCTAAACCTTGCAAAAACTTCGTAACGCCTCTGTACAAGCGCTGTACTCAAATCAAGCAACAGCAAGTGTTCGACCAATCAGAGCCCTCGTAATGCTTTGTAATGTGAAGCGTTTCTAAACCTGTTGTCCAAAAATGTTATTACTCTGCAACATCAGTCGAATGTTAGAAATAACGTGCTTTTGTTATCTGATGTGGCTTCTTATCACAGAATCAGGCAGAAAATATTTAACATTTAAATTTAATAATTAATATCTATACTGTAAAAAAAGGCTATGTCGATTAGCAATGGATTATAAATATACTAAATTATTATAAAAATACCCGAGGTGGTTTTAAGAACACAGATAAACTATACATTGTCAAAGTCGAGTGTTTCATAATGTTTCTTCATTCAAAACGTTTCTATCTTCTTTTATTCAGTCACAAGGACAGCTGGATGCTTTTGTCCATATCAGGGATTTCCTGGCACGTCATGAGTTTTATTACTGTGGTGCCCTCTGGCTTCCAGTGCGAATGAAACAGACGTTTCGTGTTTATAGCATTAAATAATGGAGCTGGAGTGAAAGTGCACTGGAGCTTTTTTAAAATAGCATTTTAAATTGCAAATCGAAAAAAATTACTCTGATGTACCAAGCCATCAGAACCGAACCGAAAACCGTGGTTTAAAAAATGAGGTTTGTATTTAACCATATTGTTGCATCCCTACTGTTTACTCTAAAATACTGTATAACAGGAATAACACAAAGGTGTGTGACTGAGTGCAGACCCTGAGTACTAGTCTTTGGAAAATATTTAATATTATATCCTACATTTTGCACATTGTGCAATTACGATTTTGACATTAGCCATCAAGGAACGTCATGCAATAATGTATCTATATAGGAATATATGACCCCCCCCCCTCCCACACACACACACACACACACACACACACAAAAACACAAACACACACACACAAACACAAACACCGTGTCCCGTCCCATACTCAAAAAAAATTTCCAAGGTTGTCAGATGTGTACAATCCATAATTTTGCTGAATATTAATAGTAACATGCATGTTTATTGATGTTTCAGAGCAAATACAGAGAGTCTGGTAAGAAGGAGAGCAGCACGTCTCTGTATCACACGCTCCCAGAAACCAAAGACACGCGACACGCCAGAGACGCGGCGGAGATCCAGAGCGAGGTGCGCCACAGTCTTCACGGATTCAGATTCAGTCGCTCAGCGTAGGGCTGATGTCCCGATCCGATTCTGATTCACAAGCTCTCGGTTCGATCCGATTCGATTCTTGATTCTATTCTCGATTTTTTGATTACGTTCAGTGAATATAGTTTTAATACAAATGCTATTGATATTTCTAAAAAATGAACAGTAAACATCAGTTTACAAATGGTGAATTAATAAAAAGAAATTAAGAGCCACAAGCCTGTATTTTAAACCTATTCTTTTTTCCTTTTTTTTTTGTATTTTTTTAAACAATAATAGGGCCCTATAAAATGTTTTTCTTAAATTTTATTGATAATTAAATGAAGGCATAAAACATTAATTTAATTTATCCTAATCAAATGAAAATTAAACCCTTTTATTTTTTGGCAAAGTGCTGCATAACATTAAAAAGGAAACAAATGTGATTATTCTCTTAAAAATAAAGTTGTTTTACTATAAATAATATAATTTAATATAATTATAAATAAATAAATAAATATTTATTATTAGCAGTAGTGCTCTGAATCAGTACTCAGTATTGTTGTTACATTGAGTCTAAAGACTGCACAATAGTAGCCTAATATATTTCTGTCACAGTTTCTTCACGTTAAACCGAACTTTTATTTTGACGGGTTGCCATGAAGAACTTGCAGCTGATGTGAATGTGACATGATGGTAGTTTTCTCAAATTAAACAGTAAAATGCTAATGAAGTGACTCTCAGAGCCGCTGGAGATGATGTGTGTTCATATCGTCATATAGAGAGACCGAAACACCGCACTTTAGTATGTGTGTAGTAAACAAAACAAAGCGTCTGCTCCATCCGCCATTCATTCGTTGCGGAAATCATGGAAACTTATGCACGAAGTCAAATGAAGATTTGTAGTATTACTATAGCATTTCACCTGAGACGTATATTGCTTTGTTCTTGGTTCCCGTCAGCAGCATCTCCGCCGTGATGAGCACTGAATGAAGACAGGCTTTCTGTTGTAGCATCTAGTGCAGAAGAATAATAAGATTCACATTAATCAAATCTTGTGTAATATGTTTGCTTAAATAAACACCAGGAAAAATCGATTTGCGGCTTTTGAGAATCAGAAAATGTATTTTTTTGCCCAGCCCTAGCTCAGCGTCTGTTTCTCCTCCACAGGTCAAATATAAAGAAGGGAAGAAGCTGCAGTCGAGCAGTGTTTACTCTCAGCTGCCACACACGCCGCAGACGCAGTTCGCCGCTAAAGTCTCTGAGCTGCAGAGCGATGTAACGACACACACACACACACACCACCTTCACACTCCATCATCAGGATCACACACGGTCTCAGCAAACACATGCGTGAATCTGTTTTCCAGAACAAATACAGAGAGGACGGCAGGAGGAGCGTCTCCAGCTGCCTTTATTCTCAGCTGCCCGAGACGCCAGAGACACAGTTTGCCCGAACAGTGACCGAACTGCAGAGCGACGTGAGCAAACGACTCACATGAATCAAAACACTCACTTAACCTGCGTTAATGTCTGGGTCCAGGTCACCTTTTATCCTGGGTTTATGTTTCCAAACATATCAGACAATGTGAATCTAAAGACACGTTTTGTCATCATCATTGATTTGAGTCATGTATTGTATTTAATTCAGTTGAAATGATTCCTCATACAGGCCATTTGCATGCTCATAGTGTGCAATATAACAATATTTACTCATCAGATGTAGAGTGAATTCTGTGAGTCACTGTGTTTGTGTGCATTCA
>JAJUBA010000256.1:55000-57500 GCA_029620275.1 Acrossocheilus wenchowensis
GTGCGTGTGTGAGAGAGTGTGTGTGTGTGTGCGTGCGTGCGTGCGTGCGTGTGTGTGTGTGTGTGTGTGTGAGAAGCAGCTGTGTGCTGAACGTGTGGATCTGCTCACAGAAGGAGTATCGTAAGGAGTATGAGAGTCAGATGAGAGGGAAGGTTCTGCTGGAGGTGGATCTGACGCCGGCGTATCTAACGGCCCGTAACGCCAGCAGCCTCGTTAGCGAGGTAACGATCTCTGAGATCAAAGTCACAGAAATGATTTGTAATAGGGTTAGGTGATTAACACAGATGTGCAGAAGGAGCATCATAGAATGATGGAATCTGATTGACATCTTCATTGTGTGTGTGTGTGTGTGTGTGTGTGTGTGTGTGTGTGTGTGTGTGTGTGTGTGTGTGTGTGTGTCTAACAGAAGGAGTATCGTAAGGATCTGGAACAGGAAGTGAAAGGGAAAGGCCTGACGAGTCTGGAGGAAACACCGGATCTGCTGCGGGTGAAAAACGCTGGACACATTCTGAGTGAGGTACACACACACACACACTCATATAAATACACACACACACACACACACACACACACTCATATAAATACACACACACACACACACACACACACACACTCATATAAATACACACACACACACACACACACACACTTATATAGAAACACACACACACACACACACACACACACTCATATAGAAACACACACACACACACACTTATATAGAAACACACACACACACACACACACACACTCATATAAATACACACACACACACACACACACTCATATAGAAACACACACACACACACACACACACACACTCATATAGAAACACACACACACACACACACACACACCTGCCTAAGCTTCATCATGGCGTGTTTCTGCTACTGCAGAAGGAGTATCGTAAGGATCTGGAGCGTGAGATCAGAGGGAAGGGAACCGACGTCACAGCAGACAGTCTGGAGATCCAGAGAGCGAAGAAAGCGTCTGAGATCAGCAGCGACGTGAGTGACGGATCAAACACACACGTGTGCTAAAGAGACACAGCCTGACCGTGTGTGTGTGTGTGTGTGTTCCAGGTGTCGTACAGACAGGCGTCTCAGCACAGAGAATCATCTTACAGTACAGTGACAGACACACCTGCGCTGCTGCACGCCGCCTACCTGAGAGACGTCTACAGTCAGGTCACATGACACACACACACCTGTCCTCAGTCTGCAGTACCTGTTAGAGGACTAGAGCTGGTGTTCACATGTGCGTGTGTGTGTGTGTGTGTGTGCAGAAGAAGTACCGTGGTGACGTGGAGCGTCTGAAGGGCTCGTGTTCTGTGGAATCAGACTCACCAGAGATCCAGAGAGTGAAGAACAACCAGCGCAACATCAGCGCAGTGAGACACACACACACACACACACACACACACACACACATATATATATATCACACACACACACACACATATATATATCACACACACACACACACACACACTCACACACACATATATATATATCACACACACACACACACACACATATATATATCACACACACACACACACATATATATATCACACACACACACACACACACACACACACATATATATATCACACACACACACACACACACATATATATCACACACACACACACATATATATATCACACACACACACACACACACACACATATATATATCACACCACACACACACACACATATATATCACACACACACACACACACACACACTCACACGGATCATGCTGTTCATCACATGACTGTGTACTGGACGTGTGTGTGTGTGTGTGTGTGTGTGTGTGTGTGTGTGCAGCTCTTCTACACGTGGGATTCGCGGCTGATGAAGGGTCTGACGTCATCGATCGCTGACACTCCAGAGATCAGACTGGCCCGAGAAAACGCCAAGAACATCAGTGACGTGAGTTTGATCATGTGACGCGGCCTCATGTATAATGTGTGCAGCTGGCTCCTCCCAAAATAACCATATATGGAGCTTACGAGGCCTCATCTGCATATCATTTGCATGTGAATGATCCCATCAGTGTGATGTTAACTCTAGCCTGCAAAACAGAGGAAGGTCACAGATCCGGACTGTGCCATCACATCACGCTCCCAAGAACATTCAGTTTACATGTCTTGATTTAGATTAAAATTTCCAGAAATCCATAAAAGAAAGTACATTTGCCGAAATTTTTTTAGAAGAGAATTATTCTCATTCATTCCCATTGAAAAAATGTTTTCATTTGTTTTAAACAAACCAAATTGATGCTCTTTTGTCCAAAAATGTCAGCTTATTTTGGGATGTTTATATATTTTTACTGTAAACACACACACACACACACACACACACTCGTGTGAGCTGGTGTCCCTGATCCTCCGCAGGTTCAGTACAGGGACTCGGTCGGATCCGGAACGGCCGTGAGTGACACTCCTGAGATGGAGCGCGTGCGCAGGAACCAGCACAACATCAGCGACGTGA
>JAJUBA010000256.1:62500-75000 GCA_029620275.1 Acrossocheilus wenchowensis
CAGTACATGTAATGTGTAACAAGGACACCTTAAAATAAAGTGTTACTGATGAATTCAGAGCAGCTTCAGTCATCATCAGTGATATTCTCATTAGCCACGTTTAGTGTTTATTAGTTTATATCTCACAGTTCTGAGAAAAAAGTCTGAATTGGAAATTAGAAACTGAGAATTGCAATATATAATTTCACAATTCTGAGAAAAAGAATATTGAGCTTTACAGTAGATATATGAGATATAGATAGTGAGATATTAACTCGCAGTTGCAAGTTTATACTCGTTTAAAAAAAAAAAAGTGCAACTTTTTATCTCACAATTCTGACTTTTCTGAAGTTTATATCACAAGTTATATGACAAGTATATCACGGCTTTATTTCATAATATTCTGATATAAACTCGCTTTTCTTCTCAGAATTGCACTGAAAACGTGCAGAGCTAAATAAACTGTGTATATATATATGAATACTATGTTGTGTATACGTTAAATATATTCATATAAAATATACGAATATAAATGTATATAGATGTAAATATTTTCAAAATATATACTGTATGTGTGTGTTTATATATACATAATAAACATACACAGTACACACACATACTGTATATTATATAAACAAAAACATGAAAAATGAAAGCCTGTGATAGCAGGTCAGTGACAGATCTGATTACAGGTGTTCTGAGGGGTTTGTGTTGTGTCCAGCAGAGAGTGTACCGAGCGCTGTACGATTACGCCGCTCAGGATCACGACGAGGTTTCCTTCCGCGACGGAGACGTGATCGTGAACGCGCAGCCCATCGACGAGGGGTGGATGTTCGGCACGGTCCAGCGCACCGGGAAGTCCGGCATGCTTCCGGCCAACTACGTGGAGTGTTTGCGCTGAGATCCCTCACACGTCCCTCCAGCGCCGGGCTCGGAGCGAAGACGAGCGTGTGCGCGGGAGGAAGTGATGTCATCACAGCCTGAGGAAAGCTGGTGGTTATATTCATAGGCAAGCTTATTTCTGCCACACAAAACACATCTTTTTTCATATGAAGACTTTATTTGCAAAATCTGATAACTCGTGTTTTTATTGTGTTCGCTGTATTTTTTAGTTGTTTTTTAAGCTAATCTAAGTTTGATTGAGATTCATTGGAGTGCTCGATGAAAAAACTGCTGAGTTTTCTGTTTTTGCAAATCAACTCTTCATATCTGTTTTTCTTGCAGCTGAAAGTTTATATTTCAGTTTAGACTCTTTTCTCTCAGAATTGCACATTTATCTGCAGAAAATGATCTTAGTATTTGTGTCTTGTTTTCTTGAATCGAGTTGCATTTACTTCACAAGTAATATGACTTAAGATATTAAGATGTTAAGTTAATTTTGGAAGCTTTTGCTTAAAACAAGAAATAATGTTAAATAAAAGGCTAAACACGTTTATATTTCTTGCCCCTTTGGCAGATATTTTTGCTCGTTTTAAGCAAAAACTAACAGAATTTTGATCTTTTTTTTTCAGAAAACAAGACATAAAATCTTAAGTCATTTTACTTGTAAATTCATCTTGATTCAGGAATTCTTAGTATTTTTTCTTGTAAATATCTAAGTAAGAGAATCATTTTTTGCAGTGCAGTAATTGTGAGATATAAACTTGTAATCTTCAGACAAAAAGTCTAAATATCTCACACTTCTGAGTTTCTGACTTGACTTTTTTCTCTCAATTGTAACTTTTTGTCTCAGAATTATGAAGAAAAATGATAAATTTTTATTCTGTGGCAGAAACAAGCTCCTGTATATTCTGGGCATGAGAATCAGATGAATTAATATCCGATAGTGAATGGAGGTTAATAATAATCCATAATTATTTAATTGATAGTTGAATGAGGTTATATTTTCATTTTGAAGTGTTCACGCAGTCACACTAATGATGTTTTATAATGAGGTTTATGTTCTTCGTCGGTCATCACACATTACTAGAGACGTCAGTCTCGCTGACTGGTTCTGGGGTTAATTAGTAGGGCTGTTAATTCAGGTTAAGAGCTGAGGGTTCGTTTACTAACCAGTTACAATTAGTTTAACAGATTCGTGTCAGCAGTTCAGATCTGCACAAAACAAGCCACGTGACGTAGAAAACAATCATCTACTGAATGTAGAAACCACTCTTTTTCTAATGTTTGTTGATTTTTAAAGTGTTCTGAAGAGCAGTAATGGTTAAATGTGACCGGTGTTGATGGATCACTGTTCTGTTCATCACTCATGTGCTGTTCTCTTTAACTAGTCACACTAGTGTGGTGTATTCACTGTAGAAACATGCTGATCTGTCAGCAAACAGGCGTTTGATCAGCATGAACCGAGTCTGGTGTGATCTCAATCACTCACAGAGGAACCGAACACACTAACGATTCATTCGTTCGTATAATTCAGTTCAGATCTGCTGATTCAGTCATCTTTACACTGTAAATAGCTGCATGTGCTGACAGTCAGAGCTGTATATGATCTGTCAGGTCTTCATTTCTCCCGATTGCACTGGTTCATATAGTCTGAATCAGTGAATCACCGCAGAACGACTCTTTCTGAATCAGTGAATCACCGCAGAACGACTCTTTCTGCTCAGAGTTCTGACAGATATTAAGATGAGTAAAGTACGTGATAAATGCATGACACTAGATGAATTATAAGATAAATATCAGTAGGTTGTGAGTGTGATTGTATGTGTTCGGGTCGCAGGAGGATGATGGGAACGAAGATTTGAAGTGTTTTATTTACTTTATTATAAATCCTCTCATTTATCGTCACTTTGACCTATTTACCCACCTCACTGTCTTCTGTTAACATTATTTAACTTGTAGTGTTCCGCAGTTGTTGAAATTATAATTAATAAAAGCTTTGTTCAGCATTTTGTGTGAGTAGTGGTCTGTGTGCGCATGCGTGAATCTCCACAAAAGCGACACGCGTCTCTGTGCGTGTGACGTCAGCGCTGGCCCGGATGCTGCGCATGCGCAGTGTGAGTCTGATGAGCGTTCAAATAGTTTTTTGTGGTAGTTGCACATTAAAACGTATAATCATTTACATGGTTTTATTCTAATCGTTAATGTATGAGATACAAATCCCATGCATGCATCCCAGTAATCTTTTAAAAATGTTTTTAAAACATCAACACTCAATAGACTGTGATTGGTTCATCCTGAAACAAGCGATGAGAAAAGTAACAGGTATCACGTGACACTTCTGCCTCCGTAACACTCCGGAAAAATATTTTACATATTTTAATGATATAACGAGAATCTGTCAAACGTATTAAAGAGAAAACACGCACAGAAGAGCTCAAATATAATATTTAATCGTTTAAGGACTCCGGCAGCCCCGCCCATCGCCAGCACCTCGATGGCGACACGTGTCTCTGTGCGTGTGACGTCAGCGGTGTCCCGGATGAGGCGCAGGCGCAGTGCAGCGGTTGATCAGTGAGGGCTCGTTTAGCGCTTCAGACGTGTTTCTCTCTCGTTTCTTCTCGTTTATTATCAGTGTTTTCTCTTTTGTTTGTCGTTATCGGAATCATGAGACTGCTACAGAAGCTGCTGCTGCTGCTGTTGCTGGCGTTTCCCGCCGCGCTGCTGCTGAAGGGTGAGTTTGCTGTCCCTCGTCAGGCCGCGTCTCTATAACTCTCTAATATCGCAAATAATAATCAATAACGCGATCAGTGCGCTGTTACTCATCGATAATCCGCTGTAGAGGCGTGTGTGGCGTCTGGACTGATGTGGAGTGTGTGTGTGTGTGTGTGTGTGTGTGTGTGTGTGTGTGTGTGTGTGTGTGTGTGTGTGTGTGTGTGTGACGTGTCCTTCAGCGCCGCTCACACTCATTCAAACTCTCAGTAAATCACATCAGAATCAAACATCAGTTTTCACACTAAATCCGTTTATATACTGCGCTACAAAGTGCACTAAAGAGCAGACAGTAGATGACTCTGACTGTAGTATTGATTACGTGTCACGCCGCGCAGTACGTGCTACACACACACACACACACACACACACACACACACACACTAACAGTCAAGCTGTAAGATTTTTAATTTTTTTGACGTCTCTTCTGCTCACCAAGCCTGCATTTATTTGATCCAAACTACAGCTAAAAAGTAACATTTAGAGTTTTTTACTGTTTTCTATGTGAGTGTGAGGTCAAATGTGATTGATTGCTGATCAAAGCTGTTTTCAGCATCATTACTGCAGTCTTCAGTGTCACATGATCTTCAGAAATCATAATAATATACTGATTTACTGCTTAACAAACATTTCTGATTGTTGGAAAAAAAGGCAGGTTTTTTTTACATGAATTTTGATGATTAATTTCTATGATCCCCCCCCCCCCCCCACACACACACACACACTAAAGTTATACTGATTAAGCTTTTGACTGGTATAGTGTATAATGTTACAAAAGCTTTTTATTTGATCTTTATTTGATCTTTGGATCTTTCTATTCATCAAAGAATCCTGAAAAAAGCTCTCAACTGTTTTCATCATTGATAATAATCAGAAATGTTTCTCGAGCAGTAAATCAGTATATTATTATGATTTCTGAAGATCATGTGACACTGAAGACTGGAGTAATGATGCTGAAAATACAGCTGCACATCACAGAAATACATTACAGTTTAACACACATTCACACAGAAAACAGCTGTTTTACATTAGAATAATATTTCACAATATTACTGCTTTTGCTGTGTTTCGGCTCAAATAAATGCAGGCTCGGTGAGCAGAAGAGACTTCTTTAAAAACATTAATAATCTTCGGTATCAGAGATTTTTACTGTTAGAGTATTTGACGCATGTCTTCACACATCAGTGAAACTCAAACATCATCAGATGTGTGTCAGACCTCATAATGAACTCCAGGTGTGTGTGTGTGTGTGTGTGTGTGTGTGTGTGTGTGTGCAGGCCCGGTCGTCTCTGCACAGGACGCCACTGAGGAAGAGGAGGCCGTGGATGAAGATGGTGCTGATGATGTGATGGATGAGGATGATGAAGCTGAGGTGGAGGACGATGACAACACTGAACTAGTAAGAGAACTAACTAACTATCATTAACCTCTCGTCACCCGAGTGGTTAGTGAAGACGCTCACGCTGTCGTTTCTTCTGTCAGACGGAAGAGAAGGAGGAAGAGGAGGAAGAAGCTCTGGTGGGGGAGATGAAGGCTTCACCCAACGCTGACACCACCATCCTCTTCGTCAAAGGAGAAGGTGAACGAGTCCATCTCATTCATCAGGAGACACGACTCTGATTTAGTGCACTATATGACACATAAAGCCTGATGCTTCAAATATGATACTCAACAAAAATACATGCATGTTTTTATGTGTTTTTATATGTATTTTTGCCTAAAGGTGCAGTAAACTGTTCCATTTAAAAAAAACAAACAGATTTTTAGACTTTAATTCTTACGTCAGGTTTCCAGAGTCAGTTTAGTTTGTGATACTGAGATGAAGTCTGATCGAGTTCCTCAGATTCACAGACTGATGTTGTTTCTCTTCTGAATGGCAGATTTTCCCGCCAACAACATCGTGAAGTTCCTGCTGGGGTTCACCAATAAGGGCTCGGAGAACTTCGTGGTGGAGTCTCTGGACGCCTCGTTCCGTTACCCGCAGGACTTCCAGTTCTACATCCAGAACTTCACAGCGCTGCAGCTGGGGACAGAGGTTCCTCCTCAGCGTCAGGCCACCTTCGAGTACTCCTTCATCCCTGCGGAGCCCATGGGGGGCCGGCCCTTCGGCCTCGTCATCAACCTCAACTACAGGGACAGCAGCGTGAGTCTGCGCACGTGTGTGTGTGTGTGTGTTAGGGGTGTGAATCGGCACTAGTTTCAAGATTCAGTTTATGATTATCATGTCAACAATTCAATTCAATATCACAATGCATTACGGTTATATCAAATTTATTTTGTGCATTTTTATTAAATTATATAAGCAGACTACTTTTAAAAATAATTGGTAATTAATTGATTAATATATTATTAAATATGTAATTATTGTTAAAAATTAAAAGTAAATATAGCTTCAAAACATACAAGCAAATATGAAGTAATAAAGGGGGAAAAAACCACTTTCAGTATCTGGAAGTGCTTTACGTATTGAAAGTTTACAGATAATCATAGTTACGGGTTTTTTTCCTCAGCACTATTGCCATTTGATTATTACTGATGATGAGATCATAGACACTGCAGCTTTAATACACTGCATTCACACTAATGCACAGATCTATTTCCACATATCAGATGTTTTGTCCTGTTCTGAAGACATAACTGACTGTTTACATCAATTTCATATCATAAAAGTAGATGCAAGTGCATTTAACCTAAAGTGTGCGGAGCCGACCGCCGGCGTCTTGGCAGCGCGTCTCTCATCTGAGCTGAAACCACACCCTCTGTACTGACAGCAGTGCTGCCGCGCGGAGACTAACACCATCACTCTGTGCTTGGTCTAAAATGAGTTCTTGGTAATTTTGGGACATTAATGACCTGCTTTATCATGTGTTTAAATATCATGCTGAGTTCTGATCGGCGGTATTTGAGAACAGATTTATCTCATGTACCACACATACTGTAAAACTCATAACTTGTCAAATCCATTGTTGTTGATGTTTAATTAATTGCATTCATTGTTAATTCGAGCATGCGCTGTGTTTACGTGTGTGTGTGTGTGTGTGTGTGTGTGTGTGTGCGGGACTCGCTCGCCTCTCGCTCACGCTGTTCTTCCTCTGCTGTTTCAGGGGAACGTGTTCCAGGACGCCGTCTTTAATCAGACCGTCACCATCACCGAGAGAGAAGACGGCCTGGACGGAGAAACGTAAGGCTGCTGAGCGATCCAGGAGTTCAGGGTTTGAGCAGCAGGTGGCGCTCTGATCACGTGACTCACTCTGTCTCTGTGTGTGTGTGTGTGTGTGTGCGCAGGATCTTCTTGTATGTGTTTCTGTCGGGTCTCGGTCTGCTGCTGGTGGTCGGTCTTCATCAGCTGCTCGAGTCACGCAAGGTGAGACGCTCCCATCATCATCATCATCAGCTGCTCTTCATCGTTACCCTGCGGTCAGAGACAGTGACTCTGATGTGTGTGTGTGTGTGTGTTACAGAGGAGACGGCCGGCGCCTAAAGTTGAGATGGGAACCTCTAATCACAACGATGTGGACATGAGCTGGATCCCACAGGAAACACTCAACCAGATCAGTGAGTGTCAGCCAATCACAGCAGGCTTCACACGCAGACACTTCAGCTAATTACAATAAACAGTGGTTTGGCACAGTTAATCAAATAAAACCGGAATAGTCTTTTGAAATCATAATTATGAATTCAAAGCTTTGATTAAATGAATTAAACTAGACTGATTATCGTGTGTCCAGCTGCGTGTTTCAGTTTGAGACGTTCACAGAATCACAGCGAGTCTAGTTTGCAGCATTTCTCAGAAATACTCCACATTCCACCAAAATGAAGCTTGAAAATGTAGTTTCTTGAAAGTGAACAACTTGTAGCGTAAAATATCATGTGTTTGTTTTACAAAACAATTCTAATCTATAAAAACAGTGATGCAGTTCTGTCTTCATGTTTTATATTTAGAGGAAAAACCTGATAGTAATAGGCCTAATAATAATACTTATTAATAATAGAAATGTATAATATTGTAAATAAAAATAGAACTATATTTAAAATATGATGAATTCTGTCGTTTAGTCCCTGATGTCATTCCAGGCCTGTATGAGTTTCTTTATTCTGTTGAACACAAAAGAAGAGATTTTGAAGAATGCTGGTGAA
Source organism: Acrossocheilus wenchowensis (assembly GCA_029620275.1). NCBI lineage: Eukaryota > Metazoa > Chordata > Actinopteri > Cypriniformes > Cyprinidae > Acrossocheilus > Acrossocheilus wenchowensis. The sequence continues at coordinate 70,268 of JAJUBA010000256.1, forward strand.
CACTTCTGCTTCTATAGTTTGGGCTGAAATACTGTAGAAGTGACTGAAGAGCAGAAACGTCCTCCAGAATCTCCTCTTCTGTGTTCAGCAGGAGTTTGTTTAGGAGTGAACGAACCCTCTAACAATCACACAACGGAAGCTGAAATATTGGCTCACTTTAGATGCGTCTCGTGACTGTAAACAAACATCAGAACGTCACACGGCACTGTTGATGAAATTATTGAGAACTTTAGGTAGATATCTGAGCTCAAGTGTGTGTTTGTCTGAGACTCTGATGTGAAGGTCATCTGTGTGTCTGATCCGGTCTGGTATGATCAGATCTGGTTTGATCTGGTCTGATCCAGTCTGGTCTGATCTGGCTGGGTCTGATCGGGTCTGGTCTGGTCCAATCCATCTGATCTAGTTCGGTCTGATCCGATCTGGTCCGGTCTGATCTGGTCCGGTCTGGTCTGATCTGGTTTGGTCTGATCCGATCTGGTCTGGTTTGATCCGATCTGATCTGGTCTTCCTGTTCTCCTCACTCACTCACGCTGCTCTTTCTCTCTTTATCTCCTCCTCTTCCTCTCGTGAGCTCAGTGGCGAGTCGGCGAGGTGAGCGTTGATTCTGATCTCTCTGTCCTCTGATCTTCATCATGTGACTCGCGTCTGATCACGTGACTGACGTTCCTCTGTTTCTCTCAGATAAAGCATCTCCCAGACGATCTCCACGCAAGAGGACTCAGAAACGCTCGGCCGGATCAGACGAGTGAGAGACTACATCATCTTCATCATCTTCATCTGTGTTTACAGTGAGACGGCGAGTCTGTCCATCACTGGACGCCTGCAGAGACTGATACACACACACTCACACACACACTCACACACACTCTCACACACACACACACACACACACTCACACACACACACACACACGTACAGGCCGTTTTTTAAAGTGAAAGTGTGCGAGGAGTTCTGCCGCTCCAGCTTCTGTAGGTCTGCTTTATTTTTAATTGCGCTCGTCTGGATTCCTCTCATCGTTACTCTTCTGTGAGGACTGATGGACGTTTCTGAGCCTCGTCCTTCACTCTTCATCACGTGCTTCTTCCTCTCAGTCCATGAATTGATAATGACTGGTTTTAAACGCCTCGTTTGCTTGCAGAAGGTGCCTGATTTCATTTCATTTCTCTGGTTTTCTTCATGATTTGTGCGTCTCCACGCTGATGTCATGTGATCCGGTCACGTGACTCGAGGACGCGCCGCTTTTTTTTGACGGTTTGCTCCTCAGGACGGAGGAAGACTGCTGTCTGTCTGTTTCTCTTGATTTGTTTTTGATCGATCTAATAAAGTGACGGTGTTGCAGTGAAAGCAGCCGTGAGCGAGTGCTGATGTACAGAATGAAATGTACTTGGATAAATAAAAATAAACTGAACGAACAAATGATCTGCTTCTGTGTGATGATGACGTATCATTAGTTCCTGAATGGCTTATTTTTCATCAGGTTTCTGTGGTTTTAAAGTTGTAGTTCACCCTTCCTTAATGTCTTAAACTGAGCTAAAAGTATCAAAGTCATAAAGTCGTGGCATTAAATGTTGCATGAACTGCAAAAATGATTTTTCTCAGTATTCTTGTCTTGTGTTCCAGTACAAATATCTAAACATCCTTAAATCAAGACTCCTTTACTGGAGATGCAAAAATAAAGACATGAAGTCTTGTTTTCTGAGGAACTGAACAACATCGTTATTAAAGTGAACAAATGTGTCCCTGCAGCAATACACAACAATACACTGCAGAAATCATCTTTAATTCCAAAAATCATGAGGATATTAAGTTAAGATCATGTTCCATGAAGATATTTAGTAAATCTCCTACCGTAAATATATCAAAACTTCATTTTTGATTAGTAATATGCATTGCTAAGAACTTCATTTGAACAACTTTAAAGGTGATTTTCTCAATATTTAGATTTTTTTGCTCCCTCAGATTCCAGATTTTCTAATAGTTGTATCTCAGACAAATATTGTCCAACAAACCATACATCAATGGAAAGATTATTTATTCAGATTATTTAAAAAAAACTGACACTTAAGGCTGGTTTTGTGGTCCAGGGTCACATGTCTGTCGGCTAAGAAAAAAAAAAACTTGTTAGATATTTGCTTTTGATTTAATCATAAACTCCTTTTCATAAGTAATTTGTCTCTTTGCATTCCTTACATTTTATCGGTCACACTTTATATTAGGTGGCCTTAACTACTATGTACTTACATCAAAAAAATAAGTACAGTATACTTATTGTGTTCATATTGTATTGCAAAACACTTCTTCTGCTATTGAGGGGATACGGGTAAGGTTAGGGACAGGTTTGGTGGTCTGGGTCGGTTTAAGGGTGGGTTAAGGTGTAAGGGATGGGTCAACAGTGTAATTATAAATGTAATTACAGAAATTAATTACAGATGTAAGTACATATAGGTATTTTTAAAAATATAAGTACAATGTAAAAACATGTATGTACACAATAAGTGCATTGTATCAAATGATTAATTTAAATGTAAGTACACACTAGTTAAGGCCACCTAATATAAAGTGGGACCCATTTTCTTTATTTGTTCTTAAAAAGCCTTATATTTCACCTCGCAGAAGCTTGAGGACTCTGATCAGATCTCAGATCACAGCTCGTCTTCTGTCAGTGTGATGATTAATAAATCATTAGTGATGGAAATACTTTGGGTTGTGAGGGATGTTTAATCTGAACACTTGAGCTTTACCTTCCTGCGTCTCTCCATTCATTATGCAGCAATATTCCTCATATCTCTGCTGTAAAGACTCGTTTATCAAATGGAAAATGTCATTTCATGGTGAAACACTCAGGGTTTTTGATAATTATTAACATGCAATAATAAGCTGTCTGTCAGTCAGCAGAACTGTTCTGTGATCATCATCAGAGCCGTGCAGGTGGCTTTTATTAATCTGACATCTGCAGCTGATGATAAATACATTATATTTGTGTTTATAACCTGAGCTGAGAAACTTTTCTCTGAGTTTCCAGAGAAGGAAAAACAAACACGCTTTTTCCATAGATCTTCATCTGATGATGATGATGATGATGATCCAGTGACATCAGCTGCACTTTCACACACAACACTTGATTCCCATGAAATTTATGCACGAAAAAGAGCATAAATGTAAACTTTTCCCCAAATATGTATAATGGGAATGTGAATACATATACATATCTATAGACTTATAAAAGATTCTGAAACTTCATTGTAATCATTGTTACAGAACAATATCAGGAACTGGGGAATCTTTACAAATTCATTTTTGGATCTTTTTTCCTCAGAACTGTGAGATAAAGTCAGAATTGCATGTTTCTGTGTGTGTTTTCAGTGCAGAAACAAGTTCCCACAGATGGGTTTTGTTCACCAGTGTTTTTAAAACAAGCCTCTTTTTGCTCACCAAGACTACAGTGTTAAACAATGTTTACAAATGATTGAATGAGACATTGTGACAAAAGATTTCTATTTCAAATAAATGCTGTTCTTCTGAACTTTCTGTTCATCTGTGAATCCTGAAAAATAAAATCTATCACAGTTTCCACAAAAATATTGAGCAGCACGACTGTGTTCAACATTGATAATAATCAGAAATGTTTGTTGATCAGTAAATCAGTATATTATTATGATTTCTGAAGATCATGTGACGCTGAAGACTGCAGTAATGATGCTGAAAATACAGCTGCGCATCACAGAAATAAATTACAGTTTAACACATATTCACACAGAAACAGAGGTGTAAAATACTTTAGTAATTTTACTTGATTACTTTACTTAAGTATTATTTTGGGGGATTTTTACTTTATTCAAGTACAGTTTAAACTGACTACTTGTACTTTTACTTGATTACATTTCTGAAGAAAAAACAGTACTTTTTACTCCTTACAATTTTATTTGAACTTAAAAAGTACATTATATTTTTATTTGATCTTATGCACATTAAATATGGTAAACAGAATCTCAAACATGTGTTCTTGACGTGAGAACCAATGATCATTGTTTCCACGCATCAAACACACAGTTCTGCTTCAGTTCTGACCTTCATCAGGTACATGTCTGGGTTCAAAAGTTCTCCATCAAATCTGAGGAAGCATGTTGAGGTAGCAAAGTTGTGTTTCCCCCAAAAGTTTATTCATTATTCTTTGTTTTGAGAGCCATTAGCTGTGTAATATATTGGCTGAATGCACAAGACTGAGTGCAAATAAAACCAGTGATGAAAATTTAAAAATAATTAATATTTTTTAATTAAATGTTACAAATCTCCAAAAAAGTGTTTAAATGAACATTGTATGTTTACTTAATTGTAATTCATGTTGTGATGTTCTTACCAGGTAGTGGATAAGTTTTAATAATATGTCATTATATGACGCATTGAGTAGGAATTCGGAGTCTCAATGAATATTTTTTAATCTTAATAATTACATGATTTGCTCATTAATTCATATAATTAGTCGCAAATAATTAGGTAGCAATATTTGCTGAGAAAATGCCCAAATAAAAATGCCCCAAATAAACAATTAAAAGATTAATGATCCTTTCAGACAGTGACGTAGACAACACAAAAAAGTGGCCTTTCAAAACGTTAATGTTGTATGTTTTAATTCTATGAAACTCATTAATTCAGCCCATTCTTCCATTCTGTCTGGAATATGTTTCTAACCTCTGCATCACATTGTTATTAAGTGATAGTTCACCCAAAAATTA
>JAJUBA010000256.1:80000-87500 GCA_029620275.1 Acrossocheilus wenchowensis
AATTAGTGCGTGAAAATAAAGCATACACTGTATGGGTCAAAATTATCCATTTCTCTTTTATGCCAAAAATCATTAGGATATTAAATAAAGATCATGTTCCATGAAGATATTTAGTAAATTTCCTACCGTAAATATATCAAAACTTCATTTTTGATTAGTAATATGCATTGCTAAGAACTTAATTTGAACAACTTTAAAGGAGATTTTCTCAATATTTAGATTTTTTTGCTCCCTCAGATTCCAGATTTTCTAATAGTTGTATCTCAGACAAATATTGTCCAACAAACTATACATCAATGGAGAGATTATTTATTCAGATGATGTATAAACCTCAATTTCAGAAAGCTGACCCTTATGACTGGTTTTGTGCTCCAGGGTCACACATAGTCTGCGATCTTCAGAAAGTGCAGTATGTCTGCGTGACTCTCGTGATGTGGTGATTTTAGGCATGTGTAACCCGAAGAACCTGAGCGACACGCCGGCGACGGCCAAGAGCACGGTGGAGGAGCTTCAGCGGCCGATCCCCTCGCTCTTCAGAGCGCTGACCGACGGAGACGCGCCCATCAACATGATGGTGGTGTCCTTCCCCGTGTCCGAGGAGCTGTCCTATCATCAGAACCTGGTGTCCTTCCTGGAGACGATGGAGGACGCGCATCACAACGTCTCTCTGCCCGGGAACAGCATCCACGCCAGCTACGACACGCAAGGTGAGGAGCCACTCGCTTCAGCGCTCACACTCGTTAGCTTGAGCTTCATTCGTTAGGATGTGACCTCCTGACCCCGAGCCGAGGCGTCCAGCGGAGAGCAGGTGTCCGGAAACACACCGCTCACTAATCCAGACGAGTCTGACACTTACACTAGAGCTCAGACGACTGACGACTCCTGCTTCATGCTCAGCTGGGCTGTGTTTACTTGATCAAAAATACAGTAAAAATCTGAAATATTATTCTAATGTAAAACAGCTGTTTTCTGTGTGAATATGTGTTAAACTGTAATTTATTTCTGTGATGCGCAGCTGTATTTTCAGCATCATTACTGAAGTCTTCAGAACACATGATCTTCAGAAATCATAATAATATACTGATTTACTGCTCGAGAAACATTTCTGATTATTATCAATGTTGAAAACAGTCGTGCTGCACAATATTTTTGTGGAAACTGTGATGCATTTTATTTTTCAGGATTCACAGATGAATAGAAAGTTCAGAAGAACAGCATTTATATGAAATAGAAATCTACTGTAACATTATTAACTCCAGACTTTTGAATGGTAATGTATCTGTTAATATTGGGCAGCACAACGTTGTTTTCAACATTTGATAATATTTAGAAATGTTAAAAAATTCAGCTTTGATCAAAGGAATCAATTAGAGTTGAACAGATATTCACACAGAAAACAGCTGTTTTACATTCTAATATTTCACATTTTTACTGTATTTTTGATCAAATAAATCAGACTTGAGCAAAAGAGACTTCTCTCAAAAACATTCAAAACTTTTGAGCCGGTAGAGTAATATTTAATTAACAGAAGAAACGAGTTATTTAAAATGATGAATGTTTATAGTTATTTATAGAATCTTGCAAACTTGAAGCAACGGATAAACATTGATTTTTAACGAGTTATTACAGAATCTTCAGAAGATCCTCCTTCATGCCAGATTTAGGGGTTATTTTATGCCTCCAGGACTTTATTCGGTTGATTCATATTAGTGCTGATTAATCACATCCAAAATCAGTTGTAGTTTGCATAATAAATATATTGTAATTCCGATGGTTTAGTGTGGGTTCTGAGCGATGTTGTGAACGCTGTGTGCAGATAAGCTGTGTACGGTGGTGTACTTCGACGACTGCGTGTCCATCCGTCAGTGTAAGCAGTACTGCGAGTCGATGGGAGGATCCAAGTACCGCTGGTTCCACAACGCCTGCTGCGAGTGCATCGGACCCGAGTGCCTCGACTACGGCAGCAAAGCCGTCAAGTGCATGAACTGCCAGTACTGACACGTGTTTATACCTCCTTTTTTATTCTTGCAGATTGACATGTAGCCAAATATGATAGAGATTAGATGCATAGTGTTCATGTTCAGCTTTTATTAGGAGTCCGGGTCTTTATTAAGACCGGCTGATTTCATATCAAGTTAAATCTTTAGTTCGTCTTCAGATAAATCTCTGCCAGTGAAGAAAAAGTCTGTAGTTTCCAGAGAGAACTGAGCCGTGTCTGTGTCTGATGAAGTGAATCAGTGAAGCATCGTTTGATCTGAATGCGAGTGTTTTGTTTGATGAACGCATGGGTTCTTCCTCATGCGGTCGCTCCACTTTCACCGAGAGACAAAGACAGAAGCACAGAGCGCTCATTGAGACGAGCTCGTCTAGAATCACCTTCACAATGATCATAGACTGTGTTTTACACTACAGTTTCTTTTGAAGCCTTGTTTTGAAAGACGGAGACAGAATTGCTGCAGTAAAGGCTTTATTTGCAAAAAAACATTAGAAAGACAAGAAAGACAACAAGAATATGCAATATAGCTGTCATTTATTATGTGAAAATACTAAATATACAAAACAAAAAAAGCCACAGAAGAATAAAAAAAACTTAGTAATATGCATTGCTAAGAACTTCATTTGAACAACTTTAAAGGTGATTTTCTCAATATTTAGATTTTTTTGCTCCCTCAGATTCCAGATTTTCAAATAGTTGTATCTCAGACAAATATTGTCCAACAAACCATACATCAATGGAGAGATTATTTATTCAGCTTTCAGATGATGTATAAACCTCAATTTCGTAAAACTGACACTTAAGACTGGTTTTGTGGTCCAGGGTCACACATTTGCATGACTTCAATCAGCTGTTTCTCATTAGCAATACAGAATAAAATACAGACATATTTGTGATTCAATTCACAACATGAACAGCTGTTCTCTTTGACTTTAGCCTGTAAGTTAGTTTTAGAACATGATGTTATGTGTTCTGATATACAGTGTGAAAGCATTTGGGAGTAAAATGACATTGTTTTGGTCTTGGTTGAGCTTGTGTCTAAAAGAAGTTCAAGCATTTTAAATTTGTGTTAACTATGCATTTTGTGTCAAAGCAACAAGAACTGTGTTAATTGTAGCCTACAGACGGATGCTGTGCTAACTGCGTTAAGAGTTTAGGAAAATTGTTAAAAAGTATTGAAAAAATTGTCATAGCGATTGTAAAAAAAAAAAACTGTGAATCAGTTCAGTGTTGAATCAGTTTGGTCGATTCAACACTGAACCGATTCAACCAGAACCGAACTGATTCAACACTGAACCAAACTGAACTGATTCTAACTGAACAACACTGAACCGATTCAGTTAGAATCAGTTGAATCAGTTCAGTTAGGTTCAGTGTTGAATCGGTTTAGTTAAAATCAGTTCAGTTTGGTTCAGTGTTGAATTGGTTTAGTGTTGAATCGGTTCAGTGTTGAATCGGTTCAGTTTAATTCATGAATCGGTTCAGTGTTGAATCGGTTCAGTTTGATTCATGACTCGGTTCAGTGTTGGATTCATGACTCGGTTCAGTGTTGAATCGGTTCAGTGTTGAATCGGTTCAGTGTTGAATCGGTTCAGTGTTGAATCGGTTCGGTTTGATTCATGAATCGGTTCAGTGTTGAATCGGTTCAGTTTGATTCATGAATCGGTTCAGTGTTGATTCGTGAATCGGTTCAGTTAGAATCAGTTCAGTGTAGAATCAGTTCAAAAGCTGCTCCAGGATGGGATCCAGCTGTAAAGCAGCTCTACAGAAGATCATGGTCCAGCTTGATTCATTAAGGTTCTGTTCTCATCTGATGCTGTTCAAATCCATAAATCACTGACCATTAATCAATCCAGTGTACAGTTCTGATCAATAACGTGACCATTAAGGGTCATCAGAGAACTGAACAATGTTTTTGTCCCTTAATCATTTCCACCAATAAAAAGATGTATATAAAAATGCTAATAAATTCTGTAGAATCAGTTCATATCTGATGCATTACAGTTTTCCTGGATTGCTAACACACTGAAACTGATTCATTCGGCACAGTTTTCCAAACCATTCACACAGTTCTTGAAACAAAGACACGTTTCTCAAAACTTTGAACACATTTCACCTGTTTTCACACATGCTCCGATTTGCTCAGTGTTTTCTGTGAAACTCTACACAAGAACAGCATCATTTTGCACAGATTTAACCATGTTCTCATTTAGAAACACAAACACACAATATAACTACCTCAAGAATCACAAAATGAACTCAAACAGCACACATTTATCCGTGTGAACATTACACCTGATGACAGCAGTCAGAGTCTCAGATGATGTGAACAAGAGCTGGTCATGTGTTTTGGGAAATGAATCCTGGTAATAACGGGAGACAAAGAGGAAGAGGAGGAGAAGAAAAATGACGAGGTCAAAGGTCATTTGTTGCTGATGAAATATAAAGCACTATAGTTATAATCTTCTTCTGCATGGACGGCAGGATCATTACAGTTACAGTACTTCAGATGAGAGACTTGTACTGTAAATACTGTACACAGCCTCAAACTCATAACTGCTGAACTGATGTGTAGCCGAGTACTTCTCACATGTGTTTGTGCAGAACTGAGAGTCTTTTCTCAGAAGACTAAGAAACTGTTATAGTATAACAAATAAAGATATTATCAATACTGTAATGCAGCTCGGCACAAGATGCTGAGTTTATTTATTTATTGCTGTACAGTAACTGACAGAATATTCCGATGTGTGTTTACTGTATATTCAGTTGTTTGGTCTGAACTTTTCTCTTCTAGTGCTTTTCATCTACTGTAGGATCTCTTACAGTAGTGTAATGAAAGTAAAGTTTATTGCTGTATTTTACTGTATCTGCAGCGCTCTATTTATGCTGCAGACCGTAACAGACGTCGACGAGCAGAGTTTGTGACAGTGTTATGAACTGATCTCACTAGTGTTCTCTAGTCAGGAAAATAGTCCGTGTCAGAATCTGATCTTTGACCTCAGACGACACAAAGCTGTCAAACACACACAATATGTTTTTGACTAAACTATCTGACTTTGAGCTGAAAGTCTGAAGTTTGCACAAGCTGGTGTGTAGTTTTGAGATTGTGTTTATAGTTGGGAGAAAGTGGTGAACTGTGTTAGCAATCCAGAAAAACTAATACTTTACAAGGTTTTATTAGTTAAAAAGAACTATCAATGAACATTACTGATATTAATGATCAACATTTACTAACACATTATTAAACTCAAAGGTAGTGTTTTCATTAGTTACTGCACTGAGTGAACATTAACGAATGCATAGTTAATTCATGTTCATTATGGCTTTAATGTTAATGAATGAGTCCAGTGTAACGAACAACAGTGATTTTGTGTGAAAGTTTATTGGACAGATTAAGAGAACAACATCAGCGCTATTCATGATCAAAAACACAGCAGTATGTACAGAATCATTAAAACTCTCCAGTCATCTGAGATTGAATGTTCGGTGGACCGCTCGTCAAATCCGTTAAAAACACTCGAAACGAAGCGCCGCGTCCGTCAGCGCAACAATGTGCTGCGATTAAAAGAGCGACGCTCAGCCCTTGAGATCAGAGTCCGCAGCCGTGTTCTCTGAAGGAGGAAGGAAGACGCGATTAAGGCTTCTGTGGCGAAATCAGAGAGGTGCATTCTGGGACAGCGGGTCAGTACGTGGAGGACGTGGTGCTCATGGCGTCCTCGTTGAGACGTGTGCTGCCGGGGTGAACGCTGGCGAAGTATTTAACGTCTTTATCCACGTCTGTCTGCAGAGCGACGAGTGTGTGCTCCAGCGCCGCCTGCTGGCAGTTCGAGGAGTTCAGGAAATACTCTACAGACAAAACCACAGGAAATGCATTAAAAAGGGAAAAAATAAATGAAAATAAAAACAGGAAAAAAAACAAGTTAAAATTAGTTCAAACGATTAATCGCATACAAAATAAGTTTGTTTACATAAATATACACAGTCCTCATACATATATTATGGAAACAAACTTATTTTGTATGCGATTAATCGTGACAGCACTAGTAAAAATGAAGGGAAAGAAAAAAAAGAAAAAAAAAAGAAAAATTAGACAAGCAAAGAAAAAAAAAACTACATATATAAAAAATAAAAAGAACAATAGAATTAAAAAGATGAAAAAGAAAAGAAATCAAAAAGTAAAAATAAAGAGGGAAAAAGGAAAACTAAAATGAATAATAGGAAGGGGAAAAAAAACCTTAAAATGTTGAGGTTAAACAAATGAACAAAAGTGTTAAAAGCAGGGAGTCAGGGGGCAGTGACGGACGCACCTCGCTCCAGCAGCGTCTGCCGCAGGGTTTTGGCCAGCAGCACTCGGACATTAGGAACCGGATCGGACGCCAGCTGAAGAAGAGGAGGAAGAAGATGCTCGGAGAACTGGTCCAGAGACAGACACTCCTCCTCGATGGACAACTGAGCAGAGACCACACGTCAGGACCCGCACTACACCGATGATGAGGATGAGGATGATGAAGAGCGTCTCACCTGGCAGACGAAGGCAAACGCCTGACGACTGGACCACTTCGAAGAGTGACAGAACTTCTCCACCAGCTCGCCCAGAAAACTGACCAGCAGAGACGAACACGACGACAGCTTCCTGATGATCTCGCTCACCTGGAACACACAAGCAGCGAGTCGCTCAGAACGAGTCAGCGGAATGACAAAAATATAGCTGCAAGCAGCAATGACGGGGCCAAGCACATCAGCGGCAACATGAGGAGCTAAGCATAGCACGGAGCATCAGACCAACTTCAGCAATGAGTAACTGAAGCCATTTTAACATTATTGTAGTCCAAATGCTTGAAAAATCATTTAAAACTACTAGTAAGAAGACTGAATGACTTTTCCCTTTTGACCAACGGGTGGCACCATTATCAAATCGATGTGGTGTGTTCTGTGTGAGGGGACTATGGCACACACAAAGTTTGGTGTCAAAATGCCAAAGCATTGCAGAGACACAGCCTCAAGTGTCATTTTGGCATCATGCCTCAAATTCGTTGCTGTGGTATGTGAAAATGGTTTTGTCTATCGACATGAAATCCATAACTTTTGGTCAGCATGGTCTGAAGATGATACGACTCGATTTTGGTGAAAAATCGGACAAACGGTTTAGGAGGAGTTCGAAAAAGTAGGTTTTCAACATGAATCAAAATGGCGAACAGCAAGTTTAGCTAATTATTACAAAATTAGTATCGATGTTCTCGACATGACCCAAGGAATCTATCAACACCAGTTTGATTACAATAGGCTGATGTAAGCAAAACTTATTAGCATTTTTATACATTTCATTATAACTTTTGACCAAAAGGTGGCGCTGTCCCCAAACTTTTTGAGTACCATCAGGGCATGGTGCCGAAGAACCACACCGAGTTTCGTAATGATACGTTAATTCGTTCGTAAAATATAGCATTTTACGACAAAATTCAACATGGCTGACTCCCAAAATGGCTGATATGGGAAAATTAGAT
>JAJUBA010000256.1:92500-102500 GCA_029620275.1 Acrossocheilus wenchowensis
ATGGAGTGTGTCAGAGCAGAGCATGATGGGATGGAGTGGGTCTGAGCAGAGCATGATGGGATTGAGCGGGTCTGAGCAGAGCATGATGGGATGGAGTGGGTCTGAGCAGAGCATGATGGGATGGAGTGTGTCTGAGCAGAGCATGATGGGATGGAGTGTGTCAGAGCAGAGCATGATGGGATGGAGTGTGTCAGAGCAGAGCATGATGGGATGGAGTGGGTCTGAGCAGAGCATGATGGGATTGAGTGTGTCTGAGCAGAGCATGATGGGATGGAGTGTGTCAGAGCAGAGCATGATGGGATTGAGCGGGTCTGAGCAGAGCATGATGGGATTGAGCGGGTCTGAGCAGAGCATGATGGGATTGAGCGGGTCAGAGCAGAGCATGATGGGATTGAGCGGGTCAGAGCAGTGCATGATGGGATTGAGCGGGTCTGAGCAGAGCATGATGGGATGGAGTGTGTCAGAGCAGAGCATGATGGGATTGAGCGGGTCTGAGCAGAGCATGATGGGATGGAGTGTGTCAGAGCAGAGCATGATGGGATTGAGCGGGTCTGAGCAGAGCATGATGGGATTGAGCGGGTCAGAGCAGAGCATGATGGGATTGAGCGGGTCAGAGCAGTGCATGATGGGATTGAGCGGGTCAGAGCAGTGCATGATGGGATTGAGTCGGTGATGTGGCACTGACCTGCTGTTTGGATTTCCGCTCCTCTTCAGCGCTCAGGTTGCCGTCGCTCACGTCAGAATCATCGTCGTCACGCGTCACGTGTAGAGAGGAGTCACGCCTCTGAAACACACGAAGCCATTCAGCTCAGAATCAACACACTGAACACACTTCTGCTGCTCATGTAACAGTCATACACAGCGATCTGCATCTACAGATGTGTGTAAATCACCCCGAGACTCAGTGAGCATCAGTGCCAAACGAGTCTTCCGGTTCAGTTTGGAGTCAGACAGTTTGAACTGATTCACATAAAAGAATTAAACGAGAGACACTATTAAAACACTAATGCTCTCGCGCTCCTGAAGCATGAGACCTGAAACTCATCTAACGACACCATCTTTAGGAAACTTAATGATCCAATAATAAAAGAGAGCATTAAAAGACACAGTTCACCCAAAACCAGAAACATAAACGATATTCTGAAGAATGCTAGTTAAAGTCGACGGGCTCCAGAAACATTCTTCAAAACAATCTTCTTCTGTGTTCAGCAGAGAGAGAAACACACACAGGTTTGGGTGAACTGTGTCTTTAAGAACGCTCAGGCGTGTGCGTGTGTGTTTACCTGCGTGTCAGCTAACAGGAGCTTGTGTGTGTATTCAGGTGTGTGTATTGACCTGTGTGTCAGCTGACAGGACCCAGGGTGTGTGTGTGTGTTCAGGTGTGTGTGTACCTGTGTGTGGGCTGACACGACCCAGGGTGTGTGTGTGTGTGTGTGTGTGTGTGTGTGTGTAGGTTGTTTGTTTGTGTGTGTTCAGGTGTGTGTGTGTGTGTGTGTGTGTGTGTGTGTAGGATGTTTGTTTCTGTGTGTTCAGGTGTGTGTGTGTGTGTGTGTAGGTTGTTTGTGTGTGTTCAGGTGTGTGTGTGTGTGTGTGTGTGTGTGTAGGATGTTTGTTTCTGTGTGTTCAGGTGTGTGTGTGTGTGTGTAGGATGTTTGTTTCTGTGTGTTCAGGTGTGTGTGTGTGTGTGTGTAGGTTGTTTGTTTCTGTGTGTTCAGGTGTGTGTGTGTGTAGGTGTGTGTTCAGGTGTGTGTGTGTGTGTGTAGGATGTTTGTTTCTGTGTGTTCAGGTGTGTGTGTGTGTGTGTAGGTTGTTTGTTTCTGTGTGTTCAGGTGTGTGTGTGTGTAGGTGTGTGTTCAGGTGTGTGTGTGTGTGTGTGTGTAGGATGTTTGTTTCTGTGTGTTCAGGTGTGTGTGTGTGTAGGTGTGTGTGTTCAGGTGTGTGTGTGTGTGTGTGTAGGTTGTTTGTTTCTGTGTGTTCAGGTGTGTGTGTGTGTGTAGGTGTGTGTTCAGGTGTGTGTGTGTGTGTGTGTAGGATGTTTGTTTCTGTGTGTTCAGGTGTGTGTGTGTGTAGGTGTGTGTGTTCAGGTGTGTGTGTGTGTGTGTGTAGGATGTTTGTTTCTGTGTGTTCAGGTGTGTGTGTGTGTGTAGGTGTGTGTGTTCAGGTGTGTGTGTGTGTGTGTGTGTAGGATGTTTGTTTCTGTGTGTTCAGGTGTGTGTGTGTGTGTAGGTGTGTGTGTTCAGGTGTGTGTGTGTGTGTGTAGGTTGTTTGTTTCTGTGTGTTCAGGTGTGTGTGTGTGTGTAGGTGTGTGTGTTCAGGTGTGTGTGTGTGTGTGTGTAGGATGTTTGTTTCTGTGTGTTCAGGTGTGTGTAGGTGTGTGTGTGTGTGTGTGTGTGTGTGTGTGTGTGTGTGTGTGTGTACCTGTGTGTGGGCCGACAGGTGTTCTGAGGGCTGCTGGGAGCTGAAGGGGTTTGATCGAGCGGCTCGAGGCTCCAGGAAAGCATCTTCCAGTCCAGAGTCCAGCGCCGTGGCTCTCAGGGCAGCCGTCAGGACGTCCACTTGTGCTGGACACAGAACACACTCTACTAAAGGCTGTCCTGTATCAGACCGGTCCGTCATCTCACGCTGATGCAGCACGACTGACTGTGTGATGAACTCCATCAGAACGCAGTTACAAGACACGAGTGTAAAAATCCCTCTTATATTTACATCACATGATATACTGAAGCAACACCACCGCAGCAGGAGTGCCGCTTCTCCGTAATATCTGCACCGCTGCAAACGTGAGACCGATTCATTCAACAGCTCAGTGAACAAGAGCTTCATGTAGTGTCACACCTACGATTTAATCTGCACATAGGTTGAATTTTAATGTCTTAAAAGCCATAGTTCAGACCCGTGTGTGTGACCCGGAGCCGTCTGTCAGGACACAGGAGCTCAGGTCAGAGCAAACACACTAAAGGCCTGTTTCTGTGCGTCACTCCTTCTGTTTTTCTGTAACTTCCTGAGATCATTTCCTTCCACAGACACGAGGCTCAGTTCCTGAAGATCATACAGACTCTTGCTCCGTGTTTCAGCGTCAGATGAACGTCGTGTGATTACCGTCCGCTGGTCAGACTCCGGCCGGGCTGAGATCCCTGACCGCTACAGCGGTGTTCAGTGCTTCTTTAATAGCGTGTTTTGAACTGCATCAGTGTTGATTTCATGCACAAATCAAACCCGTCAGCTGTGTGAACTCACTGAAGTCAATCAATCAGTGTTTCAAACAGTCCTGAAGACATCTAATGACCATAAATCTGATGTTAACTACAAAAAATAACTCATTTGATAAATATGTGCATTGTGTTACTATATTTATTAGATTTTTACTGTCACCTGTCAGTGATGTCTCAATTTTTGAATAAACACGCTCAGCTCAAAGTGTCTGAATCATTTCTGATCCGGTCGTCCTCTGTATGAAGGATTTCTGGGTATAATGTGTCACAGTTCCCTTTATTTGCTCTCCTCACTTACATTAATGAACTATAGTGTCCTGCACACACTAGTAAAAAATATAAAAAATTAATCTGGAGTCTGAATAATTTTTGATTTGACTGTAACTTAGATTTGGGTGTTTATTTGAGAGCTGATTCTTTAAAAAGTTGATAAATGCATTGATTAAATAAACTTCGGCTTAACGGCAATGCTCCGGTGTTTTGGTGAAGGTGTGGCCTCGCTCACCTTTGACGTCGGGGTCGTCGATGTGCGGCTCCAGGTTCTCGATGAGCTCCTGCAGCTGTCTTCTGGCCAGCGGCGGCGCGGCGGAGCGGCCGTCCTCCTGCAGCTCCAGCTCCAGGTCGATCTCGGGGATCGGAGTCCTCCAGAAGTGGAAGGAGTTGAAGAGCTCCTGCTCCGGGATCTCCTGCGCTGCTGCGGTCAGCGCCTCGGCCGTCTGCTCTCCGCCTCCCTCCTCCGCCTCACAGGAGCCGTCCGCGCCGCTGCTGCTGCCGCTGTAACGGGACACGCTCGGTACATGGGTGCCTACTTTGATCATTTTGCATGTGTTAATGCCAACTGCATAAGTGTTGGCACAGGTGTGTATTTTTATTGGAATTGTAATATTTTACCTAGTGCCGTCAAACGATTAATCACATCCAAAATAAACGTTTGTGTTTACACAATACATCAGGGATAGGCACGCTGGGTCCTGCGGAGATCAGCTCCAGCCCTAATCAAACACACCTGTAACACGCTAGTGATGCTGAAGACACTGATTAGCTTCTTCAGGTGTGTTTGAGGGCTGGAGCTGAACTCTGCCCATCACTGTAACATATGATGACATTTACAAAAGTGATTTTATGTCCATAGAAAGCCCATTAAATGTAAGTAAAGTGTCTACTTTTAAGGTTCCAAATAAGTTTTTGGAGAATAAAATGTCAAAATGTGTTTGAAATAATGTTATATTGTCATTCAGTGTAACAATATTTATGTAAAAATTCAAATAATATGACTATTCTGACATATTAAAATATATAACAGAATAAGGCAGCACATTACATTTTATTGTGTTTTATTAAATGAGTAAAAAATTCTTACTGACAAATGGGCAAAACCTAGGATAGTGGCAAATTAAAAAATGAAAAATTACAACTAATTAGTATTTGGGGTGAAAGTAATTAGTCCGTGTCATAAATTGATTTTGGTTGAATCAGGGAAAAATATAAGATATTTATTTTTTGCTCAGAAAAACAAAAGTAAAATTGCAATTAAATAGAAAACATTTTAATTTGGGGGCGAAAAACAACAATTTAAAGCAGTATTAGACTTATTGTTTTTACGCTTAACCCCTTTTTTCGTCTTTGACCCAAATATAAATACAAACACATGCATGTATATAAGAAAAATGTGTTATGTTTATATGTGACATATATTGATGTAATGTCGAAGGAAGGGGTCTGTGTATGTCACGCCTCACCTGTGTGTCTGCGCGCCGCTCCACTCGGCCTCGTCTCTGAAGTACTGACCCGCGTTACTGCTGGGGCTGGCGAAGGTGGAGATGAACTGACCGAGGGACTGAAACGCAGCCTGACGCACCTGTGAGCACAGCACACCTCATCAACATCAGCCACAAACACGGAGTCATAAACATTTCATTTGAGAAAACTCATCAAATATCTGCACTACATTCCTACAAAATATAGCTTTGGTTGAACAGTAGAAAGTACTTCCCAAAATAATAATAATAATAAAGGAATTCCACACAATTTCCATGCATGTTTTCATTTTAACAGTAAACCGCTGTCATGCAGCACTTTGTTTGGCAAAAAAAAAAAAAGGAAACTTAAATTTTATTTTTGATCATATTTTAAAGGATTCATTAAACTGTTAAAAGTTAAATGGTTGATTACCAACATTTTGGATAATAAATTTGTATAAAATCAAAATACAGAATCCAGAAAAACTAAAATGGACAATTTCTGAAAATAAATTCAATTTCATATTTTATAGGCCCATAAAACTTTAATAAATCTTTATAAAAATAAAGTTAATAAAACCCCAAACACCCAACTGATTAAACATTCTACTGATTATTAAAACTCAATTACATCATTAAAGTGGAATAATAATAAAATGGAATTGTTGCTGAACTGAATAAGTTTAAGATTTCAATTAATTAGACAAGATTAATGTAATACAGAAAAATGCAAATAGAAAACATGGAAGCTGGAAAAAATAAAATAGGAAAAATAAGTCAATTTGTAAATCTAAAATTAGATTAAAAACCAAAATTTAAATCAAAATCAAGTTCAATTTTTGTTAGAGTTTTATTAAATTGCGGTTAATTTGTATACATTTCATGATTTAAATTAATTTGATATACTTTCTGATTACTAACATTTAGTTTGAGCATTTAAATGTCATCCAGAAAAGTTAAATTGAAAAATCAATCCGGAGAAACGTGAGGAGTGTTGGTGACGCACCCAGCGTGACGGGTCGCTGATCAGACTGATGAACAGAGACGAGAGCTTGGTCCGGCGCACTTCTGGAGACGTGGCCGAGGAGACGGTCATGAAGCACTCGGCGCAGGCCTTCCTCACGCCCCACACGTTATCAGAGCACAGCTGGAGGAACCGCGGCAGCTGCCCCGAAAACACAGGGACACATCAACCACCACAGAACCACAGAACCACACGACACGGAGCCGCTTCCAGCCCCACTGCGGAGGACACCGGGGCTACTCGTCACACTGCTTACTGTCCTACACAAACCCTGCAGTCTCAGCCTCAAACTCCCAGCATGCTGAGCAAAGCAGAACAAAACAGGGATGCGCAGCAGCCATCGAACACTTGTCCTGACAGCGATGATCGATCATGAAAACGATGATCATGGGGAAAAATACTGGTTATACAGCAGCACTTCAGCTGCTGAAAATACTAGTGCTCTGGACACCACTGTACACATCCCAAAAATATTGCAAACTAAAATATTTTCATGCATTTGTTTGTCTTTAAACCCCAGTTACAGACATCTAACCCGCGTGACAACTTGCCCCGCGTCTGACCGTACCAGCAGCTCCTCGGTCGCCTCTCCTCCGACCACACTGCAGATGTCTCCGAAGTTCGCCGCACAAACCTGTCGGACACAAACACACGTCTGATGAGCGCCGAGGACCGAACATGAGCACGAGCCAATCAGGTTCAGCCGTCGTCCTCCTGAGCCAATCAGATTCACCGACCTTGCGCACGTGGAACATCCTGCAGTCGCAGCACATCTCGCAGAAGCGCGGCAGAAAGAGCCGCTCGGTGACGTCCTTCCCCACCATCGGAGCCATTTTACAAATAATCTGAGATGAAACCATCAGAAACAGACACTCAGAGTCCTGCTTCACGAACCGGACCCGAGGACAGCGTTTCTTTCCTTCATTATTTTATATTTTTGGTAACACTTTATTTTAAAGTCTCTTTGTTACAACTTACATGTAATTTATTGTTATTATATCAGTAAGTACATGCAAGTAACCTCAAGCCAAACCATATAGTAAGAACATGTAGTTCATTAATATTACTCAGTACTTAAATGTATAATTACACTGTAACGAGGACACCTTAAAATAAAGTGCAACCATATTTTTAAACTAAAACATGTTTTTAAATTAAAAATGTTAATGTTACCATGTTATTACTGCATTCACCCCTTTTTTATCAATTAAATTGAGAAATTCTTATAAATTTTAAACTACACAAACCAAAAAAAAAAAAAAAAAAAATTTATAAGAACATATAATCTAAGAATTATCAGCATTAACTAAATTCCTTTTGATTTATAACTTACAATGACTCAAAAACCTACATATGTATATAAAACTATCAAAACAACATATATTACTCTGAAAAGTTTTCAAACAAAAAATATTATTTTTACTTGCATAAAATTTCACTTTCAGATAAAAAAGTGATCAGTTCATGCTTCATTAGTTCATCAATATACAACATATTCATCAACAAAATTTAGTCCAAAAGTGTGAGACATCAGGAAAAGACTGTGACCCTGGAGCACAAAAGCAGACATAAGGGTCTTTTTATTTTATGATCGGACAATATTTGAAAATCTGGAATCTGAGGGAGCAAAAAATCTAAATATTGAGAAAATCTCCTTTAAACTTGTTAGAAATGCATATTACTAATCAAAAATGAAGATTAGATATATTTACGGTAGGAAATTTACTAAATATCTTCATGGTACATGATCTTTACTTAATATCCTAATGATTTTTGTCATAAAAGAGAAATGTATAATTGTGACCCATACAGTGTATTGTTGGCTGCAGATGACTGCTGCTGTGCTGCAGGGTCACATATATATTTTACAAAAAGTATTTTGACTCCAAACGGCACTCCATACATATTTAACTGTTTAAAAAAAAAAAAAAAAAGTGAATTTTGAGGGTTTTGAAGCATTTGCAAAGTTTAGTTTCTATGTGTTTTCCAAGATGTGTGTTTACGCATGTGTTCCGGGTCAAACTGCAGCACAGACTCTCACCGCCATGGCTTCGGTCTTGACCTCGTCGCTGCTGTCGGGAGCCGTGAGCTCCACCAGCACGGGACACACCAGCTTCTCCACGTCTCCTCGCTCGATCAGCTCCTGCTCCAGCAGAACCAGCAGCGCCGCCTGACTCGTCTTACGCACCTGAGACACACACACGGCTCTTTAGCAGCGCTCCCGACGAGCCGCGGCGGCGCAGAGAGATCACACCTACCAGGTTGTTCTGGTCGGCCAGGTATCGCACCACGATGGGCAGCAGGTACTTGGAGAAAGCCAGCGGAATGGAGGGTCTGTTCTCCTGACAGAAGATGGCGATGTGTGGGATCTGCTCCATGAGCTCCGCTCGAACCGTCGGCTCTGACGATCAAACGGCATTTCATTAAAACTACAAACCAAGATTCATAAAGCACAGCTGGAGAAACAAAACATGGCTGCATATACACGAGCAATGCTGAAATATGAATGTGTGCTTCAGCTAATAATGCATGAAAAACACCGTAGCATCAGAAACAAAGATATGAAGCGATCACAGTCGGACAGAACAACAGCCGAAGCTTCATGAAGCACCGAATTAAAGATAGATCTGCGCTACAAGTTTTCTGAAATGTTGTTTAAATATGCAAATGATATTTTATTCTCTAATATTAAGATATTTATTATTCGTCTATCATTAAATATTTATTTTACTATACACACACTCACATTTTCTTACCATATTTGTTTCTTTTTTCTAATCACTTGATAAATCAGAAATACTGTTAAAAGGCTAACGGAGGATTTATTTATTTTTGATTTTACGCCATCAGCATCAAAAGCTATAATTATAGCAAACTCCAGTGTAAGATTTAAAAGAATCTTATATAATAAAATACAATAATTCATAACAAATAAATAACATTATAAATAAATAATAAAATACAATAATTTTTTTTTTTACAAATAAAATACAAAATGCTAATACTTTTTTTTTTCAAAAGTATATATATTTTACAAAACAGAAATTCAAATTGATGATAAAATTCTAATATTTTTCCAGGTGAAATCTTTTTGTTGTGTTTTTTACTTTAACACATATTAAATGTATTTGAGTAAAAACGTTTCTTAGCATCATTTAATAAAATACACTTCAATATGTTTTACACTTCAAAGAAGACTTCCAAAAAACAACACAAAAACAATTCTTTCACTAAACACTGATGGAGGATGTGTGTGTTCATCGGTCTCGAGCTCACAGGAGTCTTTATGACACGACTCTCTAACAGGACAGTGAATCAGTGAATCAGTGGCTCAGTGAATCAGTGGCTCAGTGAATCAGTGGCTCAGTGAATCAGTGAATTAGTGGCTCAGTGAATCAGTGACTCGGTTCAGTACCTGAGTCATCTGCGAGTCTGTCGATCCGCTCCAGCACAGACACACACTCGCGCTCATCCTCACTGACGGCCCGGAGTGTGTCCAGAAGACTGCGGGCCACCATCTGCCTAAACACAATCAAACAGAGGGTCAGGTGCATTGTGGGATACAGAATCCTAAACGCGCTGCTCTGAAGGATATAACGGGTCATCTGCATGCTGCAGAGTCATATATTAACAGGGTTCAGTGTTTCACCTGTTGAAGACGTTCTCGCTGCTGATGTACTTGTCCAGTCGGCCCAGAGGAGTCAACATCTCATCCTGAGACACGAAATCCAGCACTGAACACACAACAACGGTGTCAGACTCTGAGCCACACACACACACACACACACTCACACACACACACACACACACACACACACACACACACACACACACACACACACACACTCTCACACACACTCTCACACACACACTCTCACACACACTCTCACACACACTCTCACACACACACACACACTTCATCTGGGGCTCCAGCGTCAGATCCTCCTGAACTGTAACGTAACTTTAAATAACACGCATCATTTCAAAGCAGCTTTACTAAAATCCTGATGTTAATGTTTATACGA
>JAJUBA010000256.1:107500-180000 GCA_029620275.1 Acrossocheilus wenchowensis
TTTATAAGAACACATATAATCTGAGAATTATCAGTATGAACTTAATAAAATGCTTTTGAATTCATTAACATGGAACATTTTTTTAATGGTTATATCTCTTAAAAATAATTGTGAAAAAAATCATTAGAAAAGGGTATTTTGAGGGTTTTAAAGCACTGGCTGAGTTTTCTTTCCTTACTAAAAACTGCATTTTTATTTATTTATTTAGAGATTCGTGTGCATCTCTTCCAGGTCAAAACGGCCTGGTTATGAGGGTCAGTTTCGTGGTGGAAGTGTGTGTTGTCATCAGAAGCGGCTGTGTGTTTGTGCCGTGCGGATAGGAAAGAGGCCTGGGTGTTTTTGCATTATTTATGAATGACATGTCTGCTTTTACGCCGGTCTGCGGACATGTGAGCCGCTCGGATGAAGCTTCATCACAACACTAATACTCGGCGCTGATCGTGATGGTTCTCCTGATGTGTGCAGGACCCTTCACAGATGTGGTGACCACTAACCTGAAGCTGAGGAACCCGTCCGAGAGAAGAGTATGCTTCAAAGTGAAGACCACAGCTCCTCGGCGCTACTGCGTGCGGCCCAACAGCGGCCTGATCGACCCCGGCGCCACCGTCACCATCTCAGGTGAGACCCGGCCGGCGCGGCGGGAGGCTGGGGACCGTTTCAATCTGATCCATTCCAATAAGATAAACAAATGCATTTTTACAAAGCGTTCTGTTGCAGCTGAATAACACGAGCAAACATCAGAAGACTGAGGCCTACAAGAGGAACTTTTGCCTGTGCTTTTAACAAAACTACGACTGCAAAACAACTAGTCTAATATACATCTCAAATATTAACGTGTTAAACACAAGTAAACAGCCGCTAATGAAACAGGAACAAACTAATCAATTAGCAATAGCACAAATAAATACAACCGAACCGAATTTCAGGTGCAGAAACTAATTAAAAGTTTAAAAACACTGCATAGTTTTCTTTTCATAAATAAAATACAGTCAAGTTTTTCAGTGATTTTCTTTAGTTCTTTGATGATCATTAATGACAGGTTTATTAGGCTGCTGTCTCTTTAACACCGATCTAATAAATACTGCACACGAGCGTATTCTTTCTCATGTTTGTGTGTTTATGATGATATGAAAGAGGTCAGTTCTGGTCTGGAACGTGACACACACAGAACGCTTGGAGAACGAACTCAGATGGAGACGCTGTTCTCTGTTCTTCACACGCTCCTTCCCTTCCTGAGCTTAAATCCTTTTAAATCACATTCAAATGCGGCCGCAGGAATCGTTAAATGCAGGCATCTTATCGAACACCAGGTTCTTGGGAATTTGGAAGCGGTTTTGGATGCCCAGCTCTATTGGTGAGCGGATCCGGTGTAGTGTGACCCTGACGCTCTCTCTGCTCTCCTCCAGTCATGCTGCAGCCGTTTGATTACGACCCAAACGAGAAGAGCAAGCACAAGTTCATGGTGCAGACCATCTTCGCACCGCCCAACGTGAGCGACCTGGAAGCCATGGTGAGCCCATCTTCTACACACACACACACACAGACACAGACACACACACACACACACAGACACAGACAGAGACACAGACAGACACACACACACACACACACACACACACACACACACACACACACACACACACACACAGACACAGACAGACACAGGCCTACATTTAAGAATTGCATACAAATCTCCATGTATTTGGATTACACAGTTTGAACATGCGCTAATAAACTTTAAATGCAATGCATATTTGTCAGTCAAACATCAATGAACCGGGTCAGATTTCTGTAATAGTGCTAATAAACTCTGTGTTTGAAGTTTATTTACTTTTCTGAGATTGAATTATAGCAGAATGTACATTGAAGGATAAAATTGCAAGAAAAAACAAATACAAAAATAACTCAGAAATATAAAAACAAACTTTCAAAACGTATTCAATACTACACCAAAAAATAATAAGATCTATATATGCACATATATACATATACGCCCGTCCATACATAAACAAAATATACGTCCATTCACACACACACACACACACACAAATATGGATTTTGTGCAACTACACAAAGGACCCTAAACAAATATATTTATCATCAATCAATCCAGTTTGTTTCAATCCCGTGCAGTTTAACTAATCACATATTGCTCGTCCCACATCTAGCCATATTTTAACCATTCGCTTACTTTTTAACAGAATTGATTGAATTAACAGATTTATGCTGATTCTACTGGATAAATGCATTTTAAAAATATGATTATTTAAATAAATAGATGTAAATAGTTAATTATACTGTGTTTGTTTTTTGAGTGCAGAAATCTGACCGGATTCCTTTGTTCAAACACTGTCAATTTAATATGCAATTCAAACAATTATTTAATTTAGGCTCAAATATCTTGTTTTTTATATATAGCGCTTTATAAAATACAGATTGTTTCAATAAGATGAGATAAACAGGAAAATAACAGTGTTGATGTTGTAAACCAGCTCATTATTCAGATCAATAACAGTTTCAGAGTTCATCAGTTATGACCCGAACATCTCGGATCACGGCAGCGTTTCGTCCTCTGAATCCTGGAAACACTACATTCAGGGAGAGATGGGTGAAGCCTGCTAATGCTGTGTTTACCGTTGCAGTGGAAAGATGCCAAACCGGACGACCTGATGGACTCCAAGCTGCGCTGTGTGTTTGAGATGCCTTCAGACAATGAGAAGATGGTGAGTGTGTGTTCGCTCACGATTATAAATCACCATCACTGTTACTCACAGCTTCGTTCTGCTCCGACTCTGACCAGAACGAGCTGGAGTCGAGCAAATCCGCGTCTGCTCTGAGCGCCTCGAAGGCCGACGGTCTGTCCCTGGACGACACGGAGATGAGGAAACTCATGGAGGAGTGCAAGAGACTGCAGACGGAAGTGGGGAAGCTGCTAGACGAAAACCGCCAACTCAAGGTACGAGATCACTTCCACAGACTTCTACATCAGACTCTATCCCAGCATCAGCTGAACACATCTCCTCCGTCTTTACTGGACCCTCTGACTCTAGCACTCTCTGTTCTTACTCTGTTCTTTAAAAGAAAAGAAAAATACCTTGCGAGGTGTACTGCGTTAAGCTAACTGAGACCTGTTTTAGCTCTTTTGTTGGTTTTGATAGCTTCTATTGTCCTCATTTATAAGTCACTTTGGATAAAAGCATCCGCTAAATGACCAAATATCAGTGGCTCGTACTATTTTATAGCACTTGTTGTTCAATTCTGTATATTATTATTATTATTTTTAAGGAATTATGTAGTTGTTTAATTGTATACTCTTAATTATTGTCCTGTCCGACTCCTAACCCTGAACACAGCCGTTGGTAACCCTCTTGAAATATCGCATGTGTTTGTTTGATGTTTGAATCAGGTCTCCTCTGTTGGAGTAGATAGCGCTGTCCCAAAAAATAGTGTCCTAGAACTGCAGCCTCCGGTACGGCAGGAACATTGGGTTGTGTTTGTTCTGACCCGTTCTTACCTGCAAACACAGAGCTGTACGTGTGATCGATAAGAAGATAACTCATTATAAAAATCGAAACAGTGAAACGTGTTAGTATGTTATTTAATTAATATAATAGTTTATTGTATAATTGTTTAAATTAATATTTTTGACTCATCCATTTTCTTAAAAAATGGTTTAAAGGCTGAAATGTGAAGTGTA
The DNA here is from genome assembly GCA_029620275.1 of Acrossocheilus wenchowensis. Taxonomy (NCBI): domain Eukaryota; kingdom Metazoa; phylum Chordata; class Actinopteri; order Cypriniformes; family Cyprinidae; genus Acrossocheilus; species Acrossocheilus wenchowensis. Next base: position 111,198 of record JAJUBA010000256.1, read on the forward strand.
TCATTTTATAAAACTTTGTTTTCCTGAAAACCTGTATCTGAACTGTAAATCATGCTTTTAGACATGGCCCTACCTCGCTCGTATGATAATCATTTTATTTGTGCAGGTCTTAAAAATCCTGCAGCAGCCCTGAATAATACACAAGATTACTGAGAGATTCACAGACACTCCGACCGAGATTTCAGCTCAATATATCAATAATATATCAAACACGTTCGTGGTTCTCGAATGCTCATTAATCACATGATGATATGCAGGTAAACAAAGAAAATGTGTGTGTTTTTTTTTTTAATGAAAACATTTTTTTAATATTTTTAATTTATTTCAAATAAAATATGATTTTTTTTTTAGTAAATGTTTTATTTTGACTTTGTTTTAGGAGACCAATCAGATGGTTAATAATAATAATAATAATTTATTTTTTTAAACTTAATTTTTTTGTTGTCTTTATTCATGCTAAACAACTTTTTTATTGAATTGTATCAACAAGTAACAAAATAATAATAATGTAAAATATATATTATAAAATAGCTTATATAAGATATAAAATAACTTAAAAAAAAATAAAATAAAAAAAGTCAAAGGTTTTTTTTTTTATGCCCTTCAACGACAAAACACAGGAATTATAGTCTACCAGAAAAATTGAGAGTAACGGATTCTTACCCAAAAAACATGCATTAATGTATGAACAATTTACAGACTATAATAAATACATGAATTAATAATAAAGAATTTAAGTTGTGATTGGGAATAATATTAAGTGTTGTCTGAGAGATGTATAACTATTTTATCTCTAATTCTGAAATCAAAGACAGAAATACAGGCTGTTACTGGTGTAAGTTACAATTGTACTGTAAAATAACTTCCATAAGCTAAAATATGTGTCTTATTCTTCACTTTCAAACATTCAAACCCTTGAGCTTTAAACTTAGTTGTTTTATAAATAATAATCAGCAGACGTGTGCAAGAACTTTGTTTGGACTCCAAACCTCAGAACATACAGGAAGTGTTTCTCATAAACATGAGTATTATTTCAGAGTTGTGTGTTGGATGTGAGTCTGAGAGCAGAAGCACTAGGTGGCGTAACGAGCTCAAACGTAATTAAAGACCAGTGACGGCACTAGACGTGGTAATGCGATATATCACGATATTGTTATCACGGGTGCTCAGAATCCTTCGCCCCCCCCCGGGACCGCTGTATGCTGCGTCACGGATGCACCTGACGATAACGTCAGCTGTCGTGTGTGTTACTTAACTTCTGTAGCTAGAGTTAATGTTAATGCATTCACTAAGGGTAACTAATGAGATCTTACTGGTTTATAATTCTTATGCACTTTAATCTTTAATCTAGGTTTTATTTTATACATTTTTTTGTGTACTGCTTTATTGCATTTAAATGTTCAGTTCTCTTTGTTATAAGAAAAAAGTTATTAAACCTGTTATGACAACTTTTTTTTTTTGCAACTAAATGTGACAATACACTGTATGGGTCAAAATTATAGATTTCTCTTTTATGCCAAAAATCATTAGGATATTAAGATCATGTTCCATGAAGATATTTAGTACACTTCCTACCGTAAATATATCAAAACTTCATTTTTGATTAGTAATATGCATTGCTAAGAACTTCATTTGAACAACTTTAAAGGAGATTTTCTCAATATTTAGATTTTTGTGCTCCCTCAGATTCCAGATTTTCAGATATTGTCCGAACAAACCATACATCGATGGAGAGATGATTTATTCAGTATAAATCAACCTTTATGACTGGTTTTGTGCTCCAGGGTCACACTTCTCAATATCGTGATAATACCGTATACTGTGATAAAAGCATTAGCAAGTAGACAGCAGGTGTGATGATGATGATGATGATTGTGTGTGTCGCTCCTCATCAGGACGAAGGGCTGAGGATGAGGAAGGCCAATCAGTTCGACAGCTCCGTCTCCAAGTCTTCGTCGGCGATGCTGAGCAAAGACCCTGCCTCCAGATCGCTGCCGTCTCTGCTCGTCGTCATCGCCGCCATCTTCATCGGCTTCTTCCTCGGGAAGTTTGTCTTGTAGAGTTCTGCCGGAGCGGAGCGTGCGTTCTTGTCGATATAAGCGTGGCGTCTGCGCAGACGAGCCTCACGGCAGCGGAAATAAACGTGTCTGTGTACAGGATCATTCAAACAGGCCTTGCCTTTCTCACACGGTTAGTACACACACACACACACACACACACACACACACTCAGAAGCGGGCCGTTCTGTGGTTCCGGGTGGGTTTCTCTGGGGTCGGGGAAGAAGAAATTGTCCATTTGTCCGAGCATCACTAGCAGCCCGGTGGAGGCACTGTGTGTGTAGAGACCTGAAAAAACAACCTATCAATCAATAAAAGGACGTGTTTCTCTTTCTCTCTGTGCTTTATTAAGAGTTTAATGGAATGTTTTAAGTGTCACGTACATGTTCTTCGGATTCTTTTGAGAGAATGGGAAGTAATGCAGATTCATCGTCACACAAACACAAGCCGATCGTCTTTGCTGGACGGTGACGTTACGCACATCTCCACGTTTGTTTTCTCGAGTGTGACGACGTCAGCCGGGAACGTTTCCCTCACAAACGCAAGCGATTCCCATCATTTCATGGAGTTTTCTTTATGCAAATTATTCTATGTTCGATTGTGAGGCAACTTGACTGAATAAATCACGTTTGCAGTCCTGTCCCGTGGTATTTAACATGCTGAAATAAAGAATCTTTAACACTCGTGCTGCCTGCGCTTCGTCTCTGATCAGCTCTCTCAGTATTAACCGTCTCCGTGTGAATCTGCAGAAGTGCGTTTGATTAGACCGACCTTCAAAAACTCCTTTATTCTTTCAAAATTAATTCACAGCATTTTAATCATAGTTTTCATTAACACTGTGAATCAGGTTTTTATATATATTTCCTGTGCTAAATTGAATGAATTGTAATTTTAATGTTATTTATATTTTTGCAATCTCTATATAGTTTTCAATTTTTGTACATAACTATGAAAATGATAAATGTTGCAAAAATAGTTATTTTTTTTTAGTTAACATTTATTTCATTTCAAATAATGAATATATATATATATATTTTGGTTTTGGTTCCAAAGATCATGTTTTCATTCATTGGGCATCATGAGACGAGGTTTCACTCAGGTCCTGTAAAATACAATCCTGGGATATTTGCAGTAATTCTCATGAAATCAGCAGCTCGGAGCGTCTGTGAAACTAGAGACAGCGTGGCATTATATGAAGTGTAATTGGTGTTAATAATGTATGATGAGCTCCAGTGAACGTGACGCTGTACAGATGAACAGGAACTACATCAGAGCGCATGCACGTGTCACGACCTTCACGGGCTTCGTTCAACAACAGCTGGAGGCTCACTTGTTTGTTCCTAAATGGTACGAGCAGCTTCATGAACAGTGTTGGGGGTAATGCATTACAAGTAATGTGAGTTATGTAATCGGATTACTTTTCAAATAACTTTAATTTACAAGAAAATATCACTTTTTCAGATATGTAACGTCAGTTCCTGTGTTTCTCGTGTACTGACGGACAGCTCTGAGGTTGCCATGTTGAGAGAAATCAGGAGTAAGATCTTACTGTAGTTCTAGAATAAATGTGAAGGATTCGCTACACCTCAAAATAAATAAAAACACTGAAAAGCAAACTCAGAATACGACTCAAACCTGCAATAATTAAATGTTAAATAATACAAGTATACTATGTATTTAATCCCATTTTATTAAGCAATGTCTTTGCTGCTGACCCTCAATGATGCAATTATTAATACTAATACTATACTAATAAGCAAAAATTACTTTAGATAACATTTGTGCTTAATTTTTTTTATTGCTGAAGAGTGAATTTGTCCTGTGTTTTACTGTACAGATGTGAATAATTTTCCTTCAGCCTGAGGCGGATTCATTTTTTTCATCTTTTATGTTTGCCAAAAATATAACGTTTTGGCCCGGTTTCACAGACGGAGCTCAGCTTAAGCCAGGACTAGATCTTAGTTCAATTAAGACATTTAAGCAGCTTTAATAAAAATGCCTTAGAAGAAAGCGTTACAGGTGTGTTTTAAGATCTGTCAGAGCAAGATATCTCACGCATTTTAATCTGGGACTAGATTAAGCCTCGTCTGTGAAACCAGGGTTTATATTAAAATCAAACAAACAAGCCCTGCCCAGATTTAAAAAGTAACGCAAAAGTTACATAACGCATTACTTTCCATGAAAAGTAACGTAATAAGTAATGTAAGTAGTTACTTTTTTAGGGAGTAACGCAATATTGTAATTAGCGATGGAACGATTACCGGTTTGATGATAAATCATGATAAAATTCCCCACGGTTAGTATTACCGTTTCATACTTTAATTATCATTAAAAGTGTATTTGATTACCGTGATTTGAACATCTGATGATGAGTAAGTGCTGTCCAGCATAAAGCAGAGTCGTTTAGTTTTGTGGGAATTATTTAAATGAATATAGGAATGAATGAATGAAATGAATGCAGCTCTGCAGGTTCTGACTGACTTCAGAAAAGATGTGATGGCCTCTTGTTTTGATCTTCGCTCCGTGTAGAACCTAATAAAGCAGTGTTTCAGTAACGAGTTTCTGCTGCTCCATCAGCGCCACCTGCTGTCAGAGACTCACATTCACATTCAGTCCGGACTAAACTCCAGCTCATTTATATCAAAAACAAGCTGGTGTGGATTCTACACATTTAAAATACAGAAATGAACCCTTTTCTTTATTTAAAGGCTGAAATGTGAGGTTTACCGTTTTATGAAACCTTTTCAAAGCTTATTTTGTATGTTATCAGATAAACTGCTGTCAGTCATGTTGTCATTTAAAATCCGGACATCGTTGGTAATGTTATTGTTTTAGTGTTCATGCAAACAAAAAGTCATTTTATTTATTGTTTGTTGATTTTAAATACAAAACTTGAAGTGATTTATGTGTCAGTACTTTTTCCAGCACATTTTAACAATACCGTGATGATTTAGGTCACTATAATCGTGATCAGAAATGTACATACCGTTATAATCTCTAATTGTAATGCATTACTTTTAAAAGCAACTTTCCTTAACACTGTTCATGAACTAGTGCAAACATTCAACATCTTTTGTTGATCCTGGATCAACATTATTGTCCTAAAACAGAGACCCTACCCTCCTCACAGCTTGCCCCAAACATCAGAGGGAACTGAAGCACCTGACTCTGGTTGTGAGGCTAAAATGGACATTTCCTGTAAACTTATCCAAGTACAACATGTTCCTGGATCAACATTCCCAACAGCCAATCAGAATTGAGGGATAAGTTTGCAGGAAATGTTAATTTTAGCCTCACAACCAGAGTTCGGTGCTTCTGCTCCCCTGTTGTTCAGCTCCCTGTGATGTTTGGGAGGAGCCGCGGGTCTACAGGAGCGCGTGCAGCAGGACGAGCGCGGCGGCGGCGGGCAGTGTGTCCAGCGCGTTCGGTCCGGCGCCGGCGCTCAGTCTGAAGGGCTGGTCTCGCTCGTGTCTCTCGCAGCGGATCAGCGGCGGCTGGAAGCTGGTGGGCCGGCGCTCGGGCCGGTCCGGACTCGAGCCGTCGCTGGGTCTCTGGCCGTTGTAGAGCAGGCTGTGTCCAGACGGGTCCTGGCCGGCGCGGAAGAGCTCGTACTCCGTGTGAGGCAGCCGGACCCCCAGCGCAGCGCAGCCCGAGGTGGACGTCACGTCCTGAGGAACGCCGAGCTTCCACGAGCCCTCGGCGCCACACTCGCGCCCTCGGAAGGCGCTCAGCAGAGACGCGGTGGCCACGTCCATGGGCGTCACCATCATGTGCGTCACTGCAGGAGAAGCACAGCAGTACACACATCAACCGAGAGGAGGCGCTTAATAGAGTTTCTGGGTAACAGCACTGTGTTCTCAGGTAACCTAAAATGTGCATCACTTAGTTACAGCAAGAGTGGAATCATATATAAACAGCACATTAAAGGTGAAGTGTGTGTGTGTGTGTGTGTGTACTGGTTTTTGTGGTTTACGGGGACACAAATGTGTATAATAACATGGGTATGACAGAGGTATTACAATCTGAAGGTGGTTTATGAGGACACTGCCTATGTCCCTGTAAATCAAAAGGCTTAAAAAACATACTAAATGGTGTTTTTTTGTAAATCTGAAATAGCAGACAGTCTCCTGTAAGGGGTAGGTTTAGGTGTAGGGTTGGTGTAGGACAATAGCACATACAGTAAGTACAGTATAAAAACCATTACACCTATGGAGAGTCCCCGTAAACCACAAATACCAACGTGTGTGTGTGTGTGTGTGTGTGTGTGTGTGTGTGTGTGCTGAGCAGGTCCGGTGTGAGCTCCGTGCTGCGGGACGCAGAACAAACACAGAACAACGTCTGAAAGCTGCTGTGACGAGGTGAAACACACACAACTGTTTTCATAAGCTGTCGACCCAAGAAAAAGCATTTAAGGACACAAATAGTTATAGATGTCGGGGTATTTCACGTTGGGTCACTTCTCAAACAGGAAGGAACGGAGGCGCTGACCAGTCAGATGTAGTTTCTCCGTATCTCCTCAGGTGAAATAATGCTGTGACGTGTTCAGAATCATGACTGTTTGCTGTCAGCGGCCGCAGTTCTCAGAGCAACAGACGCTGCGCTCTACTTTTCTTGTGTCGACAGCTTATAAAAACAGTTGTGTGTGTTTCAGCTCGTCACAGCAGCTTTCAGACGTTCTTCTGGTTTTCTGATTATGACGCGTGTCTCTGTAAAGAATGTTTCTGCTCAGGGGCGCAAGAGAGAAAAATTATGCTCAGCAAGAAAAAAAATTGATGGGAATGTTGTGGGTAATTATGACTTTTTATCTCACAATTCTGACTTTTTCTTCCAATTCTGAGAAAAAAACCCCAGAAAAAAGTCTGAGATGAAAAAGTGCCAATTATCTTTTTATTCCGGTTGGAAATAAGCTTTCATAGAAAACATCTAAAATACACATTTAAGTGTTAATTTTATTGCATTTGATCTTTTTTGTGTCGATTCCAATCCATATCTTTAAGGAGTTTTTTCTCTTTATGGTTTTATTCCTCTCTATATTCTGTTCATATTTCATTCACACTGATTTATAAACATTTCACTCCTAAAAACATGGTGAAAATGTGTTTGTTTTCTGTCTGTTGACAGTATTTTCTGATTTATGGAGTGATAAAAAGAGAAATCCAGAGTCCCCTCGGGGACCTTTAACTCTAATATGATCACAAAATCAGACAAGAATTATGAACCTGGATTCATCCAATGTTTAGATTTCTGTTCTGGAAATGTGTGCATAAATACAGAGCCTGATCTGCACACGTGACCCTGCAGCACAGAAGCAGTCATAAGCAGCACAGCTGTATCTGCAGCAATACACTGTATGGGTCACAATTATACATTTCTCTTTTATGCCAAAAATCATTAGGATATTAAGATCATGTTCCATGAAGATATTTTGTAAATTTCCTACCGTAAATATATCTAAACTTCATTTTTGATTAGTAATATGCATTGCTAAGAACTTCATTTGAACAACTTTAAAGGAGATTTTCTCAATATTTAGATTTTTTTTGCTCCCTCAGATTCCAGATTTTCAGATATTGTCGGATCCTAACAAACCATGCATCGATGGAAAGGTTATTTATCAGCTTGATCAGTAGAATTTGTAGAAAATCATAGAAAGTTAAATCAGTATTATTATAGTTAACTACACTAAAACCAAAACCATAAACATTTTATTTCTTGAAATAAAATAGAAAAAAATTATTTTATTTCAGCTAGTTTTGTTTAGTTTAACTTCTAAAATAAAACATATGAATAATAATATATGACAAATTTACTAAAACTCTAACTAAAAAATAAAACCTAATTTAAAATATTAACAGAAAACAAAAGTAAAGCTGCGCGCTCAAGTTTGCACGTACAGATCAATCCGGCGCGACAGCACAGAGTCGAGAGCAGCTGACAGACGCAAGGACAGTTATGAATCATAATTCTGTCATCACGATTCAAGCCGTCATTATGACTTCAGAGCCCGGCGTCCCTCGATTATAGAGCGGCTTTGATTTAATCTCAATCAATCAGAGAGCTCCTCGACACGTGTCCGCTCGCTTACTGGAGCCGGCCCGGCCATCAATAATTCAGCCTGAACTAGAATGCATTAACATTGCATTACATGCTTCCCGGCCTCTTTCAGCTGCGGCGAGCGCCGGCGGGGGGGCCGCGCACATGAAAGAAATGAATCCATCAGAAAAAGCTCATCTCTGAGCTTCAGCGCTCGGATAGAGCCGCGATCCACAGCGCTGGCCTTCGCAAACACCATCTCCACATTCCCTTTGAAGCAGACGGAGACGAGCGGCTCCAATCACACGCTTCAACCCGAACACAGACGGCAAAGTGCTTCCAAACTTCAATTGTTATAATAATTCATGAACAAAAACATTTTGTAATATGATTTTGACGTACCGTTTGCGTGGTAATGCCATGTCTGATTTTAAAATGGTTTTCACAAGACGAATTTTGAGGTTTTCAACTGATTTATAATTTATGATGAGCCAGCGAAGAAAAACTGTTTGTGACAAGAACTCCTGTTATGATGAGGTGCACTCGTCATAAATTAATCTTTCCAACGATACATAGTTTGTCTTGATTAGATTAGGATTTATTTGTAATATGTGACCCTGGAGCACAAAACCAGTCATAAGGGTCAATTTTTGGAGATTGAATAAATATCAGTGCTGTCAAGCGATTAATCGCATCCAAAATAAAAGTTTTGTTTGCATAATATATGTGTGTATATATAAATACACACACATGCATGTTTAAATATTTCAGAAAAATATGTTTATATGTGTGTGTATTTATATATTTGTATCACATACAGTATATTATGCAAACAAAACGTTTATGTTGGATGTGATTAATCGCTTGACAGCACTAATAAATAATCTCTCCATTGATGTATGGTTTGTTCGGACAATATCTGAAAATCTGGAATCTGAGGGAGCAAAAACATCTAAATATTGAGAAAATCTCCTTTAAAGTTGTTCAAATGCAGTTCTTAGCAATGCATATTACTAATCAAAAATGAAGTTTTGATATATTTACGGTAGGAACTTTACTAAATATCTTCATGGAACATGATCTTAATATCCTGATGATTTTTGTCATAAGAGAGAAATGCCGTACAGTGTATAGTTGTGTATTGCTGCAGATACAGCTGTGCCGCAGGGTCAGATGTAGTGAAGCAGATCCGAGGAGTGGACGGTAACACCGGATGAATGAATGTGTAATGTGCGGAGGCCGTGACAGCCGGCGGCTCGCATCAATTAATCACAGACAATGTCACATCCCAAATTAAGTACAATGTTATGTATTATACAGACTTTTACTTCAGCGAACATGGCACTTCATGAATTAATCATTCTTCTGTCAAAAGCTTCATGTATTTTTCAGCTTCGTCGGGTTTTATTTTAACGCTGAAGTTAAAGTCTGTCGTTGTGTTTCTGCGTTCGGCTCCTTTGCTCTTTAGACACATGTATGAACCGTTTCACTAATCATTTAAAGTCATCTTGAGTTTCAAAGCTTTTTGAGATCAAGAGAAACAAATCCCTTCGAGTGTGTCCAGACTTTCAACTTTGACCATCCAACACATGTTTTTACTAAATAAATAATAAGAGTAATTTTCAATCATCTCACAGCTTCTATAATCACAGTTAAAGTCCACATGAAACATCTGACGTCTGTAACGAGGCGTAGTTCTGAGTGAACAGGATGAGAATAAAAATGTTTTTCCAATAAAACATTTCAGGGTTTTTCATGACTAGAAAAATGTATATTTGTATTAAATGCACATAGAGTTTTAACATAAAAAAATGACTTAAAATAAGATGCATCTTGATTTTTAGTTGTATTTTAATGCTTATTTTGTCCTATTTCAAATTGTTTCTTGAAATAAAATAAACTGAAAATGTTTTATTTTAGTTCATCTTGATTTTTAGTTGTTTTAGTGTATTTTAATGGTTGTTTTGTCTTATTTTAAATCATTTCTTGAAAGAAAAATGAATTAAAATAAAACATCCAGATTTTTAGTCGTTTTAGTGTATTTTAATACGTCTTTTGTGTCATTTGAAATAATTTAAAGTCATTTTATGACATATTTCTTTGTGAAATGAGATGAATGTTGATTTAAAACGGCGATGGGTCAAACTAAGCAAGTTATTTACATGCATTATAAAGTAAATGATTTCATGTTGACATCAGTGTTTTTCAGCTGCTTTCACACAGAATCTTTCCGTGTCTCAGTTTCTGAAAGCTGTCACTCAAACAGCAGAAACACACCAAATCTACAAAACCACACACTGATTCTCAGACTCTGACTCAGTTTTTGCAAAACACACACAATTCACTATCAAAAAAAATCAAAATACTGCACTAATTCATCACTAACTCAACCAGTCAATAAATTATGATAATTTTTGGTTTGACTGTATATCCAAAAATACTATATTATGGCAAAGGGTCTGCTTTTGAGCTGTGTTTGTGATGTTTTGAATGCAGTGCTTCATTTTGTAAGAGATGTGAGGCGTTTTGCATTTTGTGTGCAGTTCTTGGATTTGTGTGTGAAGTAAAAAAAACAAAAGAGGCGAAGTTTGAAAGTGTGTGTAAGCAGCTGAAAACAACTAGAGACTGCACTGCACTATCTTCTATTCTGAGTGCTTGTGTCCTTGCTCCGGGTTAATATTAATGCCCTGCGAGCGCATGCATATGCAGCAGCGCAGACGTCTGCGTCCTGACCTTGGCGCTCCGCAGGGGGCTCTGGTAACCCGCGGGCTGGTGCAGGCTCCTCTGAGCGCGCTCCGTGTGCACGTCTCCCAGGAACAGCTCCTCGGCCCCGAGCTCCAGCCGCATCAGCGTCAGCTCCTGCATGCTGCGGTCCGGATCCGGGTCGCAGGTCGTCTGCAGGCACCGCAGCTGGACGCGGCTCACGTGCACCTCGCTGACCGTCCCTCCGCGCACCAGCCAGGAGCCCCGCAGGGGCCGGACGCTGCCCCGGATCAGCAGGCTGGAGCTGGGCTCGCTGCAGTCAGGGTCCCGGTAGAAGAACTGCAGCGCCTGGAAGCTGCCGTCGGGGAAGAAGCGGTAGGAGCGGGTCAGGAACTCCGGACCGGGTCGCACCTCGCAGCTGCAATCAGGACAATACAAGCTTTAACCCTTGTGCCACCTTTTGGACATTTTTGTCCTTTTCAGTTTTTTCTTTTTATTATTTTGCCTGTGTTATTGCCAGCTGCATAAATTTTGGCACAGGTGTGTATTTTTATTGGAATTTTATTATTTCACCCCATTTCCTTTAATAAATCTTTTTTTGCACTAGGTACAAAATATAATTCCTCTCAGGACATTAAGGATAAAAATATACTCATTGAAACCCATTTTTAATCACAATTTAACTGTAAAATGATGCAATGTTTGTTAATAAGCTTTCATTCTGTTGGCAAGGCTTCAAAATTAATTTTTTTTTTTTTTTACTATTTTTTACCAGATGGTGCCATTTTTTTCTGGTTTGGCCTATAAAGCAAATACTCGCTTTATTCCTGTTTTCTGCTGCATATTATAGAGCCAAATAGATAAATAATGCAGCTGTGATTGTGTGGGTGTGTTGGCACGGATGTCAGCGTGTGGTTTGTATGTGTGCCATAAAAAAATGATGTGTGTGTTCTTGTAATATTTGAGAGAGAAACTCTACTGTAAATCACCAACCCGAGCACTGTGTGCACCAGCGGAGCTTTGCTGGCATCTACTGGAGAAAATACGGTACTGCACCCAAACAATATCTTACTGAAAACTCATTTTTTGAGATATCAACCTCAAATTTGGAACTTGTTTAGATTTATGGCTTTGATTTTCTAGCAGGTTTAGAGTTCAACATGTTTCATAAAATATACATTTTATAGAAAATATTGTTCATAAATCATTTTCATAAACTTAAACCTCTATAACGTTTTTTTGGTTTCACTTTTTAAACATTTTTTACTTCTCCAATAATCTGCCACGGGTGCTCCAGAGCTTCAGATTTTTTTCACACGGATATTTTTGTCCACTATGGACCTATGTGTGATTTTTTTTATTGACACACAAGGGTTAAATCAGGTTAGTTTAGTTCAAACCATGTATCTTTCAAATAAACCTAAATGACATGATTAGCGGGATCGGGTGTTTAATTACTCTGCAGCGCTTCGGCCTCCAGGAACTGACTCTGACGCACCTGATTTAACACATTTAATCATGAATTAGCACAAAACCAGGATTTGTAAAGAAACATGTCGGAGGATTTTGATACAAGCTTTGCTTCTGTAAACAAACGCTGGTTTTCACGAGACTCACAAGCAACACAAAACTGTTTATAATGTTTGAAATATGGATATTTTTCTTACAAAAACGCATGTATTCGCTGCAGGAGGCCTTTATTCGCCCCGCGGAGCCGCGTGAGGCATGTTTTATTATGGATGGATGCACTTTATTTGAGTGCTTTTGGACTCTTGAACGAAACACCCATTCACTGCCATTATAACACTTGGAAGAGCAGGAAATATTTTTAATGTAGCTCTGACTGGATTCGTCTGAAAGAAGAAAGGTGAGTAAAACATGGGCTAATTTTCATTTTTGGGTGAATTAACTCTTTAAAGGCACAATATGTAAGTTTTCGCCGCTAGAGATTGCATTTTCTAAACAATAAGAAAGGTGAAGCTTGACGCGATGCAGGGGATGTAATGAATACATTTTTTTTATTATTACCTGTACTTTCCACAGTTATAATATACAGAGAAAGCGAACAATGAACATTATGACTGACTTCAGAAAACTATAATGCGCAACACTGTAAAATCACGTTAAAAAACTGAACAGATCTAAATTTAATGCTGCGGTTTTTCGATTTGATACCGATACTTTTAAAGGCCAGTATCGTCGATGTCAATACCGATACCGATACTACTAAACTGAACTTTTACATTATTAAATTCATTAAATGATTAAATTACTAAGAGTGAAATGGGTAATGATACCCACTTAACTTTATATTTGAAACACATTTAAACATTCAATATGCCTTAATTTCAACTTATTAGGTTATAATTTTGTTTTCACGGTTAAAATGTTTACTGTAGTGGTAACCATGGAAACTGGTTCAGTCTTGCAACATTCCTACACAATTTAACTTTTTTCATAATTTTTTTGTTAAATAAACAAAACAAAATGAGTTTATGATTAAAACAAGAACAAATATCTGCCAACAGAGTCGGAAAATGCCCTTTTGACAGATATTTGTTCTCATTTTAAGAAACAACTTGCTTAATTTTGTTAAATTTCTCTGAAAACAAGACTTCACGTCTTCATTTCAAATCTCAAGTAAATGCATCTTGATTTATTTTTTGCAGTGTATGCAACATTTAATGCATGACTTTATTAAGAATTTCTGCTCGGATTTAAGACCTTTTTAAAGCCTTGATTTGTGCAATTAAGACTTTTTAAGACACTACAGATGAAACCAGCGTGTTTTCACGCTCTGCTCAGTTTTTGGTCTATTTTAATTCTATAATATGTCTTTTTTTTAGACTAGAGGAAAGAAAACATCCAAAATACACATTTAAGTGTTTATTTTATTGCACCTCTATTCGTGTCTGTAGAGTTTTATTCCTCTCTATATTCTGTTCATATTTCATTCACACTGATTTATAAACATTTCCCTCTTAAAAACATGGTGAAAATGTGTTTGTTTTCTGTCTGTTGACAGTATTTTCTGATTTATGGGGTGATAAATAAAGAAATTCAGAATCACCTCCAGAAAAACCTTTAACTCTAATATGACAACAAAATCAGACAGGAATTATGAACCTGGATTCATCCAATCTTCAGATTTCTGTTCTGGGGATGTATGCAAATTAGTGCATATTTAATTAGAGAATGCCTCATTTGCATGTTCAAACATAACATTTCATAAAATTGTAATGCATGTCTTAATGTACAGTGTGGGAAGGTATGCTGATATCTGTTGTAATAATATTCAGATTATAAATCTAGATTACAGGCACTGTATATACTGTGAACATCGTCGTCTCTGATGCACTTTTATTGTCAGTGGCTTTGAATAAAAGCATCTACTCAATGCATAAATGCAAATATATGCTCGTTAGTGAAATAACACGAATTCCAAAACATTTCAATCATGCTTTAACCAGATTAAGCTGCTCCAGTGTGACAGACATCAATATACTTCCACAAACCAAAGAATCTGCGTAGTATGATCACTGATTAGGATGAATTTAATGAGCATTATTGAGTTTGAGTCACCTGTTGGACACCCAGTGTCCGGTGATGTTGGGCGGAGTGTGAACGGTCACCTGCTGTCCGTGAAGCTGTTTGAGTCTGGAGTGACACCTGTTCCTCTGGTCCAGAAGAACCGGATCAGAACCGAGCACCAGCACACACACACTCACTGTGAACACACACACACACACACACACACACACACACACGCGCGCACGGAATCATCAGAGATGGTCACTGGATGACTGAGAATGACCTGATCAACATCTTTATTCAAACCGAATGCGTTCAAATCTTCAAATCTCACACATTTGATTCAGTCAGAGGCAAATGATTCTTTTACGCCCCTCATAGACTTCTACCGGAATATTAATATTCAAAGCATAAAAACCACCAAGTTACTCACCAGAAGAAAGCAGAATGACGAGAGGATATAAAAACAACATTTTAACAACAAATCCTCTCACAAAAATCACAGAAAGTTTCGCGTAGCAGACGATTCTCGTGAAGAAAAAGAGAATGTTAAACGCGTTAAAGTTTCACATCCGCTCTGTAAAGAATAAACGTGATTTTCCTCGTCGTTGCATCCTCAGAATCAGCCTTTAGAGTCCAGAAAGAGCGTAAACGCAGAGGAAGGAGTGCGAGCGTCATTGCGAGAGCGACACCTTTCATTTCTGACTTCAGTCTGAGGAGGATCTCCGCTTCTAGCGAAGCTCGACTCGCGAACGAGCCGCTCGTTTCAACCGATTCCTTTAAAGACTCGGTCAAAACGAAAATCAGTCGACCGCACGGAATCACTTCGTTAGAAATAAAACTGTGAGATAGGAACAATATTGTTTACAATAATTGGAATAATTCATATTACTTGAATATTATTAACTAGGAAATGTATTGCTAATTTTGTTTTAACAATAATATTGGAACACAATATTTCAAATAATCTATATAACCTAATTAAAAACGTAGTTACAAGTATCAATATGACAACAGAGGATTTTAAAAAGACACATTTGAGTGATAAATCAAAGGATTCAGCGACGCTCCGCTCTATGAACACGTTCATCTAAAATGAATCGTCCGAATGAACCGACTCAATTGAATCGCACTTCTCCCCCGCGGAGCGCAGTCGTGGGCGCGCTCTCTGATGGATCGGACCGCAGCAGGACTCGGATTCAATCACAGTGATCTTATGAGTCACTGTGTGTGTGTGTGTGTGTGTGTGTGTGTGTGTGTGTGTGTGTGTGTGTGTGTGTCGTGATCAGCGCAGGTATATCAGAGCAGGTGTGGGTTTGTCTGGGAAGTTTCTCATTATGATATTACAGCGCAGGAGTGTCTCTGGCAGCAGAAGCAGAAATTAAGACGTGATTCTGTTCTGACTGTAAGCTGTTTCAGATCTTATGAATTTTTTACTCTTCTTTTGTATTTCATTTTAATGACATGAAACTTTTGAAACAATTAGGGACTCGCATGAAGTCAGAAACTCTTCAAAGCAGTTTGACACACAGCCAGTCATTAATTCTGAATATCATGCTCTTTCTGTTTTATGGTATAATGAAACTGTAGCATGTTTTTGCACGTGGCTTCATGGTAATCCAGAGGTATTCTGGTACTAGTGGCACTGCTCTGGACTGTGATGGACACACATAACAAAAATACATTCTAACAATGTTTTGCTGTAACGTTGTGAAAATGTTCTTAATGTTTACTGAACATTCAAAACATCTTATTTAAGTTCATCTCATGTCATGCATTAACAGAACATTCAATTTGATCATTTTGCACACATTATGGGAAGATTAGATGAACTCTCTCAAACAAAGTTTTGAAAACAAAACAACATTCCATAAACAACACAATGTTTTTGCGCTAATGTTTTGAAAACATTATAATGAACAAATGTTTGTTAACTTTGAGACCCTTGTCGGAACGATCCTTGTTAGCTGGGTATCACTGTAAAAAATTAGATGTTGACAACTTAAAAAAAACTGAGGAAACCCGTTGCCTTAAAATTTTTAAGTCAAGTCAACATCACTTTTTACAGTGAAATATTAAAATACATAGATATAGAAAACATATTTCAGTGTTTCTACTTTGAAACTTCAAGTTAAAGTTGCTGTTTCTTTGTTATTAATTGCAAAATTTTATAGTAATTTCTGAGTGAAAATTGTTTCTACACCATTTTTTTCTGTCAGGTACAGAAAACTACTGAATCTGACCACGGTATCTGGAGACGGAAGTACCACATGCATACAGTACAGTACATTTGAGTAACAGTACAGTAAAAATATAAGTACAATACACTGTATAAAAAAAAGAAAAAACTTTTTGAAGTTAATACAAGATGTATTATTGTACTGGTGGCACATTTAACAAGAAAATACTATTTCATACGATTAATCGCATCCAAAATAAAAGTTGTTGTTTACATAATATGTGTGTATATTTATTATGTCTACACACATGCATGTTTATTTAAGACAAATTTTGTTTATATATTAAATATAAATTATACGAATATATACACACACACACACACGTAAATATTTTCTAAATATATACTGTATCTGTATAAATATACACAGTACACACATTATATAAACAAAAACTTACTTTGGATCACGATTAATCGTTTGACGGCACTACAATTTTTACTATCATTTATTCAACGTGTTGCCATTTATTTAATCATTTGTTAAATTTACTAGCATTTTCTGAGAGCAAATTGTTTGAATGGCATTTTTTTTCAAGGCAAGGTCAAAGCAAAGCGAAGCGACGGAGGATCTTCCTCATCAGCGTTTACTACAGTATCAGAGCCTTCAGACGGAGCCGTTTACTGTAATTGTGCTTTAAAAGCTCATTCATGCCATCACTGATATTAAGGAACGCTGTAATGGCCTGCCAGAGTGTTCAATTACTGCTGGCAAACTCATCTTTAATTCATGCGCCTGTTTTTTATAGATCTCGACGATGAGGGCGATTTGTTTTGCTAAAGCGGATCTGCGACGCACGGCTCAGGTGCGGCTTATTTGGTTATTTGTCATTTAGCAGATCATTTCTCATCCAGACTCCTCGGGCCTGAGATCAGTCCGAGATGCTCAGACGCTCGTCTCTCTGGCGTCTGCAGAACCAAGACCAAAATATAGGTGTTAAGAAGAGTGAGGAAAACAGCAAACACTTCACACGTCTGCAGGAGCTCCGAGAGGAAAGCATGAAAGCATGAGCATAAACACACGGCGCAGGAGCGAGACCGGGCCTTAAACGCCACTCACGCAACACACATCGTGTATGTATGCAAACCGTATAATATCCACGGTACACATTGTATTTTTAGAAAGTCTTGAAACATTTTTCCTCTCCTCAAATGTGTCGGATTCATAAGTTTGAATATACATTGAACCAAAACCAATCATAACACCCTGATTGATAATTCAGTGTACTTTATTTTTGAGCTGCTTCAGTCCCGCAAGAGTTCATCTGGAGATATGACTGCAGTTATTCTGACCTTTACTTGATCAAAATCAGTCCAGATTTGACAACATATGAAGCTGGACGCTTCTACAATTACACTAAAAGAGCTTTTACTGGATAAAACAGTCTGAACTATTAACCAGAGACAGGTTTAACAGCAGAGTTTGAGGATTTAAAGGCTTTATGATATGATACAGCAGGATTTAAACATGTTTTCAGCTTCTAGTTTTAAGACTGAAATTCACAAATCCATGTCCAGCTCATGTTCCACTCCACAAATCAATAAAAAAAAAGAATAAATTCTGGATGAGCTGGATGTGATTGCGTGTATATGAAGGTCTAAAACGGGCAGCTCCATGCCGGTCAGTCGGGGTCAGAGGTCACCGAGCTCACTGACCCAAACCCGAGCATTTACAGAAACTAACAGGACTTCCTCTAAAGCAGCGCTTCTTTAATCAGAGGAAGACGGTGGCTTTGTGAGACACGATGAATAAATGCATGAGCAAAAACTAGACTCCGTGTCTGCTATTAGGCCGGAATGGATAATTAGACGGTCCTCCTAAACACGGCCGGCATCATGAAAAATACATCCCAAACACAGCTTAGCTTCAAAGACGGCAGAAGCCTGTCGCTCATTTACACGTCTGCAACAGCTGTAAGTGTTCCAGCATCTGACAGCACCCTCCACACGCAAACAAACGCTGATTTGAGACGAACGTCCCGGCAGCTGTTGGATTTACAGGCCCAGAGTTCTGCTTCTGACATTCAGAACAGCATTTCATCCCTCCGTGAGGAGAAACAGCTTGGTGCTGTTCAATATTCAATGGCAGACTGCCACGACAGACACTGGAAACCAAACTCGCTGCTTCTCAAACACTCATTTTCACGAAGCAGAATCAAACGAACGCTCGGAATGAGATGCTTAATTCAGTTGTGCTCTAGTCGTCTCATTTACGGGCCGTTTTAAACAGATTCCCCATATATATAACATCCGGAGGCGGCACAAAAGGTTTTAGTTTGATAAATGCACGCCTCCAGCCGAAGCCTCATTTGCACAGTAAGATCATTGAAGACGACAGCGGCGAGCCCAAATGAGTTCTGTTCGGACGGACTAATCCGCAGGATAAACAGCGGGAGAAATCCTGGTTCGGATCGCAGCTGAGAAGACTGATTAGCTGCGGAGAGCATCGAGCGCCCTAGAAATACAAAAGCGAGATGAAGAGGTTGAGGGAAACGGAGAATTAGAAGCTGCGCACGTTTCACGCCGCATTCGGAAGGTCAACCTGTTTCAGAGCATCTAAAGAAACACGCGTGACAAGGCTTGTTTGTCCTTGATGTGAGAAAGCTGTGCTTCCTTCGGAGGAACATTTGATTTGATTTTAGATGGAGGTTTGGAGAAAAGAAACACCTACGGAATGATTTCGGCAGCTGAATTTGGCACCTTTGGGATCTTGGAATAAAAACCCTCAGTTATCAGCCCGTTTAAAACTCTTACACCTGCAGCAATACGACAGGAGATCCATTTTTGGCTTCCTACAAATAAACCTGTCAGTGACTCGTTCTTAAAAGAACTGTGTTTTCTTAGTGTGAAGAACATTAAGGATAGTTCAGACAAACATGATAATATGCCAAAAATGATCATCTGAGATCAGGATGAGTTTGTTTCTTCATCAGGTTTGTAGAAATGTGTCTCAGCAATGGATGCTCTGCAGTGAATGGGTGCCGTCAGAATGAGAGTCTGATAAAAACATCACAATAATCCACAGCACTCCAGTCCATCAGTTAACATCTGGAGAAGACAAAAGCTGAAACACATCCAGCATCAAGACGCTTTTAATGTCTAAAATATGAGTCCATAATCCATAACTCTTCCTCCAGTGAAAAAGTGTTCTGGTCTGAATCAGGAGAGAAATCTGCAGATCAAAACAGCTCTAAACTGTAAAGCTTTTGTCTTCTCCAGATGTTAACTGATGGACTGGAGTGCTGTGGATTATTGTGATGTTTTTATCAGACTCTCATTCTGACGGCACCCATTCACTGCAGAGCATCCACTGATGCAGAGACACATTTCTACAAACCTGATGAAGAAACACACTCATCCTGATCTCAGATGAACTGAGGGTGAGTGAATTTTCAGATAATGTTCATTTTTGAGTGAACTATTCCTTTGATAATCCAAAGCACCTTTATTTTTAAGAGCGTGTTTCATTTAAAGTGCGGAGGAACACACACTCTTGGGAATGAAGTCACAGAGAGACAGTACAGCCGTGTTTGTTCTCCGTTCCTCTGAATAAATCAGCGGAGTCCGAGTCCACATGAAGCAGGAGTTTGAGAGCCGCTGCATTCATCAGCTCCTCACTGACTCCGTATGGAGCAGAAACACAGAGCCAATCACCGGCTGGGGACTTTGTTCAGCGTTTGCTGTTATTCTTCAGGACGAGCGCTTTGATGTGCGGAGCGATGGGACTCTGGAATACTGCCGCAGCGCTGCATAAATACGGCCGTTTACCAACAAAAGAGTCCAGCATGAAAGAGTCAGGACCGCAGCAGATGCTTCCACACGAGCCATGAACACCATTACAGCACAAACCCACTTCCAGAATAAGAGTTTCTGATCATTTACGCACCCCCGTGCAGTGCTGGGTGTAATTAGCTACTGCAATTTAATTACTCTTCCCTTAAAAGGGATTACTATTTTTTTTCTTCTGTAATTAAATTACAGTTACTTATGTAATGGAACTTAATACTGTAGAACATTTATATGCAATACAACAGTGGATTTAACATTAAATTTATTTTTTTAAGTCTAACCTTAAAATGCATGCTTTTTATGCACCCTTCTCACTTTAAATACTTTGTTGAGTCAGTAAGAATTGTGTTAACACTTTAGTGTCCAATACTCAATATTAACATGAATATTACTGGGATATTGGTTGCTTATTATTACTCAAAAAAACGCTAGCCGAGCATGTGGTTAAAAAGTGGATAAATATTTTTTTCAGAAAATGATTTTTCTCATTAGATAAGCCCCTTATTCCTCGGCTGGGATCAGGTAGAGCTCTTTGAAGCTGCACTGAAACTACATTTTGATGTTCAAACTGTTGGCCACCATTGAAGTCCACTATATGGAGAAAAATCCTCAAACTTCATTTCTTTGCGACTGAAGACAGACATGAACATCTGGGATGACACGGGGGTGAGTAAATGACCATGAAATTATTATTCTGGAAGTGGACTCGTGCTTTAATGTAATGCTATTGAAGCCCTGCAGGGTCAAAGGGCATATAATCAACATCTCTAATGACACTTTCCCAACAATCACTGAAGGACGAATATAAACGTAACCGCAAGCAGCAATTACTGAACAAACATGATGCATCGCATCTGACTGGCCACAACATTCAGAGAAAACTAGTTATTTGGTGTTTAATGTTATTTACACATTGCTCACGGAACGGTTTATCCCTGAAACGTTTTTTGTTGGACGTTCCTCTAACGTTGTTTAAATGTTCTCTGAATGTTCTGAAACAAGTAACATTGCCATAATGATCACAAAACAACGGAACGCTCCCTTTACGTTCACAGAACCAGAAAACGTTAAGAGGTTTAAAAAACTGGACGCTTTGAATAACATTCGTGCAACTTAATGTTAGGAAAGCATTCAAAGAACATATTGTTAGCTGGGAAGCTGCCAGAAAATCAGCTTCTGAACAATTAAAGTACGGAAAACAGCTGAGCTGAATAAACAAAAGTCATTTATGTGGTCAGTTAAAGCACAGCTCAAGAGAGAACCGGTCAATCTCTGTAAGACTGTGTCTGACCAACAGGTGGCGCTGGCATTCGAGCGGAGATTCAGTGCCAAAACACAGCCACAGAATTTAATTACCATCTTGACTAATTAACCACATCTGCAAATGAAGAAATCAAGAAAGCATCAGGACTGAAGATCATCTGAGCCAGACTCTGGAGGATGATGCAGAACTCTGAAGGGAAATGGATAAAATAAATACAAAAATAAAATGTCTTATTGCTAGTTTTTGTGCTCTTCAAGCCTCTTGAAACCTCTGAAAATTAGACGAAGCAGAAAGATGATTTAGGGGAGCGTGTTTTCAGATGTTTCTGTAACACTTGATTGCACACAAACATAAATATCTGGAAACATCTGTTACCTTCAGAACACGGCGACTCTGAAGTCTTGATTCGACAGCACAAAGAGACCATCAGCTGCATTACAGTCGAGAAAAATCAAATACCATCAGCAAATACTGGTTATAAAGCCAAAGAGTGGGAGGAACTGAACCTGAAGGATGAATGAAACTAATGCAGCGGCGTTTCTAGACCAAAATGCTCAAAATCAAACGAAGACTAGTGATCTCTGACGTGTGTTTGAGACGCTCGGCGCTTCTCCTGATCGACTGTTGTGTTGCAGTGATTTTAGGGGGTCACGACGCTCCTGCAAACAGACTGCGGATCCCAGAGCGCTTATTATTCCCAGCCGTTCCTCTCAGAGAAACTCTAATCCGGCCCAAATCCCGATCTCTCTGATGACACGGAGTGAAACGATCCTGGAGATCTCGACTCTCGCGTCACGTTGACATTCTGAGCCGCACCTTCAGCCTCATTTAAACCCAGCAGGTAGACGCGGCTGATCAAATATTGAAGACCCGCTATAAAAAACCTCTGCGCTATTCTGAAGCCACTTGTATTGAAGCGTTTGAGGCTGATAATGCAGAGCAGAGACCGACAGCTGTCGCTCAGAAGAAAGAACAGCGAGCTGATGTATGAGAGGCTTTACTGATCGTCTCACAACAGACTGATTCAAAACAAAACATCACAAATAAATCACAGCACATTATTAACACAGAAAGATCCTCAGAACTGGAAGTTCTCGTCAGTCATGTCGATGGCCCAGGCGAACTTGTCCCTCTGGGTTTTGTTGTAGATCTTTTCAATGGGCACCTGATGTTTCTTACACCTAACGAACAACATCACACCATTAGAGACACTCGCACAGCCAATCAATCACCATCAGCAGCTGCACTCTCTCTTATGACAGCAAACAATGCTTTTTCCACCCGGTGGTGCTGGATTTACTCTTAGTTTTGTGAACGTATTTTGACATTCAGAGTCATTTAATTCAGTGTTTTGTCATTAGAGGAAAAAACATTTCTATTGACTGACCAGATTTGATCTGAAATGCAGAATAAACACTTACAGCTCCTTTTATTTGGAGAAAAATGGGGTCACGATGAGCACCAGCACTCATGATGGTGGAAAAGGAGTGAGTGTGTGTGTGTGTGTGTGTATGTTTGTATATGTGTGTGTGTGTGTACTTGTACAGCTATCTTTGTGAGGGTCGGTTTGAGTTTTAGACCATCGGAGTGAGGACAATCTTGTAAAGTGAGGATATTTTGGCCGGTCCTCACTCTCTGGGACCCCTTTAAAGGCCTGTTTGAGGGTCAAGACTTGGTTTTAGGGGTCAGGTTATAATTGGGTAAAGGGTAGGTTTAGGGTCAGGGTTTGGGTGAGACACTTAGTTCTGAAGGTTAGGGTCAGGAGCTGGAGATCGCATTGTGTCAATGTGTGTCCTCACAAAGATAGCTGTACAGAGTTGTGTGTGTGTGTGCGTGTCTCTTTCTCTCTGTGTGTGTGAGTGAGAGTGTGTGTGTGTGTGTGTGTGTGTGTGTGTACCAGGCCACACTGATGCGCGGGTCCAGGTAGTTGAGTTTGGACGTGCCCAGAGCGATGACCTTGTTCTCCTCGCGATCAGTTTCCTGCAGCTGCAGCTTCTTCAGCTGCTCACTCAGTCTCTGAACAGCCTTCTCCTTCTTCTCCAGCAGCCTGACACAGAGAGAGAGAGAGAGAGAGAGAGAGAGAGAGAGAGAGAGAGAGAGAGAGAGAGAGAGAGAGAGAGAGAGAGAGAGAGAGAGAGAGAGAGAGAGAGAGAGAGAGAGAGAGAGAGAGAGAGAGAGAGAGAGAGAGAGAGAGAGAGAGACACACACACACACACACACACACAGAGAGAGAGAGAGAGACACACACACAGAGAGTTAATTGTTAAAATTGACATTATTTTTGTATTTATTTACTATTACGTTTTTTATCAACATTCTGAATTAGCTTTGATTTTGATACTTTCAGTTTACATTTTAATTTCTGATAAATACATTATTAATTCTGTTATATGCCTTTATCATTTTTATACGCGTGACCCTCACAAATTTTTAAATATTACAGTATTTATAGCATTATAGACCTAACACTAGGTCTTTACCTTCCAGTTAGTAATTTAGTACTTAAACTAAATGAAAATTAAAGATGTTGCCCTGGCAACTAACTGAAATCTTCCATCTAATATTTTAGTGAACAGTAATAACCCTGAAAAGGACAACATTTTACATGAACTTAATAAAAACTGCCATGTTTAATGAACGGCACAGTAATGTGCTTGAATTTTCATCCCTGTTCTGTTCTGAATAGCATTTAATTTAAAAGATTATGAGAGGAAATACATGTTTATAATGTTCCATTTACATTACTTCTGACGGTCATAATAAAACGTGACTTAAACACTGATGCAATTTAATGCAACAGACCCGGTGCGACTCGTTTTCGGTGAACAAACAGTAAAAGTAATGATTTTAAGTGAATGTCTTCAGGCACAAACAGATAAACAGCAGCAGTGTGTTTCTTTCTTTTGGCTGTTGATCCGTCTGAATATTTCATGTTTTTACAAACGCTGCTGGCACAAGATAACCTTGAGTCAGGACCATTTAAAACACTCCTTACTTCTTGGATTTGTCAGATGGAGCGTCTTTATGTGCTTTCCTCGCTTCCTTCAGCTCTTTTTTGGCCTCTTCAATTTGTTCCTTTTTCTTTTGGATCTGTAACAAGAAGCAGAGAGACAAAAGCGTGACCTCTGACCGCCGGCGGCTGTGTGTGTGTGTGTGTGTGTGTGTCCAGCGCGCAGTGCATTAAGCGGCGTGTGACCCGTGACCCGCTGATGCTGCTCTCAGCACTGAGTCTAAACGACTGTTTCCATCATCGCTGTGATTATTTCTGACCGCCTCGTCCTTTACGGCTCAAACGCTTCTCTTCCCTGCAGGTACAAACCCACCCGGAATCCAATAAAGTTTGACCTCAGAAGCTGGTCAGGAGCACGAGATGCGAGACGCTCTTCACACAGCACTGTATACAGCACAGAACCAGCCGAAGCACAACCCATCAATCAAACTAATTACACTTCAGCTGCAAAGCAGCTCTCCTGGGGGTTAAAATAATTAATATTCAATATTATTAAACACACGGAGACTATCAGACGGGAACTGAATAATGACTAACTCAGTTTCAGCTGTGAATCAGCTCTACAGAAGACATTCGCTTCATAACTGAATTTAATTCATTAAAATAAACTGAGGAGAGTAATGCAGTTATTACAGCATCACTGATATACTATTAGTTTGTTAATATTTTGAAATAGACTTTATATATTTTCTGTTTTCACTTTAATTTGAGTTAAAGTTTTAGTAATTCAGTTGTGTTTTTCACTAATGTTTTTATTAGTTTGTTTATTTACTTTCAGTGACTTTAGAACTTCAAACTAAACAAAACATTGCCTTGGCAACTAGCTTAATTTCAGTTTATTTACATACACACACAAAAATAAATAAAATGCTGTCAAAGGATTAATCGCATAAAAAAGTTTGTTTACATGATATGCATATATAAATACACATACGGTTTATTGAAAATATTTACATTTATTCTTATATATTATATATATATATATATATATATATATATATATATATATTATATATATATATATATATATATAAACATTTTCCTTAAATATATACACATGCATGTGTTTGTATTTATTTATACATAATATACACACATTATGTAAACAAATTTTTATGGATGCGATTAATCGTTTGACAGCATTAATACATAAATAAATGTATGTATATATATATATATATATATATATATATATATATATATATATATATATATTATTTTTTTTAGTTACAGTAATAACCCACAAGACTTCTGTCGAGCTGAAACTGAATGTTTCATAATTGATGACTTTTACAACATTAACACTTATTGAACTGAATTAATTTTATTAAACTAAACTAAGCAGAATACAGCATTATTTTAGTATCATTGATTAACTCATTGATTGACATTTTTTGAAATCGTGTTTAACTTTCAGTAACTAACAATTTTGTAACTTATTTCAGTTAAGAGTTATTTCAAGTAATGCAATGTTCTGATTAATGTTCTAAAAGTGTTTTATGGTTAGGGTTAGTCACTATTGTCCTGTAGAACTGAAGCTGAGCTAGATTCATAACTGATGAATTTCTCCACATTAACTCTGTTATTCTCCTGTTTATTGCTGCTTTGAATCGATCAGTGCTGTATAAAGCTGAGCTCAGCTCGGGTGTTGTTCTGTCAGGATCATGATGATGATGATGGTTGTGTGTGTGTGTGTGTGTGTGTGTGCGTCACCTTCTCCTGCAGCAGCTGCATTGATTTCTCGAAGGTTTTGGGTGCTGCCCTCTGGTGGTTACAGAGGATGGCCACGGCTCTGTTCGCTCGGTTATACGACAGGATCTTCTCCTCCACCGTCATGTCCTCTGAAACACCACACACACGCGTTATTAACCGCTTCATGAACATTTATAAGATGTTGGTTATTCATTTCTGATGTAATCAAGCTCAAGCGCTCCAGGTCGGGTCAGAGGTCGCGGGTCAGACGCACCTGTGGTGAGTTTGTTGAGCTGATCCTGCAGCGTGGTCGAGGCGTTGAAGGTTCGAAACACTTTGGCCGTCAGTCCAGGCATGGACTCGTTCAGGGTTTTGTTGAGTTTGACCGTCTGAACACAACAGAAAAAAATAGCATAAAAAATATTTTGTTACTTGAAATGTATAGTAGTAGTAGTATATATTTATTTAATGCCATGTCAGCATCTTAGGCTATTTTCATGGCAAAAACAATTAAAAAAAATACAAGTAAATCAAATACAATAAAAACCAGCAAACAAGATTTTTTACATTAACATGATAAAAATCATAAAAATTACAAAAAAAAAACAAATTCAGAAAATACTTTTTCTGGCAAAATTTTCCTAAACTCTAAGTGAGTTCACTTCCTAGAAGAGTTTTCTACATACATTAAAAGCTGGACAGTCCAATAAAATATGTTTGACAGAAAAGGAAACCATGCATTGAGTACTTGAAATATTTAAAATTGTATTCTATTGAAGTTAGTTTCCAATGCAACATCTCATTTATTAAGTTTAACTTGATGTAATAAAACAATGCACTCACATTAAAAAAAATAAATAAATAAAAATTACACACATACACATATATATATATATATATATATATAATTTTTTTTATTTTAATGAGTGCATTAAAAAAAACAAAAAAAAAAAACAACACTAAAATGAAAACCGAAAGAATATTAAAAAACGATTTAATATTAATAAAATAACTGGTGATTGTTGAATCATGAGTGATATACAAACACACTTACTGTAATTCGGTCAAATAAATCATCTTCTGGATCCTTATGCTTTATGAACAGCTTCAGATTCTTGAAAACCTGCGAGTGACACACAATCAAACACAGCCGATACGATCACGTCACACTGACTGCGGTCCATACGATGCATCCATTCATAATCACGTGAAGCAGACCAGTGCATTCTACTCTGTATGACATCATCATGAGAGGGCTACATAATAACACTGAGAATTCACTAAAGGCAGTGAGTGTTTAAAGAGTTAAGTTTTCATTTCTCATTTTCATATAGTTTAATAATGCACTGAAATAAATAGATTTTAATTTTAAAGTCATCTTTATTTATATAGCGCTTCATACAACATTGATTGTGTCAAAGCAGCTTTACAGTGTCGACAGGAACAGCTTTTATAGACACATACATAAACAGCAATAAATAAGAGACTGACACACAAAATAATTACTGAACCTGCTAGTGATATGGCAAAAAAAATTAAATCTCGATTTTTTTCAGAACATTTGACCATTAAAACTGACAATGTTATAGATTTACTTTCAGATTTGCATGATAATGTTTACATCTCCACACAAAATATATACTTCATTTGTTATTCGGTTTATTCCCTGGATAATTTATTTGATTTAGTTCGGTTGCTGTTAATATTGTAATAGAGTACTTTTCAGTCTGTCACCGTGATGCAAACATGAAATATAATATCAGACACACAGTTACAGGGTTTTTTCAGCTTGCGCTGCTTCTCCATTGTTTTTGTCTGTAAACATGGACGTGTTTGTTGCTCTCGCGTCTGTTGCATGAAACAGCACTCAAGTTAGTTCACTCGTCTTCCTCTTCCACTGCCTGCGCCGCATCTCTTAAAGCGTATTCTGTGTGAATGACCCAGCGATATACATTTACAGTCCTTCACAGAGCGCTTAATCATCGTTCTTTCCTCTTTACTGTTATCATTGGCATATTGTCAAAGCGTCTAATTGTAACGTTTGCCAATATTTCTATTCAAAATGGCAATTCCTCGATTTATAAAAAAACTCGTGGCAAAACATTAAATTTGACTTAATCGATAAGATGGGAAAGCCCTAGGCCTGACCTGCTTCTCCACAGGCACTTTGTTGTAGTAGCGGATGGAGTCTTTCCCGAGGAAGTCGAACTCCACCACGTGCTCCTGTCCGTCCAGACGCCGGTGGAGCGTGATGTGCTCGACTCGCAGAGAGCAGCAGCCCACCGTATCAGCCGACTCATCGTCCTTCTCATTCCCCGCTCGCAGCGCCAGCTGAACACACACACACACACACACACACACACAAACAAACAAACACACAAACACACACACACACACCAGACACACACACCACACACACACAGTACACGAGGGATGTCAAGCCATTAAACATTTTTATCTAATTCATTACATGACGGCAAATCAATTAATTCTAATTAATTGCAAATTAAAATCGCACATCAATTTTAGCAGAGGAATCTAAATTATCCAAAGATCATTTAAAGTCATTATTGTGTTAAATGAGAAATGCAATGAATTGAGATTACAAACAAGTGGTTAAACAAGCAATTTTTTAAAATTGAGATTTATACTGAATAAATAATCTCTCCATTAATGTATGGTTTGTTAGGATCAGACAATATTTGTAAATCTGGAATCTGAGGGAGCAAAAAAATCTAAATATTGAGAAAATCAGCTTTAAAGTTGTTCAAATGAAGATCTTAGCAACGCATATTACTAATCAAAAATGAAGTTTTGATACATTTACGGTAAGAAATGTACAAAATATCTTCATGGAACATGATCTAACCAATTCCATTCATTCAAATGATTGACTGTCTTTAAGGAGGAGTCACTGATTCGTTCAAACAGCTGATTCGCTCAGTAATGAATCAGCACTGAGAGCTGATCAGAGGCGCACAACAGCTCTGCTGTGGTTTTGATTGGAACTATTTTCAGAAGCAAAACTGAGCCAAAACAGACAATATTAAGTCTAAAATGTAACAATATGAACTTCTTGTATTAAACCGATCTCACACTCGCAGTGGAGCAGATATTGGGGAAAAACAGCACTCTTGCTAAACTAAATATAAGAGGGTGATTTTTTGCGCTCATATCTTGAATTTTAGGCTCATTTAACTGCGTTTCATCACACGGTCAGTCGTCCTGCATCACGATCATCAGCTTCAGCGTGAGATGACGGACAGGTCTGGGTGTTAATCATTTGAATGCATTATTTCTCTGTAATTAAACGGTCAGCCGTGTATATCTGCAGTGTGTGACCTTGTCGATGAAGTAGATGGCGACTCCTCTCTGTCGGTTCTTCATCTCTCTGGACTTCCAGTCGCGTCTGTACTGTTTCCTGATGGAGTTCACCTTCGTCTTCAGCTGCCGCGCCGTCTCGTACTTCTGCCAGTCCTTCTCGCCCTGAACACAGACCATCATCATCATCACCTTCCTCAGAGGTCGACTCATTTATCAGTCTTGCAGATTAATCGGCACTAATAGTTGACTGACAGAACTATCGGTTATCGGCTAAAATTTATATAGCGCTTTGTGTATTGCTGTGCACCCAAAGCGCTTTACAATCAGCTATAGTGCATGTTTTCAGATCATTACTTATATAATTTGTTGATTAGATGCTGCGTTTAGGAGAGAAAGACAGCAGGTTTATATCAACACTGCAAAAAATGATTTTCTTACTTAGATATTTACACTAGAAAACAAGACAAAATACTAAGAATTCTTGAATCAAGATAAATGTACTTTACAAGTAAAATGACTTAAGATGTGTCTTATTTTCTGAGAAAATGATCAACATTATGTTGGTTTTTGCTTAAAAGGAGCAAAAACATCTGGCAATGGGGCAAGCAAAATAATCTTGTTTTCTGTTTGAAGTGATCCACCGCTCCTCGTCGAGCGCAGACGCACCTTGAGTTTGGAGCTGGGGTTCAGCATGATGTATTTGGGTCGTCCGTGAATGTTCTCCAGCCACGACGCCAGCCATGTGACCGTGTTATCGTGCTGCACGCGCTTCCAGCGGTGGCCTGCAGGGGGCTCCGGGATCTTCGAGTCTCTGCCGAGAGAAAACCAGACACCGCCGCAAATCAGCTTCATTTCTCTCTAAACTCAGTTCTGTTGTTGTTTTTTCTGGATTCTGTTATAATGCTTAAATCGTTAAAAAGGATGTCTAAATAACAGAATTCACTAAACTAATTTAATTAATTTAATTAAAATTTAAATAAATAATAGAGCCCTGAGAAATCTATGGAAACCTGTTTCCGCTGAATAAATTATTTTTTTTAAATGTTTAAGTTGTCAAATAAATTCATAACTTACCAATTTAAAATCTTTTAAAAATGTTAATCAACTTTTACAGTAAAACTCTGTTGTGCAGTGTTGGATTACAAATTTGTAAAAATGTTAAATCTAGGTTCCAGTGTAACAGTATACAAACTGAAGACGTTATATACATTGTGTTTAGCATTTATGGTGAAGATGATGACATCAGATGACCGATTGTGACATACAAAGTTTGTAGCAAGAAGTTCCTGTTCTCGTATTGTAAGTCAAATGAGCCAGATGACGGAGATCTCACCTTTTGTTTGTAATGGCTCTTATGCCCCTGCCCCAGTCTTTGGATCAGGAGTGGTTAAATGGGGCAGGTTGCTATACCTGAATACTTCATTCGCAGGCTTTGTTTAAGGTCGTCACCCAGGTGCTTTGTTTCCATTCCTAAGCACTGCCCCCTAAATGTATATAAACTACAATGTATCGCTGGTTTAGTCAGACTTGGACGACTACAGCGACACACAGCGAGTTCTCAATAAAGAGTAACTTCTGTATGAAAGATATCCCAACGTCTCCTGGTCTCTGCTTCGACGAGGAAAAAAGTTTCCAACAGCAGCATCTTTACTTGTTTTGCTGTAAAGGTTTCAACACAGATTAAAATAAAATCCCTTCTTTGTGTAATTCTTCTTAAACCATATTTTAATTACTCATATTACTGTAATTATTTTTATTTTTTTTGTGTGTGTGCGCGCTTTTGTGAAAAGTCAGGACATAGATGTGTATAATGACGAGGGTATGACAGGTATTACAAGGTGAAGGTGACATCTCAGGACACTGACCCATGTCCCCACTTTTCAAAACGCTTATAAATCACTCAGAATGAGTTTTTTGGGGGAAAGTTGAAATGCACAGAGTCTCCTGTAAGGGGTAGGTTTAGGTGTAGGGTTGGTGTAGAGCAATAGCACATACAGTAAGGACAGTATAAAAACCATTATGCCTATGGAGAGTCCTCACTTTACACAAAAACGAACATGTGTGTGTGTGTGTGTGAGAGATGTTGACGTGAGTGTGTGTGTGTGATGTGTGCGTGAGTGTGTGTATGTGTGTGCGTGAGTGTGTGTATGTGTGCGCGTGTCTCTCTCACTGGCTGCAGTTGATGGTCACGTCCTCCGGCTGGATGCGTTTCTTCAGCTTGCCCATCTTGGGATGTTCTCCTCGGCCGCGGAACAGCCCCGGCGGCTCCAGCTTGAAGTTCCCGATCTTCTCGCGGTGTCTGTCCAGCAGACAGTAGCCGTACTCCTCCATCAGCCGGCTGGCCTCCTCCTTCAGGACCTGATTGAGACACGTCTGGAGTCAGACTGACGTCCAGCAGATCAACAGAAGCCCAGAGGACCAGACGCACCTGCTTCTCCTCCTTCGTCATGTTCTTACGCTCCTCCGACTTCTCCACGAAATACTTGTGGATCTGACTGAAGTCACACTTGGAGAGCGTCTTGATCAGCTTCTGCTCTTCTCCAGTCATTTCCTAAAACACAACTCAACTCAACTCTGTTCATTCATCACCATGATACACGGCTGATCACAGTCTGCTTTACACTCCAGGGTTATAAAAATAAATAAATGAAAACATTGTCATTACTTTAAATAAAATAAACATTTAGCTCAACTTGAAGCACTAAAATTAAATTGAAAAAAAAAAATTAAAATTAATTTCTCATTTATTAAGCAGACACTTATCCAAAGCAACTTACAAATGAGGATGATTTTATTTAAGATTTATAAGAAAACCTTTATAGACATATTTGAAAGAAAAATTTACAAATAAAATTGAACTTATATTAACAAATGCTTTAATAATCCTATAATAGCAGATGCTGGTTCTGACCTCCTTCCAGTCGCTGAAGAAGTTGTTCTGAAACACTTCTTTACTGGTGTATTCATGATCCAGCATCTTAGCGTAGAAAGTGGCGATTTCCTCCGTAGCGGGACTGAGTTTCACCGGCTGACCTGCGCACACACACACACACACACACACACACACACACACACGAAATCACTGAAGAGCTGCTTTACAGCTGAAATTAAATTAGTTTGATAACTGATGAATTTAACAGCAGTAAGACGGTTATCTCTGAATCGGTCGGTGGCGTGTGGATCTGTGTGAGTGACCCTGGCTGCTGACGGACTCCGTGAAGGAAAGACATCATGTGTTTACCGTCATAATAAAAGCAGACGTTATCCGGCAGCGGCTCGTACTCGGGAGGAAAATACGGTCCTTTGTGCTCCAAACTGCTCCATTTCTGAGTGTCTGACGACTTTCCTTCCTCCCACCTGAACATCTCACACACACACACACACACACACACACACACACACACACACACACCCCAACATCACACACACACACCCCAACATCACACACACACACACACAATAATACAGCAGAGCAAGAAATATGAAACACAGTCGATATAAAGCACAGTAGACATATCTGCAGATTCAACCTTTTCAAACAATAAATCTGTAAATATACACAAATCATACATTAATAACTTAATCATTATCAAGATTTCAGGTTAATATCTAATAAACGGTCTCTTCCAAATAATATGATCTCATTAAAGCTGCAACACACAATTCTACAATAATTCTGTTTAAAGTGAAGTTCAGCATGTCAATAAAAAAACCCTTATTTTATAGTTGTGTTATATAGCGAGTATCTTATAATATTAGTACTGAACATGAACATGAATATGAATCTGACAGCAGCGGATCGGTCTGAACTCGTGTAAAATGATGTAAACTCGCGAGCTGACCTGAAGACTGACAGAGTTTTGGCGGCAGCGGCTCCCGCATAATAATATCTGACAGAAGAAACTTTATTACGTTCCGCTGAAATATAAATGAATCGCGAAATTAAACGCAAACACGTTTTCATTCCCTGCAGACGCTGCGGACAGCCGACGTGCTCGACTGCGCATGCGCACTCACCACACCGACGCGCTTCCGGTCACGTGCGTGTGTGTGTCCGACCAATCACAGCCGACTACAGCTCTAATGATTATTATTATTTATTTTTTTTTTTTAAATATAAAAAGCCACATCGGAATTTACAAACGGACTCTTTTTAGAACACAAACACGAATTCACACTGAACCGAACTTTAAACTGAAAGAAATGATAGCAAAAGAGTTACATTAGCCCAACACAAGTTTAATGGAAGGTCGTTTCCACCAAAGATTTTTTTTTTTTAAATGACTTTTTATCTCCCAATTCACAATAACCTTTTCCCATGCAGTTCATAGCTTTTTTAATTTTTATTCTGTGGCAAAAACAAGTTTCCATAAGTCTGTGATTTCATTAGTTCTGACTAATGAAGCCTATTTATTCAGTTTATTTTTCAGATGAAGTTGTCACACACTGACTGTATGAATTAAACTCAGGAAAAACGATCAAATGGATCATTAAAGACTACCTGAAGGAAACCAGCGCACACGTACCACTTCCACTTATCGGCCTCCTCGTCCTTCTTCTTCTCCTTCTTCTCCTGGTCTCCGTCTTTCTTGATCTTTTTGTTCTTCTCATGTTCAGACTGCTCTTTTTCCTCTTCTTCCCAGACGGATGACTCTTATCTCCGTGTTTCTCCGAGCTCTTCTCATCTCTGGCTCTCTTCTTCTTGATCTTGACCGCTGCCTCAGACTCACACTGGTGACCCTCCTTAAAAGTAATATTACTGTTCTTATTACTTTCTGGCAACAGGAATTCACAGAAGTTGCACATCTTGCCCATGAAATGACTCTAAGATAACTAGGTGTTTCATGGATAGTAACTGTAATCTTATTAGTAATTAGTTGCAGTACTAGTGTGAGCAGATACTGCCCAGCCCTGCGGTCACTCAGAGCCGGTGCACCTGTGCTGACCACACACCTGCTTGGAGTCCCGCGCGTCTGCAGTCCGCTCGCTCCTCTCCTTATGATTGTGACGCTCCTTGCTGCTTTTTGATCGAGTCTGAGAATCAATCACAAGCCATTAAATAACCATCATTAAACCTGCAGACGTGGCCATCACGAGCAAACTCCTCAAATAAAGTCAGTCAGATCAAAACACCTTCTCTTGTTGTTGTTGTTGATTTCTGGAGAACCTGAATCCTGCTGTCCATCATTTCTGATTTAAAGAAACAGTACACTATTTTTGTTTAAACTTATTTCCAAAGTTAAACTCATCATGATACTAATATTTTTCATTGCTTGGCAGTCAAACCGAGATATCTTGCCTTTCGTCAGGATCTACTTTGACATCCTGCAAAATGAAGAAGCAAAATTAAACACTTTTAGATTGAACTCGAGGTATTTTTCATATATTTTAAGTGAAACATGAGCACTTACCTCAAGCGTGTCAGCATCTCCTGCTTCACATTTCACTGCGCTGCTAAAACTCATGAACATCAGACTAATGACAGAACTTCACAGCTAACGGAGTTACGAACTCGTGATATCTGGCCTTTAATAATGTTCTCAAAACTGTACAGCATCATAAAAATATTTATATATTGTTCATGCATTTTGTTTTCTTTTTTTGTGTGAAACGTTCTACATTCACGTAATGTTTTTTTAAGTGTTACAAGTTTCAGAAAACATTTAAAGGTAACCCATAATGTAATTTTTTTAAAATAAAAACTAGGGAAAAAAAACAAAAAAAAGTTTTCAAACATTTAACAAACTGGACATTCAGAGAACGTTTACAAGTAACGCTCCCATATTGTTCACAAATTAATAAAATGAATAATCTCGTAGCCAGAGGTGGGGGGGGGGAGGTTAAAATACACTTAACATACTGTACATTTTGAATGTTTACAAATAATGTTTTCAAAATGCTAAAGTATAATGTTCCCTTAACATTTGCCTAACCATGAAAAAAAAAAGTTTTGAAAAGATTAAAAAAATAAAAATTTTAAAGTTCAGAGAACATTTAAAAGTAAAGCTTCCATAATGCTTTAAAAAGATATTATATTTATTATAAAAAAAATTAAATAAAAACAGGGCATGCTGAACATTCAGAAGTAAAGTTTTGATAATTTATGGAGGTTATCTGAGGATGTTTTAAACTAAGAGACGCACCTGCAGACTCCAGATTGACTGTCTGACTGCTTCATCTGTTAATTACACAATCATTAGCCTCCTCACATCTCTCCTTCATTAGTGATCTTCTGTCGCGATCACTGTACCTTTGAGCAGGGTTTGTGTCTGCCGTTCAGCTCCGAGTCCTTCTCTCGGTCTCTAGACTTCTTCTTCTCTCTGACACAAAGATCTCAGTTCAGTCAACACGCCACATCTCTGCTCCACTCACGATTAAAGATCTTTCTGACCTTCTCTCCTGTTTCTCCTTTTCAAGTTTCATCCTGTAAGTTCGTATTTTCTGCACAAGTCACTGCAAGGACAGTAAATTAGTGTCTAATCAAGCATTTGCAGATGAAAACCAGCTACTGATTCGATTAATGAGTTTAGTCTAAACTCAAAGCGTTAAAGTGACTCCGATGTGAAATCTCTTCGTACCTGAGATGTTCTCACAGCGGCATCAGAATGCATGTCACCTGTCACACCTGAAAGGTTTTAAGTTGCTCTTGCAATCAACTGCGCAAAATCCGCCACAGCGCCACCTGCTGGAATACACCACCTCAACATGAAGCACTGGTGCAGGTAACACATGCTCTTCTGAGCGAATTTACACGACATTTAGAGTTGTTTGTGATTATTGGATGGAGTCATTTATACTGGATCCTAGAAATATTTCAAAGCAGAAACAATCTGCCTATGGATTTTATCAGGATCTTATTAAGATGCATGACTTCTCCACTCCTGTAAACACGTTTAAATAGGAAACTGGCTTTAAAAATCAAACATTTCTGAAAGCTCCAGTGAAGTGCAAACCAATAAACCACTGTTTTCTGTAAATATGAGATTCAGTCTTTAAAATAGCTACAATGTGATGATTTGGTGCCATTTGCATAAATAACCACTACTTTAACAGGATTTCTGCAGGTTTTACGAAGATACATATAAGATCTTTATAAGACCAAGGAGCTCTATGAGTTATATTAGTGAAAACCTCGAACCAATCTCCATTAGTTCCTACATCACCTTTAAACCATCTTCACAAAGAAATAGCTTAAGTCTTGAATAGTTCTGCTCACAGACACTAAACACAGAAGTGGATTCTACTGTACCTTCTGACCACGCGGCAAAATATCTGATGTTCTTCCTGTTTTTGTCTTGTTTTTCAATGCAAATGTCTAAAGACTCTTAAATAAAGACTCATCTACTGGAGAAACAACATGATATAGAATAAAAGGTCTTGTTTTATGAGAAATTGATTTGAATGAAACAAGTTTATGGTTGAGAAAGAACAAATATCAGCTAATGGGCTTAAATATATCACTTAATTCAAACAAGCTTCCATCACTGACAGATATTTGTTCTTGTTTTAAGCGTAAACTCACTGAATTTTGTCGCATTTCTCAGAAAAGATTTCATGTGTTATATTTGCGTCACAAGCATCTTGATTTAAGGATGTTTAGATATTTGTACTGGAAAACAAGACAAAAATAGACAAAACAGTACATGCAATATTAAATGCCACGACTTTAAGCTCTGATTTAAGAACATTTTAGGCCTCTAATGAGGAATTCAAACTTTTTCAGGCTGTTTAAGATTGTCATAAGAACTAGTTTGACCAACCAGCGGTTAACCAAAGGAGATCCAAATTAGACCAATCCACATTTTTCTGAAACTGGCTTCAGTCTTCTAGCTGAAATGACTAGTCTAAGCAGATCAGCCTTCACCAGCTGCTGAGGAAAGCACAAGAACCAAACAAGCGATGATTCACCAGTCTTTTATTACAGCAAAAATATCTGGATGTGCAAACCGTCACACCCTTTCGCAAGAAACGAATGGAATGATTGATCCGAAGCTTGTTCCATCCATCCGTCAACATCACAAATGTTCATGTGTCCAGTTTACGCAGCACGACGGCAGCAGGCGAAGAACAACTCATCATCCGTCAGCTGCCATAAATACTCAAATACATTTGGTATGAACTGTACAATAAAAGAAAACGTCTGCACTTTTTACATATAAAAGAAACAACGAAAAACAGTGTAAATCATGTTCTAAAATTAGAAGAGAAAAAAATCACTAAGACCTAGGGCTGGGAGAATACATCGATGCATCGCGATTCGTGGATCGATTCTGAGATTTTCTGAATGCATCACGACTTTTAACAGTAGATGGCGCTCTGATCTAGTTTTTAATCCGCACACTCACATGCTCACGAAGAAGAGCGCTTGTGCATTCGGTTGAGTCGTGTAAGTGGTTACTCAGCTTTTATGACGTGAGATTAATGTAAACACAGCCCACTATGAACACCCTTGTGATTCACTTCAACTTTTTCAAACTGTATGTTCAAGTGGTGTGTGTGTGTGTGTGTGTGTGTGTGTGTGTGTGTGTGTGTGTGGGGAAGCCCAGGTTAAAAAAAATTTACACTTCCATAATGTACTTAAAGTGCTCTATTTTCATGCACCAGTTTTGTACTTAATATACTAAAAATGATTCTTTAGTGCTTCTCAAGATAAACTTGAGATCAACTCAACTGTGCTGTTCTGGGACACCGTGAATATGAACTAAAATGTGCTTTTAACATACTATCTCTATATTAAATAAAATGTATTTAGTCACCACTTGTAGTACCCTTGAACCCATTTTTCATACACTCAAGTGCACTACAAGTGGTGACTAAATACATTTTTTAATATAGAGATAGTATGTTAAAAGCACATTTTAGTTCATATTCACGGTGTCCCAGAACAGCACAGTTGAGTTGATCTCAAGTTTATCTTGAGAAGCACTAAAGAATCATTTTTAGTATATTAAGTACAAAACTGGTGCATGAAAATAGAGCACTTTGTGGAAGTGTACTTTCTTTTTTAACCTGGAAGAAAGCAGAGTACGTCTGTTTCTAAAGCAAGCAGCGCCACCTGCTGTTCAAAAGTAAGCTCAGAATCGATCCACAAATCGCGATGCATGGATTTATTGTCCCAGCACTACTAAGATCTGAGATTCGAAGCAGTAATTACGAGCAGGCGATGGACTCCAGCTGCTGCTCGGCCTCGGCGGCCATGGCTGCGGCCTGGAGCTGCTCGGTTTCGCTCTGCAGCTGTTTGCGCTCGCTGTGCATGTTGTTCTCGTGTCTCTTCAGGTCGGAGGCTTTGGCGAAGGCCTTGGTGCAGGAGCCGCACACGAAGGGCTTCTCTCCTCGGTGGCGTCGCTCGTGGTCCTTCAGGTGCGACTTGTGTTTGAAGGCCTTATCGCACATCTGGCAGCTAAACGGCGCTCGTTGCTGTGCACACGCTCGTGTTTCTTCAAATCCGGCGCCGGATGAACGATTTCCCGCAGGCTTCGCAACGATACGGCTTGAAGCCCGTGTGGATCTTCAGGTGCTCCTTTAAATGCGCCTGAGTGGTGAAGGCTTTGGTGCAGATCTCGCAGACGAACGGCCGGTCGGCCGAGTGCAGCTTCTCGTGTTTCCTCAAGCGGTTTTCGTCGATGAAGTTCTTTCCGCAAACTTGGCATGCTAGCTGATCGCGATGGCCGTAGAGCAGATACTCGAACTTCATGTCGGCGGCGGCTGTCGTCCATCCTGGCGGCTGCTCGTCTTTAACATCGCCCATGCTTTCAGCGAACGAAAGCGTTTGAGTGTGAGCCGCCAGCTCTTTGGGTTCTCCATCCATTGCTTCCACCTCTTGATCGTAGCAGCTCACTTTGTGCACCTCCTCCTGCGCCAGCTCCTTCAGAATGGCCTCCTGCACTCGTAACGCATTATTCGGAGATTTATCCAAATCGTGATTGCCTTGAGGCTCCTCTACGATGTCGTCCGAAGGCGCGTCATCTTGGTCGCCGAGCACTTGGACGTCGCTGTCTTGACTCAGCGGCGGATCTTCCGCCGGAAGCCCCATTTTCACCATGTCATACGGGAACTTTGCGTTCCTGGGGTCGTTTTTCTCGTCGGGCGACATGTCGCGTTTTTGTGAGCAGAGTTTGTCTAAAAAGCGTATGCCGAGGATCTGTCCTGAGGACATCATTAGATTCACATCCTTCTTCTTCACCGAGATCCTGGCGGTGTACATGTAATTCAGCACCTCCTCGAAGATGTCCGAGCGGATGAAGTCGATCTCGATGACGGACGAACTGTCCACTTCGTGTTTCTTAAAGAGTTTCTTGAAGTAGTTGCTGCACGCCGCCAACACACAGCGATGCGCCCTGAATTTCACATCCTCTACTACCACAGCGATGTCGCAATGCTCACCCTCCAAACGCTGCTCGTTTAGTAGCTTCAGAAAGATGGTCTTGTGCTCATCGTCCACATACTTCACAGTTTCGGACATGCTGGAGCGGGATCCTACGGGAAGAGCATGAAATATTGGTCAACGAATAAAAATAGCAATGGAATCTGATGATAATACCACAAAACGTTTGGGATACACCATGGTATATTAATTAAACATAATCATAACCACTACTGTAGGCTGATGATACACGGTAGCGATGGACGCTTTCGAAGCACTGCTTCATAAAGCTTCGACACTTTAGTGAATCAATCGGTGTATCAAACTGCCAAAGTCACGTGATTTTAGTAAACGAGGCTTCATTACAGCATAACTATTTAGAAAAGTTTCAGATTTTCAATGGTTCGCCGCTGAGGGGGTGGGGGGGGGTCTCTGTGAACCCGTGAATCAAACGAGTTCATTGAGATCGATCAGTTTCAGATCAGTTTCATCAATTTGTAGACATTTTAACGAGACAATTGTGTAATTAAAAGGATGAGAAGTAGTTAATGGTCTCTTACTGGCCTCTATATACAAGCTCTCCATAAACCAAGCTGCTCAAAACGTTCCCCGTGTATCATCAGCCTTGTTTACACAACAGCGATGTAGGGCTGCGCGATCATGACAAAAATCATAATTGTCGATTATTCCCTTGAAATTGTAGTTACGATTATTTCAATTATCACAATTTACATTGAACGACGTTTATACCATTGTTTAAAGCAACCGTGTGCCATGTTTTTACATGAAAATAAACTAGCGGAAAAACTTTTATTGCTTTTTTATAGTATTAAGCCTCAAATGTCAACTATACATTGGATTGGTTTCTCCTTTAAATAAAAAAAGTAAAAAAAAAAAAAAATGTTATACTAAAACTAATATTAAAACAATGGGAAAAACCCTTAAGATAATCTGTAGAAAGAAAAATAACATCTTAAGCATGCAGAATAACATAAGTGGACATTGAACGATTACGTAATTGTGATCGCAATTAATTGTGCGGCCCTACAATGAGCTTTTGCGTTTTTTGACAAGTTTTGTGTACAGGCACCAACTTTGTTAAAACAATTTAGCGGACATTGTCTGCTAAAATAACTAAAAGCGCTGTATTAAGCTGCCAAGCCAGTAGCTGGCGATAGAAAGACTCGAACAATAAAAGGCATCATTTTCAAAAACCTGCACCCGTTTTCAAAAGTTTTCAGCCCCCCAAAACATCACTGTTGTGTAAGTAAACGGCCAAAAACACAAAAACCTTTCTGTTCTTAGAAACTGTAGTGTAAATACAACCCCCTATCTACAAACAACTTGCCTAGCCAAAAATCATGGTACTTATTATTTATGATACATACTTGCTATACATTTAAGATTCTTTAGTAATTACAATGCTTTGTTTACATTAGTCAGACAAATGTATGCATAAACTGAATATCATGAAGTCTCTCTATGAATAATGTTTATGTGTGTCTGACAAAACAACTGAATGAAGTCTGTACACACATCATTATGATAATAAATAATCATTAGATCACATTTGTGACCCTGGAGCACAAAACCAGTCATAAGTAGCATCGATTTTTTCTTTTATGCCAAAAATCATTAGGATATTAAGTAAAGATCATGTTCCATGAAGATATTTTGTAAATTTCCTACCGTAAATATATCAAAACTTCATTTTTGATTAGTAATATGCATTGCTAAGAACTTCATTTGTTCAACTTTAAAGGTGATTTTGTCAATATTTTGATTTTTTTGCTCCCTCAGATTTTCAAATAGTTGCATCTCAGCCAAATGTTGTCCGATGCTAGCAAACCATACATCAATGGAAAGATTATTTATTCAGCTTTGATTTATAAATATTTATTCAGATGATGTACAAATATCAATTTAAAAAAATTGACCCTTATGACCAGGGCCACATTTGATTACACAATAAATGCATTAAAACACATATTTAGACGATACCTTGATGGACACATGATGTTTGTAGTTTGCTCTGAATGGACTGAAACGGGCCACAAACGCCGAAACTAACGTTACTTCACCTCCAAACAGACGAGCTGTGTTTTTAGCTCAATAAAAGACTGATTTGGTCTCTAAATATCTCGTTCTGTCCGCAAACTGAAGTTTGATTCGCCTATTTAGCCGTTTCTGCGCTAGTCTGCTTCGCTTCTCTGGAAGCTAATCTTAGCATTAGCACATAAATCATTGTCGATGGCTTTAATCGACACTAAACGACCGAAAACGCCGAGCTCTCCGCAGCGTTTCGCGCTAGACGAGCCCGTGGAACCGTGGAGCGCCGATCAGCACCGGAGAGCACCGGAACGCTCGGTAAACGGGACCGCGGCGCGCTGAGGCGGATTTAGTGGCGCGAGCTGCGCGGGCCATGAGGAACACTCCCGCGCCGGGCGCGCGCAGCCATCCCGCGCAAAACATTATGCAATAATTCAGCAGCCGCTTCGGTCCGCTCCAAAAATCTATTTCTTACCTTTATTGTGCTTTATTGTGATCCACTGGGAAAGTGTGTGTTAAATGTCACGAAAGCCAGTGCAGAATTTAATACTTTGTTGTTGTGTGCGAGGCCGAGGACGAGCACAGGCGGAAGGACGCGCTGCGCAGGGTTGCCAGGTTTTCACAATAAAACCCGCCCAGCTGCTACTCAAAACTAGCCCAAAAAAATCGCATTCCAGGGGGTAAAAATACACGTTCTTTTGGCGGGGTTCTCCTGGTGGAATTCAGCATTCCAGCCCACATGAAAAAAAATACTAATTTAGTGTTTTTGAGCCATTCTATAGTAAAGTGTATTATACTGTATATATATTATAGTATTTACAACACTTTGTTAATGAATGCTACAGCATACTGTATAGTGAACTAATAAACTGTAATAAATACTGTAGTATACTTTAGTTTTTACTACGGTAAACTGTAGTGTATTGTAGTAT
The DNA here is from genome assembly GCA_029620275.1 of Acrossocheilus wenchowensis. Taxonomy (NCBI): domain Eukaryota; kingdom Metazoa; phylum Chordata; class Actinopteri; order Cypriniformes; family Cyprinidae; genus Acrossocheilus; species Acrossocheilus wenchowensis. The sequence continues at coordinate 154,181 of JAJUBA010000256.1, forward strand.
AATATACCCTATAGTTGTAGAAAACAGTACAGTCTTGGGTAAAGTAATTTGTTTATATTACTATAGTTGTTATATTACCACAGCAACTATAGAATTACCACAATAAATTAATTCATGTACTTTACTATAGTATGGTTCAAAAACACTATAGTATTTACTATAAATTACTATTGTATTTTTTAGGGGCTAAACATCATAGATAGGCCTATATTCAGTGTTGGAGAGTAACTAGTACGGAATTACGTAATTTAATTACAAAATAAATGTACCTGTAATCAGTTACAGTTACTGAGAAAAAACTGTACTGAAATTACAGTTACTTATGAAAATGTTAACGATTACAAAGGGGGTTTGATTTCTTTCCCAAATTGCACTGGCTGCTCTAAAATATGAGACACCGATGTTTATTCAATAACTGTTTTATTTCCTATTTGGGTTTTTGCTTTATTTTTTTAAGAATTAAATTAAGAATCTTTTAAGAATGAAACTGTTTTGTCCAAGGCATTGTTAGATGCCCGATCATAGCTATGCAAAGATTTGATTTCAAAAACAGTATCTTAGCCATTAACCTATTGTTTGTTATTATTTTAAACCTGTATTTAACCTCAGAATGATCTCAAAGTAAAAGAGGTGCTAAAGTCTGATTTTGTGGTTGGCTGTGCTTTAAAATGAAATGATTATAATCTTAATTCAAGTGGTGAAGGATTCTGAAAGTCTGACAGTAATCAGTGTGCAGGCTACTGTAAGGTTAACTCTGCCTTAGATGTTTTAAAATACATTTTTAATAATTTTTGAAAGGGTCTGTGAACCCTCGAGCAGAGATGTTTATGGAGATGAGAGGATCACGTGTGCTGTAATAACCAATCACATTACAGCATTGATGTCATTGAATTTCAGTCAGGGTTGTGCGACACTCAATCGCCATTTACGGATACCATAGGAATGAATGAGAAGTGCCGTAAACTCAATCCCACCTGTCGCAAAAAGTCAGTGACTTTTCTTATAAAACAACATTTTGTGTGTGTGTGTGGTAAACTCTAAAAATCATTCAATCCATGAGAATTGTTTAGTGTAAAACATGTAGAAGATTAGCAGACAGCTGTGGATTCATTAAATGATGAGCTGTTTATTCAGCGTAGCCTCTCTTCCATTGACATCCATTCAATAAAACAGCCTCTGGTCTCCTTCCGTTAGCATTAGCCGTTACGCTTTTTTGGCTAATGGTTGCAGGCTTGTTCTTCTAGTGGCTTTGACTGTGTGCGTCTACAACAGCAAGTTATAGGCGTGTATCTTTAAATATTCATTGATTATCATGGTGAATGACGTCAAGTTGACCGTTCCAAAATGGCGGACGCGTCATCCTATCTGAAGCGGTCGAATATGGCATCTATGCATATCTATGCTGAATACCACGTTGTTGGGGTTGCTTTAGCCCGCGGGCGTGAAAAACAACCCGCGGCAACAGTGCTAAAGCATCCCGGTTCCGCGGGAAAACCGAGGACTTGGCAACACTGCTGCGGAGGGCGAGTGACCGAAGCGCGTACGTAGACACGGGCACGGCTACGCAAACAGCGTACACGGCGAGATGCGCAGGCACGCTTTACGCAAACGACGGAGCGCGAGCCGCACTGTGACGCGCGGGTGGAGCGAGCGCACGCGCATTTACAACCGAAGGCGAGGATTTAGAATAGATTAATGCAGTCCTTATAGGATCTGAACTGTTCACCTATTGGCCTACTGAACCAAAAACTCTTAGTTTTTAATGTAGAACAAATGATTCTTAGTTTTGGTTTGCAACGCAAAACAGCCAGGTGATTAAAATAAATATAAGAAATTGTATTGGCTATTTACCCTTAAAGGGACAGTACACCCAAAAATACATTCTGTCATAATTTACTTGCACTCGTTTCATTACAAACATGTTTGTCTTTCTTTCTTCATTAGAACACAAAAGAAGATATTATGAAGAATGTAATGTAACCAAACAGATTTGGGTCCCATTGACTTTAGTCCGTACTATGGAAGTGAAAGGGACTCGAAACGGTTTGTTTTGTCAAACATTTTTCAAAATATCTTTACATAAGAAATAAAGTCATACAGGTGTGACATGATGGTGTGTAAATCATTACAGATTTTTAATTTCTGGGTGGACTATCCCTTTGGTGGTATCGTGGTACAGTGATGGTGGAGGATAATAAAATAGTGTTTTTTTGTTTTTTTACCATGGTACTTGGCGATTGCCATATTCCTGCATCATATTCATGATACTCCTATCAGATTACACTTGTATTACGGGCGCATGTCCAAAAACATGATATTACCATGGCACCATTTCCCAAAAACAATGGCAATAACATAGTACATTCACAATCAGTATTTTATGTGGTACTAATTTGAATTATTCCAAAAGAAGCCCTGTTCTGTGTAAATCTTTAAATATCAAATCATCTGCACTGGCCAAAACTGAAATGTTTCAGTGAAATACACATCTTGTATTACACAAAAATGGATTTGTTCTTTGAATTAGTTTATTGAAATTGTCCGTAAGAAAAACTATAATGAATGCTTTTTCTCTTCATTCATGTCTCAATGCAAAGGGATGAATGGAAACTGCAAAATGATCAGAAATGGAATTGAGATTTTATTGGAGTTGCTTGAGTGGGAAACAGTCAGCAGGGCGGCGATGCTGCACATGACACTGCATTGGAAAACAAACAAGGACATAAACACTCATGGGGTTCGTCTGTACAGTTTAAGGCTCAGATGTGGCACTCTGGGCAGGGAGATCTCTGGGATTGATATTTCAGGGCAGCGATCGTCATTACAACAGCTCTATGAGAGTTTCATTCCTCTAAGCTCAACGTTCACAAGTGACAGTTCTCAAAAAGAAACAAAAACAGGTGTATGATTCAAGTAAAAACAACATAACACGTCTCTAACATACATGTGTGGCATTTTCACATTCTCATAATGAACATGTGTAATATTCAACGTGAGCCGACGGAGTGTGAATGGCACACCTTTGCGCGGTTAAATATTGTGCAAAGTTTGTCCTTTTTTAAAGTGAGCAGTAATCAGTAGAATAAATAAATGTAGATATCTGTAACTGTTATATTTCTTCTCACACATATTCTTCAGTCCGTTTATGACGAGCTCGTGGTTTGACTATACACTGCGCTCATATAGTATTTACTAAAATGTCTATATACTGTAGTCTCCTCACAAAAAGCAGAATTGTTCCCTTGTCATGCAGTAACAGTGATCCAGTGCGGCGCCTGTAAGCATGTGTGTGTGTGCGTTACTCCAGACGTGTTCAGATGGCGTTTGCTGCGATTCATTCGTTTATGCTGCTTTTCCCGTGTTGATTTCTTTCAAGCATCCTTCATTTTCCACAGCGTGAACACATGAGTTCCTCCAGAAAGCATGAAGATGATGTTAATCCTGAAAATGAATAAAACAGAACATTCAGTCAATAACAGGATCACGCAGCGAAGGAACAGAAAGAACCTTCAGAGGAGCAAAGCTTGACGCGAGTCTGTCAGTGATGATGTCAAACACGTCATGCATTTCAAATAACAAAAAACACAGGCCTCAGTAACATGCCTCCATTTCAACATTATCTCTCTGAAACTGAAGATCTACATTTTCCTCAGGAAAATGTCAGTGGTGTTTCCCGTGCAACAGGGCATTGCTATGTGGTTGCTATGGTGTTCAGGGTGGTTGCTAGGGTGAACTGGGCAGTTGCCATGTGGTTTACAGGGTTGTCATGGTGTTCTGGATGGTTACTATATGGTTACTTGGTTGTTATGGTGTTCTGGGTTGTTGCTAGAGTGTTTTGTTATGGTTGCTATGCGGTTGCTAGGGTTGCATTGGTGTTCTGGGCAGTTGCTATGGTAATCTGGCTTGTTGCTAGGGTGTTTTGGGTAGTTACTATGTGGTTGCTAGGATTGTTATAGTATTCTGGGTAGTTGGTAGGGTGTTCTGGATGGTTGCTAGGGTTGTTTTGGTGTTCTGGTTGGTTGCTACGGTATTATGGGTGGTTACTATGTGGTGGCTACAGTTGCTATGGTGTTCTGGGTAGTTGTTAGGGTGTTATGGGTGGTTACTATGGTTGTTTTGAAGTTCTAGTTGGTTGCTAGGGTTGTTGTGGTGAGTGTTCTGGATGGTTTCTACGGTTGTTGTGGTGTTCTGGTTGGTTGCTGGGGGGTTATGAGTAGTTACTATATGGTTGCTAGGGTTGTTATGTTGTTCTATGTGGTTGCTAGGGTTGCTATGGTGTTCTGGTTGGTTGCTAAGGTGTTATGGGTGGTTACTATGTGGTTATTAGGGTTGTTTTGGTATTCTTTGTGGTTGCTATGGTGTTGTGGTTAGTTGCTAGGGTGTTCTGGGTTATTACTATGTGGTTGTTAGGGTTGTTTTGGTGTTCTGGTTGGTTGTTAGGGTGTTCTGGATGGTTGCTAGGGTTGTTGTGATGTTCTGGCTGCTACGGTGTTCTGGGTGGTTACTATGTGGTCATTAGGGTTGTTTTGGTGTCCTTGTTGGTTGCTAGGGTGTTATGGGTGGTTACCATGTGGCTACTATGGTTGTTTTGGTGTTCTGGTTGGTTTTTAGTGTATTCTGGATGGTTTCTAGGGTTGTTGTGGTGTTCTGGTTGGTTGCTAGTGTGCTCTGGGTGTTGCTAGGGTGATCTGGGCAGTTGCTGTGTGGTTGCTCTGGTGTTATGGTTAGTTACTATGGTGTTCTGAGCTGTTCCTATGTGGTTGCTAGGGTGTTCTAGGTAGTTGCTATATGGTTGCTATGATGTCCTGGGTTGTTGCTATTTAACTCTGGGTGGATGCCCAGATTAGTAAACAGTTAGTCAACACTATTAATCTCATGTGCGTCATCATGTGGTCACATGATTCATGGAGATGATCTGCAGTACCGCTCTCTACCAGCAGAATGCAGTGTGATCAACCACATCTGCTCCTGATCTCACACAGACGATTATCATATCATTCTGTTAGAGGTGTGAGTAGTTAGTTCACACTCTGAAAGCAGCAGTCAGACGTCCGCAGATGTAAACAGCCAAAGCGGCACCGGTGTTAGAACAGCAGCCAATAGCAGCGCTCCAAAGCGCAGCACAGCAGCAAATCAGCTCGCAGTCAGCCAAGCCTACTCAAGCTGTGATTGGCTGGGGTCTTACCTGCATCACTCCTCCGGCGTGATCTCCGTCTCTTTATGCACCACCACTTTGGTCACTGACATGTCGGGATGCTGTTCTTTAGCCTCTTTAATGGCCTGGGCCAGAGCCTGACCCACAGTGACACCACATTGTCATCACAGGCCACATCCCCCATCACACACATCACATCACAGGCCACACCCCCAACACACACATCACCATAACAGGCCACACCCCCAACACACAAAACACCATCACAGGCCACGCCCCCAACACACAAAACACCATCACAGGCCACGCCCCCAACACACGCACACACATCACCATCACAGGCCATTCCCCTCAACACACACATCACCATCACAGGCCACACCCTCAACACACACCCACATCACTGGCCACACCCTTCAACACACATAAGGTGTGTTCGACTTCATGCGGCGCCATGAAAACCAACCGGCGGCTGACTTGAAGAAGTGCATGTCGGTTAGAAAATTTGTCCGACTTGAACCGGCGCCGACGCCACGTCACTGTCACGTGTGGCATCAAAGTCCCGCGAGAGTGTTTCGAGAGCAGCCGGCTCACTCAGCCGCTGCAGTTTCTCCAGAGCGACTGCGGGAGCGCTGATGACCACACAGCTGTTTCACGATTGGCCAAATTCACCACATGACAACAATGACGTGTGTTTCTAACATCTTCAATTCCAATACAGTTCACAAATCTTATTTTACTAGGAAAATATCACAATCGTTGTGAATTGTATATGCTTGTACAAACCTTTGTATAATGTTTGTATAATAATAAAAAAAATAATTCCCACAAATCTGTTTTTAGAACAGTAAAAGCTTTTTTTACTGTATAGTCACAATGTTATAATGAGTCACATTTAATAATAAAAAAACACCAATAAAGACCTGTTGGTATTTAAATAGTATACGTTTATGTTGAACTTTGTTCTTGAACAGATGGCCCTGTATTAATCAGTATATAAAAAGTGTTTCTGTTGCTCATGAAAACACTTCTAAAACATCCGTGCATTTGACAAATATAGCATGTTATTCACTTCATCTGTGAGAAGAGTATCCAAACACCACGAGAGCATCACTACTGGGAGCAGAAAGTGTCCGACTTGACGTCTCTGCTTTCAGTTCCGCCCCCGACTGCAAGCGGCTATTCTCGCTGATAGGTCTGTGCGGCGCTGCATGAAGTCGAACACACCTATAATCACAGGCAACGCCCCTCAACACACACATCATCACAGGCCACGCACCCAACAAATGCATCACAATCATAGGCCACGCCCCTCTACATACACCATCACCACAGACCACACCTCCAACACTCACACATCACAGGCCACGCTTCTCGATACACACCATCACCACAGGCCACACCCCCAACACACGCATCCCAATCACAGGTCACGCCCCTCAACACACACTATCACCACAGGCCACGCCCCTCAACACACACCATCACACCCACACCACTCAACACTCACATGCCATCACAGGCCACGCCCCTCAACACCCATACTTCATCACAGGCATGCACCCAACACACGCATCATCATCATCATCATCACAGGCCACGCCCCAAACACACAAACTCACACACACACCATCTCACCCACGCCACTCAAAACCCACACTCTGGCCACACCCCCAACATACACACATCATAATCACTGGCCACACCCCTCAACATACACACACCGTCACACCCACACCATCATAGACCATGCCTCTCAACACACACACCATCAGAGGCCATAACCCCAACACACAATCACAAGCCACGCCCCTCAACAACCACACCATCACAGGCCACGCCCCCAATTACTGCTGTCACAATTATGCTAAAAATTGATGCAAACTGCTGAATCCAGTCATTAGAGTTCATACAGGATCATTCTACAAATCCACAGTCACCATCTGTAAACAAATCATCAGCTGATCAACTTTTAGTATGTTACGATAATACAGCCATTTTTTAAAACTCATGTAATATATTTTTCTTTTTATCTTTCTTTCAGGATGTAAACTCTTAAACACAAGTCAAAAGTCTTATACTCCTATGTTTTTTCCTCTTGCGTTTTATGTTTGTTTAGAGGATGATCTTTAAATGTCAACATTATTACCGTGATGTTTTTTGTAGAAATTTCAGCATGAAATTCACCATAAACTGATCTGAAGGAATAGTTATACTTGAATTTCTTTAATAGTCCGGAAACAGCAGCATTTGATAGAATGACCCTGAAGGAAGCGTATTAAAGACTCAGTGAAGGTCTCACCTCGTCATGATCGATGTCTGCATCTCCTGAGATCACGATTCTCTTCTCAATCCGTGTTTCTGAGATGCCGCCCTTCACCATCTGTCACACACACACACACACAGACAGAGCGGTTACGGCACTCGTCCGTCAGACGCCGATGGTTCTGGTGGTCAGTAATGGTGCGGCGGTCAGTACCTTGGTGATGTGTGTGGTGGTGGTGGTGCTGGTGGTTTCTGATGTGATGGTCTGAGCGCTCAGCAGAATGCCAGGATCAACGTCTCCATCCGTCTCGCCCTGCAACCATCCGACAACACTCAAAACACAGCTTCACACCACATTCAACATCTTTTAATTTCTTTGTTCACTAAAGCTGCATTTATTTGATCAGAAATACAGTAAATCTATTGGAACATTATAAATGACACTTTAATGCAAATTAATGCACCCTTGATGAATAAAAGTTTTTTTTTTTTTTTTTAATGATCTTAAATATATATTACTCAGATGCTACACAGACTTACATTAGTTCTCAGTTATGTTTAATTTGATACTTAAACTTAATCAGATGAATGAATAAATGTAAATTCCTGTTGAAAAATAAAATAGAATCAATTTCATCATTCAGGAAGAGTCTAGAGCTGCAAAATAAACGAGCAGCAGCTCAGAGCAACTGATGAGTTCATACTGAGATCTCTGACTTGAGATGAGATGAGACTCAGGTGGATGAGACGAGTGTGAGCGACACACACCTGCAGGGCCTCGTACGTGATGGTCTTCATCTCCGTGTGGATCACAGGTGTGTCCTGCGTGTCCGTGTCTCCTGACGGAGTCCTGGAGAAACTCACCTCACCTGACTGAGGAACGACAGAGAGAAGAGAGACTCGTCACACACGCACACACACACACACACACACACACACACACACACACTCACTCATGCACACACACACACACACACACACACACACACTCATGCACACACACACACACACACTCACTGCACACGCACACGCACACACACACACACACACACACACACACACACACACACACACACACACACACACACACACACACACACACACACACACACACGTTCAAAGTGGGGACTCATACACTTACACACTACACACAAACCTACCCACAGCAACTTTCCCCCAAAAAACTCATTCAAAACATGCCACAGACACCTTCACAATACCTGTCATACCCTCGTCACATACCACACACACAAACACACTCACACACACACACACACACACACACACACACACACAAGCATCTATGCAGTGTTGGGAAGGTCTTCACAGTTACAGGTTAGCCTACTTAAATATAATAGTACATTTCAACTACTTTTTTAAGAGATCATTTGATTATGTTTTGATTACTAAATTTCTAAGAAATCACTGTTGCTCTGCAAAAATGACTTCCTTAGTATTTTAGTCTTGTTTTATAGTATAAATATCTACAAATTCTTGATTCAGGATGCATTTACTTAAGATATTATGACATAAATACTGAAGAAGTGCAGTGATGACAGACTCCTGAAACACTGCGGTCTCAGATTTAAAGCAGTCAGCGCAGTTTGGGAAAGAAATCGATCAAATCTGTTTGTGTGTGAAAATATGCCCTTTTGTAATCGTTAACATTTTCATAAGTAACCATAATTTAATTACACATCAGTAACTTTAACATATTATGGTTACATGTATCTTGTAATTAAATGACGTAATTCTGTTACATGTAACTAGCTACTCCCCAGCACACACACACACACACACTCACTCATTCTCATTAACTGCTCAGGTCTGCATCAGTCAGGTAATACTGTACATCAACAATCACTGATGGAAACAGACACTGGGAGAGAGACGAGGAGGAGCGAGGAGTTCTGGGAGAGAACAGACCGAAAGAAACGCTTATGAAGCCGCTGCAGTCAGCATCAGTAGAGCAGGACATCTTCCTTATCATCTACTTATTATTTATTAATCGTTAACACACACACACACATGAAAACTGAATCTTCTCATAAGAAGCTCGTTGTTGGTCTGAGAATCGTCACAAACACACTCTACGCCGGCGCTAGTGAGGAGAGGGCGGATGTTCTGGGGTTTCAGGTTCGGGGTCGCGGGGTCACGAGGTCACGAGGTCTTAAGGTCACCTCTAAACCGGCGGTCAGTTCTACCTCCCCACTGTGACCCTCAGCCACACCCCTCTGCTCGGAGGGGCTCCTGTTGGGCGACTGCTCATCATCATCATCATCATCATCATCATCGGTGGACAGAGAGAAGCTCTCTCCTCCAGACTCGCTGTCGCTGTGGGGTCCGGCCCTCGCGGGGCCCGTGTGTGTGAGGGGCCCGGAGAAGTTAGCTGAGTTCACACTGCTGGAGTCGCTGGAGTCGTCGTCAGACTCGGACTCAGACACGTCGAGGGCTCGCACTGAGCTCAGCGGCTCCACACACGCAACACACGCTTGATAATACACCGCAGGCTCCCAGGGGCCCTCTGGAGGCTCAGGTACCTGAGGCTGAAGTCCCTCCGCTGGCGGCGGCTGGTCCTCTTCTTCAGCCGGGTGGCTCTCTGGACTCTCTGATGGCTGCCACAGAAATAAAGAATACACCGTATGATCAACAGGCAGAAAACCAAACAGAATCAACAACAAAAACTGAGTTATCAGCTTTTATATTGTCTAGAAAATGCTTTTCTTACTTAGATTTTTTGTCTTGTTTCCAGCAAAGATATCTAAAAATTCTTAAATCAAGAAGGATTTTCTAGACAAGTAAAAATTACTGTCTTGTTTTCAGAAAAAAACAAGTCAAAATAAAGAGAGTTTCTGCTTAGAACAAGCTAAATAATCTTATTTCAGATTATTTTGCTCACCACATTGGAAGATTACAAGCAAAAAACACTTAACTTTGACTTGTTTTTTTTCTGAAAACAAGACAGTAATTTTTACTTGTCTAGAAAATCCTTCTTGATTTAAGAATTTTAGATATTTATACTGGAAAAGACAGAACCAAAATACAAAACAAGACAAAAATACTAAGCATAATATCAACACTGCTCAAGTCCATTTAGTTCATTTATGAAATGTTTTCACAATCAATATTCAGAAGCATCTCTGAGGTGTTTGACTAAAACATAAGAAGTCCTTTTTCCCTCTTTATTCCGTCTCTGAAAACGAGTCTCGAGACCAAATGAAGGAACAGATCTTTACAAATGATTTGTCATAATCAGAGCAGAGATGAGAGATGAGCTGAAATGATATGATATCTGACGGACACAAGTCTGATCGAGGACAGACGCATTTCTAGAGTTTCTAGAGCTGCACCTTGTGTAACGCGATCGTCTGCGTGATCGGAGCGGGAGACGCAGACACAGACGCAGACGCAGACGGAGTCCAGCTGCGAGTGGACTGCAAGAGCGCCGTGAGCTCAGGAGACATCTCATCAAAACTGGGCTTAGGCTGAACACAGAGAGACACACAGCATTAAACACACACACACACACACACACACACACACACACACACACACAAGAGCATTCTGGGTCATTCAGGGAGTGAAGGGCCTCATTTAGGGCTTATTCATAAGAGAACACCTGCTGCACTGTATATGCATCGTGCAAAGAACTCACGTTATAATTTACAAGAGAAATCAAATGAATGCAATTATTTAAAAAAAATGCATTTTTCAACTTAAGATCAGAGCTGCTTCACCTAAAGCCTGGAAACACAGCTGCATGAATCATTTCTGAGCCAAACACAGCGGTGACATGCAGACGGTGAGAGTGAGCGACTGGTTTGGTCAGAGAGGGACTGAAGCAGCTCGAAGGCTACGATGATGTCCAGCAGGTGGCGCTAACACCGAGCTGACGGATGGATGCCTACAGAACGCTGTTACTTTGCAGAAGTGCTGCAGGAACACAGCTTTACTTCTAGTTTGGTGCTTCACCAGCAGATTTATTAAGAGTTTTATTAGTCTGCGTCTGAAGCCAAAGATTGCTCCCTTTCATAAAGAGTCATTTATTCCTGTGATTTCAAAGCTGAATTTTTAGCATCATTACTCCGGTCACATGATCTTTCAGAAATCATTCTAATATTCTGATTTGCTGCTCAAAATTTTTATTATTATTATTATGTTGAAAACAGCTGAGTAGAGTTTTTTCAGTTTTCTTTGATGAATAGAAAGTTCAGAAGAACAGCATTTATCTGAAATAGAAATCTTTTGTAACATTATAAATGTCTTTATCATCACTTTTGATCAATTTAAAGCATCCTTGGTAAATAAAAGTATTCATTTCTTATATAGTGTATATGTGTGGCCCTGGACGACAAAACCAGACTTAAGTGTAAATTTTTTGAAATTGAAATTTATACATCATCTAAATAAATAATCTCTCCATTGATGTATGGTTTGTTGGACAATATTTGTCTGAGATACAACTATTTGTAAATCTGGAATCTGAGGGAGCAAAAAAATCTAAATATTGAGAAAATCTCCTTTAAAGTTGTTCAAATGAAGTTCTTAGCAATGCATATTACTAATCAAAAATGAAGTTTTGATATATTTACGGTAGGAAACTTACAAAATATCTTCATGGAACATGATCTTTACTTAATATCCTAATTATTTTTGGCATAAAAGAGAAATGTATAATTTTGAGCCATACAGTGTATTGTTGTCTATTGCTGCAGATATAGCTGTGCTGCTTATGACTGCTGCTGTGCTGCAGGGTCACACACACACACACACATATATATATAGTGTATAATGTTACAAAAGCTTTTTATATCAAATAAATGTTGATCTTTGGATCTTTCTATTCATCAAAGAATCCTGAAAAAAATGTACTCAACTGTTTTAAATATTGATGATAATAATAATAATCAGAAATGTTTGTTGAGCAGCAGATCAGTATATTATTATGATTTCTGAAGATCATGTGACACTGAAGACTGGAGTAATGATGCTGAAAATACAGCTGCGCATCACAGAAATAAATTACAGCTTAACAGATATTCACAAAGAAAACAGCTGTTTTAAATATTAAAAATATTTCACAATATTACTGTTTTTTCTGTACTTTGGATCAAATAAATGCAGGCTTGGTGAGCAGAAGAGACTTCTTTAAAAAACATATTTAAAAAAATCTTACTGTTCAAAAACCTTTGACTGGTAGTGTATATGCCTATTTTTTATTGTTGTTTTTTTTTCACATTTTAATTTTTCAATATTTTTCCCTCCTCTTGCATATTTGTCCTGTAGAAGACCAGCAGGTGGCGTCGTCACGGAACACACTGCAGCAGCACTATCTGACCTGCTGGTGGCGCTAAAGGACAAAACCTAAACCAGTGCGATGATGTTTTTACACCCGACTCTGCTTGAATAATAAATAATTAAAGGACTAACTAAACTAAATGCTGCATTTGTAAACAGCACAACTGATGAGAAATTATTAGCAGACAACTAAAATAATATTGACTATAATATAATAGTAGATAAAAGATGAGCACTGCAAAAATTGATTTTCTTATTTAGTACTTTTGTCTTGTTTTCAAGTGCAAGTATTTAATCAATAGATTTACAGTGGAGTCAAAAAAAATCTTAATTCAAAGGGAAAACAAAAAAAATCACTTGTTTTTTATTTATTTATTTATTTTTTCAAAAACTTAATATCAAATGTCATCATGCTTCTCAAGTAAATGTATCTTGATTTAAGGATGTTCAGATATTTGTACTGGAAAACAAGACAAAAATACTAAGTGAGAAAATCTTGCAGTGAGATGAATGAAATCAGACACGATGGCTCGAGAAAGCCAACTTACTGAAATGCGATTTAAATTGAATATAATTATTGTAAATCTGTTGACTGTATCTCCTCCTAGAGCTTTAACTCTACAACCACCAAACTCAAGACTGTTTTGACTCAGTGTGCTATTTCTTCTCTAACTGATCGGACTTACAGTTTTCATAAAAGTTAAGATTAAAAATCATAAAATCCCACAGACGTACATTGACGGAATGTTCAATTTTTTCTAATAGACTGATCGTCTTCAAAACGTTCAATTGTTCATCTCTAAAACTACTTAAAACTTCTTCAAGCTTTTAAAACATTCTGGTTTGGCTTTCTCAAGACAACTTCAAAGTTTGTTGACAAACTTCGAAGTTGACTTGATAGAGCTAGAGCAGAATGTATAAAAAAAGTTTTAAAAGCTTGAAGTTAGTTTATAATGAAGAGCTTCTGCAGCCGTTTGACTCATGATCTCTGAAGATAAAAGAGACTCTCTTATGAATAAACCCTCATATCCAGCAGCAGCAGCAGCAGCCAGAGCGCAAGACAAAGATGCTGCCGTTCCTCAGTCGTGACTAAAGCAAAGCAGCGGCATTCTCCAAAACAATGATGAAAACGGGCTCCTGCTCTCAGGCTCGGTGGGAAGAGCCTCAAAACAACAAACAGCGACAGCAAAATCCAGCCGGAGGGATTTGTGTCAGACCAAAACAACTGAACTCAAATCAGGAGCGCGTGTGGAGCTCTGGCTTCGGAGTTTGTCTGAGATTTCAAAGCCAGGCCGAGGAGAAGCGAGATGTGGAGAAATCCTACCACTCGAGCCGTGGGAGACGTTCTGCTGAGATCCGCCGGAGACCGGAGTGGAGAGCGGAGACGCATCTTACTGGACTCATAAGATCTGCTGATCTGCAAACCCTCTTGAGATCCGGCGAGTTTATCTTCTGGAGGTTCACCGGACGCCGCCGTGCTCGAGGCGGATATGAATCTGTAGCTGGCGATGTGTCTCTTCTCTGGAACCTTCGGAGGGACTTTTGGTGGTACTTTAGGAGGAACATCCTCTGAGGAACCAACAGAAGGAACCTTTATGGGTTCAACCTTTCCGTGGACCACCGTAGAAACCTTCTCTGGTACCTTCGGAGGAATTTTCTTTGGAGAAACCTCTTCAGATACAATCAAAGAAGGTTTTTCTGGAGGACATGTCTCCTGTACTATGATAGAAACCTTTACTGGTATCTTAGACGGAGTTTTCCTTGGAGAAACCTCTTCAGATACGACGGAAAATGGTTTTTCTGGAGGAAACTTTTCTTGTATTGTTGTAGAAACCTTTTCTGGTACCTTCGGAGAAGTTTTTTCTGGAGAAACCTCTTCAGATACGACGGAAAATGGTTTTTCTGCAGGAAACTTTTCTTGTATTGTTGTAGAAACCTTTTCTGGTCCCTTCAGAGAAGTTTTTTCTGGAAAAACCTCTTCAGATACGACGGAAAATGGTTTTTCTGCAGGAAACGTTTCTTGTATTGTTGTAGAAACCTTTTCTGGTACCTTCGGAGAAGTTTTCTCTGGAGAAACCTCTTCAGATACAATCAAAGTAGGTTTTTCTGGAGGAAATGTCTCCTGTACTATGGTAGGAACCTTTTCTGGAATCTTAGAAGCAATTTTCTCTGGAGGAAGCTCTTCAGATACGACGGACGAGGGTTTTTTTGGCTCAACTGGAGGATGTTGTTCTTGTACTACGGTAGAAACCTTCTCTGGTATCTTACGAGAAACCGTTTCTGCTTCGACTGGAGGAAGTTTATCTGGTTCAAATGGAGGAACCTTGTTTATAATGACCCACCCATCAGACTCCTACATGTAACACACAAAGATCATGTTAGCAGACTGGAGGAAAAGCACGGTTAGTCACGCCTGATCCATGAAGACAGACAGACAGATGAACGCTGTTGAGCTCAATGACACACATCACACTGCAAACTTAGTATTTTTGTCTCGTTTTCTAGTACAAATATCTAAAACTTCTTGAATCAAGATGCATTTACCTGAAATCAAAAGGTTGTTAGTTTTTGCTTAAAAGGATGGGGTAAGAAAAATAATCCTAATTCAAAGGCTTAACAAGATTATTTTTCTTGCCCCATCCTTTTAAGCAAAAACTAACAACCTTTTGATTTCAGGTAAATGCATCTTGATTCAAGAATGTTTAGATATTTGTACTAGAAAACAAGACAAAAATACTAAGTAAGAAAATAATTTTTTGCAATGTGTTCATCATGATTATGAGCATCTGATGAGGAGCTCATAGATCATAGGAGGAATGGATCACCTACCACATCAACCTTCTCTTCCTGCGGCTCCAGAGCTGCTGCGGCCACTTCCTGTATCTCTACCGCTGCTTCCTGTTTGACCTAAAGCAACAGACATTTAAAAAAACTGTCAAAATGATGGAGCTGAACTTGTCACGATTCGGCTGCTGATACTGTGTAGGAACGAGGGAGCGAGGAGACGCCAGAGAAGTTACAAGGAACAATCTTTATTCATCCAAATGAAGACAAACGGACAGGCAGGAACTCACACGTAGCACGAGGAACAGACGTATAACACCGGACGCTGGAGATAGGGAAACACAGGGCTTAAGTACTGGGAGTGAATGAGATAATTAATAGAACACAGCTGAAACCAATAGAACTAAATGGGGAACAAACGAGAACTGGAAAACCAAAATATGGACATGGAGGGAGAAAACTAGGGCAGGGAAGGCACAATGGGGAGCAAACACAGGACACGGGGACACAGGACTGACATTTACTCCCCCCTCCAAGGAAGGCGCGTCCTGTGCCGTACAACATCCAACGGGGAGGAGGGGTGGGTGTTCTGGGACCGATGGCAAAGCAGGGAATTCGGGAGGCCATGGTGGGTCGCCCCCCCCCAAAAAAACGAATAGACTCGGGAACAGGATGGTGCTCTGGAGGAGCGGGCACTTGAGGGAGCGCTGGGGCTGGAGCCGACACTGGAGCGAGCTCCGGGGCTGGAGCCGACACTGGAGCGAGCTCCGGGGCTGGAGCCAACATTTGAGCAAACTCCGGGGCTGGAGCCAACATTTGAGCGAACTCCGGGGCTGGAGCCAACATTTGAGCGAACTCCGGGGCTGGAGCCGACATTTGAGCGAACTCCGGGGCTGGAGCCGACATTTGAGCGAACTCCGGGGCTGGAGCCGACACTGGAGCGAGCTCCGGGGCTGGAGCCGACATTTGAGCGAGCTCCGGGGCTGGAGCCGACATTTGAGCGAACTCCGGGGCTAGAGCCGACACTGGAGCGAGCTCCGGGGCTGGAGCCGACATTTGAGCGAGCTCCGGGGCTGGAGCCGACATTTGAGTGAACTCCGGGGCTGCAGCCGACACTGGAGCGAGCTCCGGGGCTGCAGCCGACATTTGAGCGAGCTCCGGGGCTGGAGCCGACATTTGAGTGAACTCCGGGGCTGGAGCCGACACTGGAGCGAGCTCCGGGGCTGCAGCCGACATTTGAGCGAGCTCCGGGGCTGGAGCCGACATTTGAGCGAACTCCGGGGCTAGAGCCGACACTGGAGCGAGTTCCGGGGCTGGAGCCGACATTTGAGCGAGCTCCGGGGCTGGAGCCGACATTTGAGCGAGCTCCGGGGCTGGAGCCGACATTTGAGTGAACTCCGGGGCTGCAGCTGACACTGGAGCGAGCTCTGGGGCTGGAGCCGACATTTGAGCGAGCTCCGGGGCTGGAGCCGACATTGGAGTGAACTCCGGGGCTGCAGCCGACACTGGAGTGAGCTCTGGGGCTGGAGCCGTCTCGGGATTGAACTCTGGGGCTGAAGCCGACATTTGAGCGAACTCCGGGGCTGCAGCTGACACTGGAGCGAGCTCCGGGGCTGGAGCCGACACTGGAGCGAGCTCCGGGGCTGGAGCCGACATTTGAGCGATCTCCGGGGCTGGAGCCGACATTTGAGCGAGCTCCGGGGCTGGAGCCGACACTGGAGCGAGCTCCGGGGCTGGAGCCGACATTTGAGCGAGAACCGGGGCTGGAGCCGACATTGGAGTGAACTCCGGGGCTGCAGCCGACACTGGAGTGAGCTCTGGGGCTGGAGCCGTCTCGGGATTGAACTCTGGGGCTGGAGCCGACATTTGAGCGAACTCCGGGGCTGCAACTGACACTGGAGCGAGCTCCGGGGCTGGAGCCGACATTTGAGCGAACTCCGGGGCTGCAGCTGACACTGGAGCGAGCTCCGGGGCTGGAGCCGACATTTGAGCGAGCTCCGGGGCTGGAGCCGACATTGGAGTGAACTCCGGGGCTGCAGCCGACATTTGAGCGAACTCCGGGGCTGCAGCTGACACTGGAGCGAGCTCCGGGGCTGGAGCCGACATTTGAGCGAGCTCCGGGGCTGGAGCCGACATTGGAGTGAACTCCGGGGCTGCAGCTGACACTGGAGTGAGCTCTGGGGCTGGAGCCGACACTGGAGTGAGCTCTGGGGCTGGAGCCGACACGGGATTGAACTCCGGGGCTGGAGCCGACATTGGAGCGAGCTCTGGGGCTGGAGCCGATTAAGAGGCGAGGATGACGGCTGCTAGCAGTCTTTTCCATCTCATCCTCCTCTGTCGGTTGGGGGTGAATGAAACAGCCGGCGGGCTTGAGTCAGTGGCGGGTGGCGGACTTGACTGGGGAACAGCTGACGGGCTAGACAGCAGGCTGGTTCTGGATTGAGGCTGGAAACTCTCCAGACACCGGAGGATCCCTTCCCTTCAGCTCAGTCCAGTGGTGTCTGGGAGGTCCACGGGGCGATGGTAATTGGCCCCGATCCAGAACAAGGAGTTGAGCATCGTGTCATCCAGCACCGTATACACGGCGAGCCCGCAGAACTCCCGCGCTTACTCCACCAGCGGGAGATCTCAGCGGGCCAGTGCAGAGAACCGAGCAGCGGTTTCCATAGCCACGGAGAGGGAAAAAAATGGAAAACAAAAAAACAGAAACAAGACAGGAGGAAGGGACGCCACTTTTCAGTTTCGGTCTGGTGTTCTGTAAACGATTCGGCTGCTGATACTGTGTAGGAACGAGGGAGCGAAGTTACAAGGAACAAACTTTATTCATCCAAATAAAGACAAACGGACAGGCAGGAACTCACACGTAGGACAGGGAACAGACGTATAACACCGGACGCTGGAGACAGGGAAACACAGGGCTTAAGTACTGGGAGTGAATGAGATAATTAATAGAATGCAGCTGAAACCAATAGAACTAAATGTGGAACAAACGAGAACCGGAAACCAAAATATGGACATGGAGGGAGAAAACTAGGGCAGGGAAGGCACAATGGGGAGCAAAACACAGGACACGGGGACACAGGACTAGAGGTCTGCATTCCCGCGGATCTCCCGCGGGAACCGACTAGATTTCTTGCAACGCGGGATTAAATTCCCGAATAAAACGCGGCAGCGGTCGGTAACTCTGGTGTAATTTTTTTTCTCTGCAACACTTTTTCCTATTGCGTTGTAAATGTTTGTGTCTTAAGACACAAAATTCGTTTAACATTTTGCTGTCAATAACTTCAAGACTCTTGACAAGACGAATAAAATAACAAATAGAATTTTGTGCAGACTACACGTTTAAATTTTTAGCCTATCTCGCTTTCTTTTAGTAGAGGAAATTTAAATGTGAGATTCTGGAAACGAGATCTAAATTTAGCGGGAACGGTCAGGTCGGGAAGAAAATTATTGTAAGCGGACAGCGGGTGAACAAAGAGTGAATATATGGCGGGTGGGTGCGGAATAAAACCCCTAACCCTAAAAAAACAGCCCCGCGCAGACCTCTACACAGGACTGACAGAACTCAGTGAGTTGTGAATGCACTGCACTTTTTCTATTTAGTATTTTTGTCTTGTTTTACATTAAAAATATCTAAACATTCTTGAAACAAGATAACTTTACTCGAGAAGCAAAATGACTTAAGGTATTAGCTTTGTTTTCAAAAGTTATCAAAATTTTGTTAGTTTTTACTTAAAACCAGAAAAAATATCTACCAGCGGGGTAGGAAAAATAATTAAAGGAAAAACAGAATTTTTTTGTGGTTTTGTTGAAGACCCAGACCACATCACTTGTCTAATTATTTTAATAATATTTAATTAAAAAAAATCATGGCAAGTAGTTTTGATCAAAAATGTCTGCAAGAAATTTAAAAATTAAATAAATAAATGTGAGGTTTATAATATATTTGATATTGTATTTTATCAAAATGTATTTTATTCTTTAATTTCCTACACGCACACACACACACACACACACACACACACACACACACACACACACACACTTTCTTTAATAATAAATGATTATAAAAAGTCATAGCAAGGAGTTTTGATCATCACAGAAGTACTACAAAAATGCCATAAATGAAGAAATATTTTTTGAGAGATTTATATATGGAAAATATATAATACATAAAATAATTTCTATATTAATGAAACATAAACTGAAAAAGTTAAACATAATACTCAAAAAATAAATCTATAAGTATAAAATACATACATATTTTAAATAAATAAATGAATAAATGTGAAGTATATACATTTATAATATAAAATCTCAAAAAATGTATTTTCTAAAATTTCTTTCTCTGACAACAAATCTTTAATAATTCTTCTCAATTCAGAAGGATGTTGAGATAATTCTTTAGAAACGCAGCACACAGATCCTGATTAAGGGCAGGATTTTTCCCATCTTTCCCTCTATTTGGTTTTATGTAAGCGGCACATAATGATTTTCTCTGATCTGAAGTGCTTAGAGCAGCTAAACGCCAGAACCGTGAGTGTTTCTGCAGCGGAAAAACAAAATCAATAAGAGGCTTTCTGTCTGAAACGGCTGCATTCAGAACCCTTTCAAAGAACGGCATCTTTTAACAAACAGCCATAATTACAGCAGCGTCTGGTTTAAAGTCGCACACATGGGCTCGTGGAGACGTGGACCTCACCTCGTCCGGCTCCAGCGGCTCGATCATGGGTGCTTCGTCCAGACGCGGCGATCGCAGCGGAGACGAGGACAGACGCTTCTCCCACTCGGTCAGACCCGTCCGGTCCGGTTCTCCCTCCAGGAACGTCCGCTTCAGCTCGCTGATGTTGGTCTGATGCTTCAGCAGCTCGTCTGGCGTTCGCTCGATCTCCTGAACAAACACAACAACAAGTCAAGTCACATTTATTCAGCGCTTTTAACAAGACAGATTGTGTCAAAGCAGCTTTACAGTATTAAACAGGAAAATAGTGTGACGGTAACGCAAAACAGTAAACACTCAGTTTCCAGTTAAAGGCAGTTCATCACTTTCAGTCGGATTTTGTTTGGACGCAGTACCAAACGCTTACATTTCCCGTTCGCTTCCAATGCGACCATTTTTGACTGAACAATACAAGTATATCTATTTTTTCAGGACCATTTCACCTTTTCAAATCATGTCCATGATTTTTTTTTGGTGTGTGTGTGTGTTCACAAGTGCCAAAAACTTTACCAACTTTCGTACCATTCCAGTCAAGCAAAATTCTAAAAAAGTTCAACGTAAGATTTTCTGGTCCAAAATGACCAAACAGCAACAAAGGGTTAACCAGATTAGAAACAATCCTCAACGAGCACTCAAAATAAACTCCTTTATCAATAAATTACTTGCTTGTCTTCAGTAACTCATGAGAATCTCATGCACTTAAATCCCACAGAGATGATCCATTATAAACTTCTGAGAAACAGACTTTCTCCTTTAATTTGCCTCATGAAACTAATTAAATGCAATCAAAGCATTGTATGGAAACAATTAACTGACATGCATAAAACACACACGCTCTCTGCTCAACTGCACACGCACTGCAAACACAGGGAGCTAATCACACAAGGTATAAAATTCATTTTCAGTGAGTACATCAGCTTCAGTGCCACTGCAAACACACACAAACACACACCAGTGCTGCTGGGATAAATCACAGACATGAACACAGCGGCAGCATGAGCGCAGTATCCAGTTAAAACACATCCAGTCCTTACCAACCTCTAACATCAGCTTACTGTGTCTCACAAACACATTCTCTCCTTTAATTCGCCTGATGAAACTGAGCTGAAGAAACACAGATTCATTCAGTCTCGTGTGTCTTTGTGTTACTGCGGTAAAACACACCAGCAGCAACACACACATCTCACACTCTCTCAGTGTCTGCTGGGAAACGCTCAGACACACACATATATATATGGTTCAACACTATACAGATTAAAAATAAGACACGAGGAATGAGATTGAGTTATATTGCGAATATATATCACACACAGTGTCCGTATTCACTCTATAGACAGATTCAGATCTCTGGCTTGACTACAATGAAAAAAGGTTAAACTTATACATTTTTTAAAGATAATTTTTTATAAATATTTTATATACAGTATTTATTTTATATATTTATATCAATTTTTATAAATGATAATATTACTATTATTAATAAAATATTATTATTAATATATTTTGTTTAAAAAACGATCAATAAAAAGGATAATAAAAGTATGAAAATACCATTAAAAAAATCTCATTTAATTCAGTGTGTTACTTGCTGATTCTTTGTAATTATTTATGAAATTTACTAGTTATTTCTGAGTGAAAATTGTTTTTACACAATTTTTTTTAATCAATGTACACTAAACAAATTGGTATGGATTTATTTTTTTTTTTTATTTTCAGTCAAAAATCACTAGTAAATTTCACAAATAGTTTCAAATAAATGGCAAGTACCGAAGCAGAAAGGCTAAAATAGTGTTTTCTTTTAAAACACACTCTAATAATCTTAGACTTTGAAAAATCATATTTACAGAGTGTAAGTGCATTTTTAAGTACAGACTGTTGAATCTTACCTGCGTCTTTGCTTCAGATTCGTCCTCCTGATCCGACTGCACAAAATACACAAAAGCATGTGAAATTATGACACATGAGAGTAAACGCTGATATGAAGGAATGAGACGTTTGGGATCAACAGGAGGCTAAACTCATTAACATCACAGGCTTAATGTCTCCATCTCTAGAAAAACAATTATGATTATTAGTCATTATCAGATTAAAGTTTAATAAGAACATTAACAGCCCTGCCGTATCTTAATGAGCAATCTAATTACAGCACTCGTTCATTGCATTCTTGTTTTTCTGCTTCTGACGTCACAGATCTGATCACGTCTGTCATTATTCTTTTTTTTACTGAAGACTCTGAAGAGATCAGATGAGAGTCGAGCTCAGATCACAAACCTCGGTGGCCGTTAAATCTCCATCGATAGCAGTGTCTGTGAAATCAGTCTGATCCAGAGAAAGCATGAACAGACAGAGAAGCAGAACTGTTAGTTAGTGTTTGTTTACCCGTGTGTCCTGTCGGGGCGGTGTCGGTGGGTTAGTTAGTGTTAGTAAGGGTTAGTTTACATGTGTAAACCAACGGTGTCGGTGGGTTAGTTAGTGTTAGTTAGTGTTTGTTTACCCGTGTGTCCTGTCGGGGCGGTGTCGGTGGGTTAGTTAGTGTTAGTAAGGGTTAGTTTACATGTGTAAACCAACGGTGTCGGTGAGTTAGTTAGTGTTAGTTAATGTTTGTTTACCCGTGTGTCCAGTCGGGTCAGTGTCGGTGGGTTAGTTAGTGTTTGTTTACCCGTGTGTCCAGTCGGACCGGTGTCGGTGGCTTAGTTAGTGTTTGTTTACCCGTTTGTCCTGTCAGACCAGTGTCGGTGGGTTAGTTAGTGTTTGTAAGAGTTAGTTTACATGTGTAAACCAACGGTGTCGGTGAGTTAGTTAGTGTTTGTTTACCCGTGTGTCCAGTCGGGTCAGTGTCGGTGGGTTAGTTAGTGTTAGTTAATGTTTGTTTACCCGTGTGTCCAGTCGGGTCAGTGTCGGTGGGTTAGTTAGTGTTTGTTTACCCGTGTGTCCAGTCGGACCGGTGTCGGTGGCTTAGTTAGTGTTTGTTTACCCGTTTGTCCTGTCAGACCAGTGTCGGTGGGTTAGTTAGTGTTTGTAAGAGTTAGTTTACATGTGTAAACCAACGGTGTCGGTGAGTTAGTTAGTGTTTGTTTACCTGTGTGTCCAGTCGGGTCAGTGTCGGTGGGTTAGTTAGTGTTAGTTAATGTTTGTTTACCCGTGTGTCCAGTCGGACCGGTGTCGGTGGCTTAGTTAGTGTTTGTTTACCCGTTTGTCCTGTCGGACCAGTGTCGGTGGGTTAGTTAGTGTTTGTTTACCCGTGTGTCCAGTCGGGCCGGTGTCGGTGGGTTAGTTAGTGTTAGTTAGTGTTTGTTTACCCGAGTGTCCTGTCGGACCTGTATCGGTGGCTTAGTTAGTGTTTGTTTACCCGTTTGTCCTGTCGGACCAGTGTCGGTGGGTTAGTTAGTGTTTGTTTACCCGTGTGTCCAGTCGGGCCGGTGTCGGTGGGTTAGTTAGTGTTTGTTTACCCGTGTGTCCAGTCGGGCCGGTGTCGGTGGGTTAGTTAGTGTTTGTTTACCCGAGTGTCCTGTCGGACCGGTGTCGGTGGCTTAGTTAGTGTTTGTTTACCCGTTTGTCCTGTTGGACCAGTGTCGGTGGGTTAGTTAGTGTTTGTTTACCCGTGTGTCCAGTCGGGCCGGTGTCGGTGGCTTAGTTAGTGTTTGTTTACCCGTTTGTCCTGTCGGACCAGTGTCGGTGGGTTAGTTAGTGTTTGTTTACCCGTGTGTCCAGTCAGGCCGGTGTCGGTGGGTTAGTTAGTGTTAGTTAGTGTTTGTTTACCCGAGTGTCCTGTCGGACCGGTATCGGTGGCTTAGTTAGTGTTTGTTTACCCGTTTGTCCTGTCGGGCCGGTGTTGGTGGCTTAGTTAGTGTTTGTTTACCCGTTTGTCCTGTCGGGCCGGTGTTGGTGGGTTAGTTAGTGTTTGTTTACCCGTTTGTCCTGTCGGACCAGTGTCGGTGGGTTAGTTAGTGTTTGTTTACCCGTGTGTCCAGTCAGGCCGGTGTCGGTGGGTTAGTTAGTGTTAGTTAGTGTTTGTTTACCCGAGTGTCCTGTCGGACCGGTATCGGTGGCTTAGTTAGTGTTTGTTTACCCGTTTGTCCTGTCGGACCAGTGTCGGTGGGTTAGTTAGTGTTTGTTTACCCGAGTGTCCTGTCGGGCCGGTGTTGGTGGGTTAGTTAGTGTTTGTTTACCCGAGTGTCCTGTCGGGCCGGTGTCGATGGGCTAGTTAGTGTTAGTTAGGGTTTGTTTACCCGTGTGTCTAGTCGGGCCGGTGTAGGTGGGTTAGCTTAGCGTTAGTTAGGGTTAGTTTACCAGTGTGTCCTGTCGGGCTGGTGTCAGTGGGTTAGTTAGCGTTAGTTAGGGTTTGTTTACCCGTGTGTCCAGTCGGGCCAGTGTCGGTGGGTTAGTTAGCGTTAGTTAGGGTTTGTTTACCCGTGTGTCCTGTCGGGCCGGTGACGGTGGGCTCGGCAGTGATGGTTCCGTGGCTTTCGTGGTCTCGTCCTCTTCCTCCAGCACCGACACACTCTCCACCAGCACCGGTCGAATCTCCTCACGCTCCTCCTCACGCGTCTCCTCGACTTTCTTCTCCGGCGTTACTGTGGTGATGAGGTCACTCATAGCAATGCCTTTGGCCGCGCCGTACAAGGCCGTACCCATCTCTATACACACACACACACACACACACACACACACACACACACAGACAGACATCAGTGCTGCATCTGCATTCACTACAACAAACACTGCCTGCATTATATCACTGAAATAAGACCGCAGAATTATTTTATTCTGCATCTTTACTATTGCCTTTAATTGTTTACTTAAAATATAATATTATTTACACACATTGTTAAAAATAATGGTTCCTAAAGGATGTTTTTGCTGTGATTTTTTGATTCAACAAAAAATCTTTCTTTAAACAGATCTTAAAAGAACCATTTTTTCTTAATGTAATGAACTTTTTAATAATCTAAAGAACCTTTTGGTCAATAGATTCTTTGGCTGTTAAATGTTCCTCATGGATCCATCAATCCCTTTAATTAAGAGTGCAGTTCATCAACTACAGCATTACATATCGTTTATAAATCCAGATTTTTTTTTCTCCCCGAAACAAAATACTTCAGTGTACTAAGAAAACACTTTTAATCAACTAAACTAATAGGAAATCATGAATCTTCATGGTTGTGATGTCATAAGCATGAGCTCATTAGTTCATAATGGCAGCAAACACACACACACACACACACACACACACACACACACACACACACACACACACGTGTGTGAACACAGCAAGTATGTCCATTCAGTTACATGGGAAGAGATTAGTCAGTCATTACAGAGGTCGTTTATGAGAACAAGTTTATTTAAAATCATCAAAGAGAAGCTGGGTAACGATCAAAGAAAACTTAAATGACTGTTTCTGGTGCAATAAACCCTTGCACTGCTGCATTTCACTGTCTCTGTTCTTATACTCCGCACAATGACAATAAAGCTGAATCTAATCTAATCTAAGCAGAGCTCAGGGAATATACATGGAATGTTTTTGGATATGGTGCTTTTAACTTCTGGAAGTTTGCAAAGGCAATTTTTCACACAAAGTTTACAAAAGAACTCATT